>JBBMKE010000002.1:1243113-1257035 GCA_037834125.1 Lippia alba | reverse complement strand
CCACCTCCTCAAAATGTGGGCCATACCCCAGATACGGTCTGCTCCCGTCAAACACACGCCACCACAGATTTTAGGGAGACGTGCCACCTCTACAAATATTCTCATAATCTTTTTTCAAAATTCTCAAAGTATTTTTTTTCAATTTTCATTTCTTTTGAAATAAGTTTATATAAATAAGATAATTATGGTACCGTCCAATTTTTAGTAAAAATTTTAATTTTGATATAGTTCGGTCGAACTCAATTATACAATCAAGGAGCCACAGGGGGCTGGAGCGGCCCCTGCTCTCCCTAAATTTTGTAAAATTTTGTTCACTCTCCTTTATATTTTAGAAAAATGTTAGTTTCTCTCCTTTAATTTTAGATTTTGCAGTGGGGCCCTAATTATAAATTTTAGTTCTCATATTTCAAAAGGTTTAGTTTCGTCCCCTTCTCGTAAATCCTGATTACGTCCCTGCAATTTAGCATGTGTTATTTAAATGAAGAGCGTGATTCGTTTAAATAGGTTTAAGGTCTGGAATTTGTCTTTAAAATAAAACAATTAAGTCGGTATACGAGATAAAAAAGATATAAATACAATGTTACCAACGAAAAATCGCACTGCAAGAAAATTTTTTAAATTTTAGTATGATATATGTCAATGATAATTTTAAAGTGTGTACACGTACTATAAGTCATAATACAATCAAAACAGCTACGAAAAATGAGATACGCTTGTAGTTTTTATGAAAATTTTCCCGCGGCAGTTTGGATATTATTGTATCCCACCAATAAAATTTATATGAATGTACGAAGAGTTATTGTTATTTTTTTGGTTTTATATCACATTTAACAGAGTTTGAGTCGAGTTATAAATAAAATCTTCCTCAACAAATTATTTTAATAAGTAGATTTTTAATTCACAATTTTTTAAAGAATTAGATAAAATAATTTAATTAATTTCACTAAATCAAGATTTTTTAGGTAGTCGGAAGACTTCTTATGGCCGGCTACAAACAAATAATCATGTATAAGCCTATCTTTTTAACGCCGTGACGATTAGAATTTTCAAAATACTTTTAACAAATACATTCACGATTAGAATTTTCAAAATACTTTTAACAAATACATTCAAGAAACATGCACGTATTATTTGACTAAAAACAGTGACTAATGGTTCATGATTACGATTTTGATTAGTGTTAATTTGAGAGTTAAAAAAGTAAAATTATTCTACGGGGGGGCACCAACCCCCTATCAACGGAAAAAGCTTAAATCGTTGAGAATAAAATTAGATACACCTAATCTTTCACATTTGACATAATCTTTAACGTTTTTACCTCAACAAAAAGGGGGTTTGACATAGGCCCCTTTTTCAGGTCTAAATTTGAGTGCTTAGAAATGGTAGAAATTAAAGATTGTATATATATTTATCCACTTCAAATTGTCTCCCATTTTCAATGAATAAAAGTATACGAAACCCTAATTTAAACCTATTGATCCGAATTTTCAAAGCTTTAGTGGCAGAACTTGAGGAAGACTTGTGTATATATATGGAAAATGGCGGTTCTAGTAGGAGCAAGAATCGATTTAGGTTACTTAACTTATGACTAATACATGGTTTAACATGTAATAGACAACAAACGTATCATACTTGAGAACTATCATCATTTTTTTCATCTTTTTTCCCCCTATTTCGTTTCAATTATGCTTCATTTTCTCATTCATTTATTTACACACGTTAAAATGTGTAGACTGTCGAAATTGAGTTAAAGAATTTTTTAAATTATTTTCATGTCATAGTTATTTTTCTCTTTTAATCTCAACTTTTACCATATAGGGAAATCACATTATTAGTTATCAACTGACCAATTTCAACAGTTTTAATACATTTCATTTTTCGATAGCAAAATAAAGCTATAAAAAGATTTGCAATTTTATGCCAAATCTCACCAAAGCCACTAAACAACCAACGACAAACTACCACAATTTGATTGGAAATGTAAATATTTGGGCGGATTTTCTGAAGTGTTTAATTGGTCCATCGGATTAAATGTGACATAAGCTTATAATTTTTTTAATCGTTAAAAAAATAAAATATATAAAAAATATTAAAACGAGTTAGTTGATATACAAAAAATGTAAGTTCTCCTATATTCCATACTTGTAGTAGTATATCTATATATAAAAATAAAATAAACGACAAAAAACAAAACTGAAACATCAAATCCAATCCGGGAGATACTACACCCCCACCCAACACTAACACAATATAAGAAAAAAAAACAAGAAAAAAGAAAGAAGGAATTCTATGTAATGGGAATATGATTAACGTTATGATATGTTTGATGTAACATGAGACAAATAGAATGTTGGAACAGTGTTTATTGTATTGATGAGATGTGACAAATGACAATCCCTGCATGATTGTATACAGCAATGGCGATTGTATAGAGCAGCATGAAATGATGAACAAAGAATCATGTTGCCGGTAAAGCATACACAAACATATATACCATACGCATGCTCATTATTCTCACTCTTATTCTTTCTATTTACCTATATAGGTTAGAACCATTTTTCTCTTTTTCTTCTTTATATTACAAATTAAACACATTTTCTTTGAAAATCTATCGACATTATTACTTGGTTTAGGGACAAATATATAATGGAGTTATGTGGTTCGACTCGATCGACAATTGGACAAATTAATTGAGATTTTTGGTATCATTTGTACTTAATTTGTTGTTGTTTCAATCGTCTCATTCTATAAAATATACATTGACCTTATAATAAGTGTAGAAAAACATACTATTACTTAATTACACTGTAGATATTTATAAAACTAATTAGAAATGATTGTTACCGGCCATGTTTGATGTTTCATATTAAAAGTTGCGGAAAATTAGGCAAGAATACAGAATTGATCAGATAAGTTTTTGAATTTGACAATTTAGTCCTATCAGAATCTCTTTTTGCAATTAAATTCTATAACTTTTAAAGATTTGCAATGTTGGTATGTCTCAGCAACATGAATAAGGGAAGATGATGACGACTCAATAAAATGCAAAATTAGTCTTAAAACCTTTTCATTTTGGCAATTTAGTCATGTTTTTATTATCATTTACAATTAAGACCTATAACTTTTTAAATTTTATAATGTCTGTCCGATTTCTTACTGATTAATTAATTTATCGTAAAAAAATATTTGTGTGGTTATCACATCACCTACATAAATTAGAAAAAAGTATCTACGTGCCCTAATAAAAGTTGCATAAAATTATTACTCCCTATTTCCTTAAATTTCAAATATGTTCACCCTTTCTTTTTACTTTTTAGAAGAAAGAATGTAAAGGATATTTTTGTCATGGAAGGAAATTATCATAATATATTACTTGCAATAGGCGCCACCCCATATGTAAGTGGCATTAACTTTTGCTTTTCTTTCTTTTTTTTTTCTTTGATGTTGATGTGGATTGGGAGGTTTGATGAATGGGGACAGACAGACGGGAGTGATAATACAAAATTATACAACTCCTAATCTGCAAAATATTAAATTTCAAGCAGCTAAAGGAACAGTGCTTATCTGTAATTACTTAAATATTTTCTCTCCAATAAATATCTTATCGAAATAAAGAAATTAATAAGACACCATTACATGGTGTAACATAGAAATTGATGGTTTATAATTTTAATCCAAACTTAATTTCGATCGTATCAATATAATGAGATAGTGAGTGTTTTATATTTATAACTTATGTTCGATGAAAATTTTATGAAGAGTAATAAACAAGTGACAAATGTAATACACTTATAATTATAATCAACTGAGTCATAATTAACTATTTTTAACTTATGATCGATGTAAATTTTATGAAGAGTAATAAACAAATTACAAATGTAATACACTTATAATTATAATTAACTGAGTCAGACGGAATCAATTTGGACTAGATTAATTTTCTACATTATATTAGCTAATTAATTATTAATTTCATGTTCAACCCCGTCTGAGCATACAACTATCGATTAAAATTAAAATTTTATACTTTAATAATTTGATTGGATTCGAACGACAAAAAAATCCGTAAACACCATCCGACCTTAAAAATATAGATATAACGTGCCAATTGATATTGATTGAAGTGCATGGTTAAAGAGTTCATTCTTTAAAATAATAACTCAGGTTTGAATCTCTTTGCCATGTGGGAGTGTGTGTGTTAAAAAAAAAAATATAAATATAACTTACAACATTTTGTAATTCTAAATTACTAAAAAGAAGATAGAATAAAGCAAAAATTAATAAAAGGGGAAGCGCAAAAAAGCACATTGAAACTGATTTTCTTCCCCCAAAATGGTCTCCACTCCTCATTTCTGTCGTCTCCTTTTCATCTCTCTCTAGACAAAGCACACACCAGACACACATCAAATCTTCCTCCTTTCACTTCCAACGCCAGAATCACACCAATTCAAGCACATCGATATATGTACACACATATATATATACTCATATAAACACTTATACATCAATCTTTGTTCAAAATCTTGATCAGTAGTGTTTCTTGAGACCTCTTTCATTCATGTGAATATATATAGCAACAGCTGAACTTGAATCTGAAACGATGTTTTGAGAAAAGAAAAGATAAAATTCTGGGAAGAATTGTCATGGAAGATCTGCGTTTAGTGCTTCACGCTGTGTGCTTCTGAAGAAACAAGACGATTGCGTTTGCCTTCGGACAACCCCTCAGGTAAGACAAACTCATATATATACATATATCTATCTCTATCTCTGCGTGAATATGTGTGTGCATGTGTGTGTCTCTTGATTTTCAAGAAATGGTTGAACTTTCAAGACGCTTCAGACAAAAGACACCCCATTCTTGAAATCATACTTTTATGTCTGTAATCTATACATATATCTTGCTCAATATATACATACAAAACTTATCTGTGGCCCGAGTCGGGTTTGGGGTAGAATTTTCCGTTCATATATATATATTTCCAGATCCACGCGCATATATACTCGCAGAAACCATTTTTCTCACGTGGGTCGCCATGGATTCTAATCTCATGAAGTTCTGAGGGAGAAAGCTACCACCTTTAATTTCTTCTATATACAGTTCAAATACATGTACATACCAAGCAGTAAAAAATCTCAGTTCTTTCTCATTTTCCCATTTTCTTCTTGAATAAAAAGGGTGTATGTCTGTTCTTCAATCTTGTATCTCCAATTTTCTTTCTTTTGTCACGGTAAAGCTTAATTCTTTTTCCCTTAAATCTGGATGAAGCTATGATGGCGGTTACCTCAGCCTGCAAAGACAGCAGCAAGAACATGGGTTTGGACAATGGAAAGTATGTTAGGTACACCCCCGAACAGGTGGACGCTTTAGAGAGGTTGTACCATGAATGCCCTAAACCAAGTTCTCTCCGTCGCCAACAGCTCATTAGAGAATGCCCAATCCTCTCCAACATCGAACCTAAACAGATCAAAGTTTGGTTCCAAAACCGAAGGTAGTATCGTGATTTTTGGAGTTTCCATCGATTTTTTGAGTTTCCACCCTAAATTATAAAAAGTCATACGTTTGCATCATCAATTATTATTTTTAAACATATTCCAACCTGATTTTAATGGATGTGTGACATGTACATGAAAGTTTTTATATGTATGACATGATTAGCGGAATCAGGTTGTAGTCTGTTAAAAAATAATAGTTGAAGATGCAAACGTCGACTTTTTATAGTTCAGGATGGAAACTTGATAGTACAAGATGCTCAAAACTATATATTTAATTTCTTCATATATAATTCTTGTTATATATGTATTGAATTTCTTGTTTTCTTGATGCAGATGCCGGGAAAAGCAGAGGAAAGAAGCTTCGAGGCTTCAAGCTGTAAACAGGAAATTAACAGCTATGAATAAGCTGTTAATGGAGGAAAATGATAGGCTGCAGAAGCAAGTCTCCCAGCTCGTTTATGAGAACAGCTTTTTCCGCCAACAGACTCAGAATGTAATTTCATAATTTTATCTTTTTTGTATTAATTCCATAATAAAGAATAGGTTTATAGGAAAAAGATTGGATTTTTATTTGAATTTTTGGATTCTCAGACGACATTGGCGACCACCGATAACAGTTGCGAATCGGTGGTGACGAGCGGTCAGCAGCAGCAGCAGCATCACTTGACTCCTCAGCATCCACCAAGGGATGCCAGTCCTGCTGGGTAAGTGTGACAAGATTATGTATTTTTCTTCTTTGTTTATTATTTTGGAGTTTTGTGTAATTTAAATTCTTGTTTTGTTGTTTCAGACTTTTGTCCATTGCAGAGGAGACTTTAACAGAGTTTCTATCAAAGGCAACTGGAACTGCTGTGGAGTGGGTCCAAATGCCTGGGATGAAGGTATACATGATGCAATACGAAAAAAAAGAATTTATGAACTAAATTATGAAGTTTTCATCATCCAAAATTGCATCTGTTATTTGTGGTGGTGTTGTTTTTAAGTTGTTGAATTTGATGAATATTGCAGCCTGGTCCGGATTCCATTGGAATCATTGCTATTTCTCACGGTTGCACCGGTGTAGCATCGCGTGCGTGCGGCCTCGTCGGTCTAGAACCTACTCGAGTGAGTTGTGGAAGCATTCGAGTTTTTGTTCTTCATGTTTTTCTTTAAATGTGAGGGTGAATTGATCTCGATTTTGTGTGGTTGAATTAGGTTTCTGAGATCCTGAAGGATAGGCCTTTGTGGTACCGCGACTGCCGAGCTGTGGATGTCCTCAACGTGATGTCCACCGGTAACGGTGGAACCATTGAATTGCTCTACATGCAGGTGAAAACCAAATTAACTTTTAAAAAAGCAATCTTTCTCTATCACTTAGCTATTTTTTCCATTATCAATTGTATTACAATCGTTTCCTTAAACGAAAATGTTGATTTGGCGACTGGTTTCAGCTCTATGCTCCGACTACGTTGGCTCCCGCTCGTGACTTCTGGCTGCTGCGGTACACTTCTGTTATGGAGGATGGCAGCCTAGTGGTATACACTCGATTATTCACTTCAGCATGATATATACTATATAAATATGGATATATCGTTTATTTTACTCTTATTTTTTTGCTTTCATTATAAAGATTTAGTGAGATCATAAGACAGAAACCCGTGTTCATATGTAGGTATGCGAAAGATCGCTGAACAACACTCAGAACGGCCCGAGCATGCCTCCGGTGCAGCATTTCGTAAGAGCGGAGATGCTTCCGAGCGGATACCTAATTAGACCATGCGAAGGTGGTGGATCGATCATTCATATCGTCGATCACATGGATTTGGAGGTATTTGAGCTTCTCTGTTGATCATATATTCTTGATCCATTGCTAAATTGAAATATTTGAGTGATTAAAGTTATAATATTTTTGTGACTATCAGCCTTGGAGCGTGCCTGAAGTGTTGCGTCCGCTCTATGAATCATCGACTCTGCTTTCTCAGAGGACAACACTAGCGGTATAACCACTGAAAAATCTAAACATAAAACTATAATTTCTAATTAAGCTATAGTTTAATATTTGTACTATTATCCTGTTTTCAGGCTCTGAGACAGCTGAGACAGATCTCTCAAGAAATTTCCCAGCCTAACGTAACCGGTTGGGGGAGAAGACCTGCAGCTTTACGTGCGCTCGGTCAAAGATTAAGCAGGTTTGTTAAGTTAATCCCTTTGTTTTAATTTCAAAAGCAGGGAAATTTCGTGATCTTCGCAAGGATAATAATAATGATAATAGTCATCTTTTTTCTAATGCAGAGGCTTTAACGAGGCCGTTAATGGCTTCATAGACGAAGGTTGGTCCATGATAGAGAGCGATGGCATCGATGATGTTACCGTTCTTGTGAACTCTTCTCCGGGAAAATTGATGGGAACGGTTCAAACAAACGGTTTCACGTCTATGAGCAACGCTGTGCTTTGTGCTAAGGCATCCATGTTGTTGCAAGTAAGGATTCTTAGTTATGTTTCATTTTTATAAAACAATTTTAGTTTCAAAAATTGCAGTTACTCATAATTTTGTTTTATGATTTTTTTTTCCCTCTGCAGAATGTTCCTCCTGCTATATTGTTGAGGTTTCTGCGTGAACACCGCTCGGAGTGGGCTGATAGCGGCATTGATGCGTATTCTGCTGCTGCTGTAAAAGCCGGTCCGTGTAGTTTACCCGTTTCTCGAGTTGGATGTTTTGGAGGGCAGGTTATTCTTCCTTTGGCTCACACTATTGAGAATGAAGAGGTAAATTCGTTATTTTAACTTCGTAACATTTTCTAAGGATATTACACTTGCATATCCAGAGGTTTGGCGTAATTACAAAAACTTCCCCTCATATAAGCTAAAATTTTGCCCAACGCTTGCTATCGAATATTTATAGGTAAGTATCTAGAGTAAATAGGGTATTCAAAAACAATTGATATGAAATCATCAAATTTTTGTTGATGTACATATAAGTAAATTCTTTGATAGGGAAGATTTTTGTAATTTCTTAAACCTTAAGGGGAAGTTAGTGTAATTTTGAAAACCTCAAGATATGTCGGTGTGATTAACCCTATTTTATCGCTTGGAAATTGGAATATGTTAATGTTATGTAGAATAAGTCGAATATCTTTTGAAGTAATTGCCCTTTGTTTTGTGAAAAACAGTTCATGGAAGTGATTAGGCTGGAAAACATGTCACAGTACCGAGACGATGTGATAATGCCTAGTGATATCTTCCTCTTGCAAGTAAGTTATGTTTCATTATAACAAATATTCAGCTCTAAGTATTACTAAATATTAATTGTAGTTACTTACAATTTACATGGTTATTTCTTAGGTCTGTAATGGAGTGGACGAGAATGCTGTCGGAACATGCGCTGAACTTATATTTGCTCCAATTGATGCCTCTTTCTCCGATGATGCGCCTCTTCTTCCATCTGGTTTCCGCATCATTCCTCTTGATTCCAAAGCTGTAAGTCTTGTCTCAAATAATTACAGTATCCTCCCCTGTATATTAGTGTAATTACAAAAATTCTCCTTTTGTTTCCAAAATTACAGATACCACCCTTGTAATGATAAGAATGCTCGAATTCTATCTTTTCTTCAATCATATTTTTTCTGTCAGAGGGGAGGTATTTGTAAATTTGAAACTAAGAAGGGAGGTTTGTGTAATTTGTCACATAGTCATATACAATCAAATTATTGCAGGATGCCTCGAGCCCGAACCGTACACTGGACCTTGCATCGACTCTCGAAGTGGGACCACCCGGACACAGATTATCGGGCGATCAATCAGAAAATCCCGGCTCTGCAAAATCAGTGATGACAATAGCATTTCAATTTGCATTTGAGATCCATCTTCAAGAAAGCGTAACTGCTATGGCACGGCAGTATGTTAGAAGCATAATTTCATCTGTTCAAAGAGTGGCATTAGCGCTTTCCCCTTCTCGTATTGGTTCTCAACCTAGCTTGCGGCCCCCACCCGGTACCCCGGAAGCACAAACTCTTGCCCGTTGGATTTTCCAAAGCTATAGGTATATACCATCGGTTCCATTCCTTTCATAACATATTTTTACATACAATATCTTTAATTGTTTTTCTTCCATTGCAGATTTTTCTTAGGTGTGGAACTACTGAAGCCCGGAATAGAAGGAAGTGACGGCGTTCTTAAATCGCTTTGGCATCATTCTGATGCCGTGTTGTGTTGCTCATTAAAGGTAATAACAGTATCAAGAGTTTCCTCTCGTTTTCATATGATTATATTCTTGAAAACTTCATTTTTATGTTTTTGTATGTTTATGCTGGAAATGCAGGCGTTGCCCGTTTTCACATTCGCAAACCAGGCAGGGCTGGATATGCTCGAGACAACCCTAGTCGCACTTCAGGACATCACGCTCGAGAAGATATTCAACGACAACGGAAGAAAGACACTCTTCGCCGAGCTTCCACAGATCATGCAACAGGTACATACACATAGTTCTTGCATCCTTTAAATACGTAAACGAATCTCTCCCATATCATTCCCTTGAAAACGCTATCTTGCTTTTCTTTGTTAGGGTTTCGCGTGTCTCGAAGGCGGTATTTGCTTGTCGAGTATGGGAAGGCCGATCTCGTACGATAGAGCCGTTGCTTGGAAAGTGCTGAATGAAGAAGAAGATGCCCACTGTCTGTGCTTCATGTTCATGAACTGGTCCTTTGTTTGATTAACATCTTCAGCTATAGAATTAATCCAGGCAAAACTACTAGATTAAGCATCACATTTTGGCCTCCATGTATGAATTATTGACCTACTGTTCACACAACTCTGATTAATTTTTCTGTTGCTTATTCATGTAGTCTGTAGCGTGCCTTAATTCAAACTATCCTTAATTTATGAGGAAAAACTATGTTTATGTTTTAACATGATATGTCTGAACAAATGGAGCAACTATTACATATGGTGGAATATTTTATTTTATTATGATCTTATATTATATTATGATCATTATATGATCTATTTACTTAAATTATGAAGAATATTTTCTGAATAAATGATAAAAGGTTAATTAGATAAGGTTTCAAGAAAATAATATAAAATATAAAGAAAAAAAAAACTTACTCCTTGTTCTATAATCAGAACTTTTAAATATTTTAAATTCTCATCAGTATTTTGTAAAAACTTTTAGATTGTCATTTCGATTAATTAGGGGTTAACACATGTCCCATTTCCGGTAAAAAATTAACAATTTTCGGCAAAAAAAAGAGCTATGTGTCATCACCTAAAAAGCTGAAATGATAATTTGAAATATTTTACAAACAAATGACAATTTGAAATGTTTTATAAATTATAAATAACAATTTAAAACATTTTAAAGTTTAAATAAAAAATTAAAAAAAATCAAAATACAATGTGTATTTTGTTTAACCCTCTAAAATATAATAAAATAACACACACTACAATAATTCTGATGAATCCCATCAAACTTTATTAAATTTAAAACAAAGATGAATCCCATCAAACTTTTAATCCCATCAAACTTTATTAAATTTAAATGCCATAATTTTTATTTTATTTTGCCTAAATTGGTTAGTTTTGTCACTGTTTAAATCCCAGCTTTCACATCAACAACTTAATTTGGATAAACAATATCAGTGATGTCCACACCAACTCCGCATATATAGTGGTGTCTGATTTCTATCGCTCAAAAATCAAAATTTTTGAGTGACCCCTCAATTATTCAATATTTAATTTGCTTTTTTCATTCTTTTTTTCTTTAACTTTTTTCTTGAATGACGACAAACAAGTTGTGATGGAACTACAAGAAAATATTATGCTTTCACCCTATATCTCTTCACTTGTGGACCAATTGTGGGCATATACTGATTGATGTATATACATGCTTTGAATCTGAAATATTGCAGGTTTCTCCCCTGAAAAATGCCCCACATGCCCTATAATATTTATTTTATATGATTTACAGATAAGAATTCGACGATACAAATATAACACGATACGAATGTGGTGTTGTAGAGTTTTGTTTTAAAATTTTTCATGTGGAAAATATGAAATACGAATATTCGACACGATACAACAACAAAATAATATTTTTAAAAGTGTATGAATATTAGGCGTGGGGTTTCAAATTTATAAAGGTGATTTTTGATGGGCCTGTTTTGTAACTCCACTAAATTAAACAAATTTCCACGCGTTAGAATAGTAGAGTCGGTTAGATAATAAGTAAATAAAATATAAAAATTAAAAAATCTATTCTTTTAGAGGGACTAAACCACTCTATCTTTGAATAAGAATGAAGATGGATTGCTATGGTACGAATCTTGTTCCGATTACAGATGATTATATTTTCATGAATTCAAACACAAAATCTACTATTGAACTATAATAAACGTTGAACAATTAACTTAGCCACTAACGTGAAATGCGCTAAATCTGCAACCTCAACAATTACAATGTTAATTCTGCCAAAAATGTTAATTCTTTTACCCCTTTTACCTTTATTTATTTCTCTTCATGCCTCAGCATGCTTTGTTTGACTAAAAATAGTGATAGAGAAGTGTCCGTTACTTCACACTTACATTCGAAAATCACATCCAATATTACATAGGGGGTGTTTGCAAACTCTACTGGATAATCAGAAGTTAAAGCAGAAGTGAAATTTGTAAAAATTTGCAATAGTAAAAGTAGTGAGTGTTTGGAAAAAAAAGTGAAAAGCAGAAAAATAATCAGTTGAGTGTTTGCAGAGAAAAGTTGAAAATCACTTTTAACTTTTATCAAGTTACCGAATTAACCCTGAAACTTTCTAATCTTTTTGGTTATTATAATGTTATTTAAAATAAAAGATTAATATAAAACTTACTTTAAAATAATGATTTTTTGTATAATATTACTTATAATTAATAAAATATATTATACTATACCATTTATATATATACACCTTAAGTTGTACTAATTATTTTAGGTTTATAAATAATACATAATATCTTCTAAACAAATTATAATATATTTATTATATAGAATGAAATATAGTATAAATTATTATATTTATATATGATTATAATCTAATATATAAATTAATTATATTGCTATATATTTATATAATAGCATGCTTATACAATATATATAGCACAAATGAAATGCATGTGAATTTATAAATGAAAAAAATGACAAATTATATTTATTCAATCATAATTTCTTTAACATAAGAGTAAGTAGTTATTGTCCCTCAAATAAATTAAACATAAGAAAATAAAATTAATCTTTAGATATTATTCACACCTTCTTTTCACATCGAATTCACTGGAATCCCAAGCCTTCCGAATGTTGTAGGCATGCATATATCATCTCTTATTTTATTCATCTCTCGGTCATTTGATTCACTTCTCATGTCTTGTGAGTTGTGAACCATAATCGTCACATTCATCTTCGCCAAATCGGGAGTTAGAATTGTTCTCAACTTCTACAAAATCAGGATCTTTAAAATCATGTTTGCGGATAAAATTGTGTATCGCCATTGTAGCTTATACTAGGGCGACTTGATCAGGCCAAAGAATATTCACCGGTATATCATTAATCATCTGCCATTTAGCTTTCCATATACCAAAGGACCGTTCAATGATTGAAAGCAAAGATGAATGCAGGTGATTGTAGGTTTCTTGATGATTGTTATATGCCAATGCACGTCGGAACTTCGGTAAATATTCGGGTAACCCGAATCAACCAAATAATATTTTTCTATAAAAATATTAAAATAAAATATAAATGACAGCTAAAGTTTTTATGCAAAACATTATTACTACAATGATACACATTTTGAGGGATCTCTGATCGCATTAAAAAAAACTCTGTTATGGTGAGCATTGCCCTCCCAATCCGGCAACACAAATGTCAAACACAAGTCAAAATCACAAACAACCATTATATTTTGTGTCGGAAATCCTTTTCTCCCAATAAATGGGATTTGCTCAATCTCTAGTAATTTTGCCTTGATATGAGTACCATCGATAGCAGCAATGCAATCCTTTTTAATAAAGGAAAAACATGAATCAATTTAATTATTAAAAGAACTCAACAATTAAAATAAATTATATTTAATTAAAATAAACCTTGAAATGAGGGTAATATCTTGCATTCTCTGTAATATAAGGATGAGTGGTCGATCTGTCGTTAAAAGGCTTAATCCAATCGATTGATATTTTTGTACATGCTTGCAGTACATTATGGAATGATCGACTCACTGTATATCTAGATCTCTGAAAATACTCTTGTATTTGCCTATTACCTTCCCTCAATCCGATAATCATTAGGAAAATCGCAACTTCTTCCTCGACAGTTATATATTTCGTTGGTTTAAGTCCATATTTTTCGACCAATATTTTACACAATGCAAAAAAAACATTTTTATGCATCCTCATATTTTCATGGCATCGACGAGGATGCCCATTCAATAT
>JBBMKE010000002.1:1231086-1243013 GCA_037834125.1 Lippia alba | reverse complement strand
GCAGCAAAGGATGAAATCGGCTCAGGACCGACAGAAGAGTTACGCAGATAAGAGACGGAGTTCTTTGGAGTTGGAGGTTGGAGACCGTGTATTTTTGAAGGCTTCACCTAGGAAAGGATTTTCACGTATTGGAAGAGGTGGGAAGCTGAGTCCACGGTATTTGGGTCCATTTGAGATACTAGAGAGGATTAGAGATGTGGCTTACAGATTGGACTTGCCACCGAGTTTAACTAGGATTCATAACGTGTTCCATGTTTCATAGCTTCGTAAATTCTACCCCGATGAGTCTTCTATTCTACCGGTTGAGGAGGTCCAGCTACAGGCAGATTTAACGATTGTGAACATTCGGTTGAGATTCAGGATCACAAGTTGCAAGTGTTGAGAAACAAGCAGATTTCGTTGGTCAAATTGTTGTGGAGAGATCAGAAATCCGAGGAATCGACTTGGGAGACTGAAGAGAAGATGAGAAAGTTGTATCCGGGTTTGTTCACATCTGAGCAGCGAACCTGGGGGCCAGGTTCTCTTAAGGGGGGAGGTTGTGATACCCCGTTTGTTTACACGCCCAAGTTTGTCATGAGAGAGTTTAAATACGGCAATTATGTGATTTAATCAACTTTAATTGTCTAAATGATTAATTCGAATAAAATGAGATAAGATAAAATATTGATTTCTTGCATGACAACTTCGGAAATAATTATAATAATTGGACTTTAAGCTGAAATAGGACTTGGGCCTATTTTGGTTGAGGGCCTAATTTAATTTAGGCGGATTTTGGGGTCACACGGACTGATGTGAGCATGGGGACTCGAATTCGAGTTGCGACACCACCTTTGGGCTTGTTACATATAATCGGGCCCATTGGAAATTTATTTCATAACCTAGAACCTTCTATTTATCTAGTTCACCTAAACTCGGGAGTCATTTAGACTGTTTCTTATCTTTGACCTAAAACCAAGAGCCTACCTACCATATATCTAGCCGCATTCTCTTATTTCATTTCAAACACCACCTAACCTCACAAGAGAGAGAGAGTGAAAGAAGATGAAGAGCTTCAAGAGGAATTAAGGCTAGAGACCCCTTTCCAAGAGCTCACATCTCTCTATTCTTCTTTGTTTCTCAATTTAAGGTATGATTCGTGTTTATTTACCGATTCTCTACTTTCGCTTGAGCATGAATTTGGTGATTAGAACTTAATTGGGGATTTCATGATTTTGGGGGTTTTTTTCCCTAGCTTGTGAATTTGATCTAATTGGTAAGTCTTCAAGCATGCTATGATGTTCTAATTGCTTCTTATGTGCTGAGAATTTGAATTAGAGAGATAGGATTGCATGATTCCATGTTTGAGGCTTGAATTTTATGAAATTGGACTTAAGAGATTTGAGACTAAATCCTTCTAAAACTTGGTTTAATTGTGATTTTGATGCTAAGCATGATATATGTGTTAATATACTTGATTTATGTGTTGGTTTCTGGTAGTTTTGGTGTTAGGATGTTGATTTTCGGGTTTGATCTTCATCTTCCCGAGAAGAAACTGTTTCTGCCCAGTTTTTGGGTGGGAACGGCCGTTCCCGATTCGTACTCTACTCGAAACGGCCGTTCCGGCCTAGGTTTGAAGTTTTGGCGGCTAAGCATGGAAACAGTCATTTCCATGCAAAACTATAACTGGGAACGGCCGTTCCCAGTTCTGCTGAGACTCTGTGTGGGAATGACCATTCCCAGGCTCCTTTGGGCGTGGGAATGGCCATTCTGGTGCTTCTGTTACTTGTTTTAACTTGTATTTTTGCTATTCCTTGATCTATTTGAGTTGGCTTATGTCTTGCATGATCCGATATGATTCCTAATGCATTGTTAAACTTTCTTACATCATTTAAATGCATGATTTGGTGATATTATGTGATCAACTTGTTCATATCATACTCATATCTCACATCTTTCATGCATTGCACGCCGTGCGTCATTTGTGGTTCATATTGAGTCTCAGTTTGGTTTTGTCTGTCTTGTCTTCAGAGTTTGTGGAGCCGAGGGTGCCTAAGGTCTGAGGTTGATTGTTTGGCCCTACACACTCCAAACTCTACTTCTACGATGTGAGGTTTAGGATTTGTATAGCGGGACCTATGACCTTTATGTGCTATTTTATGATCCCTGTATGCGAGTATACTAGACTATGATCTATGAATGTGTTGGATATGATATGTTTATGATCTTGGGAAACACCTTTGGATTTTGAAAGTATGTATGTTGGTATATGTAAACCTTTTTGGAAAAGTATGATATGTATGATATGATATGTAGCGAGGTCTGGCCATGAAATACTGACATTTGTTCTGTTCTGTTATGTATAAGGATCCTAGGAGCTGCGGGTAAGGAGCCCCTGGAACGGCAAGGGCCGTCAGGATTATACCTGTGCATAGTTCCATTTGAGGTACCTTCACGCGACCCGTGCTGTAGGGAAGGTATGGTATTCTTGAGCATTCGGCCCAAGGGCCGGAGAGGGCACTTGTGGGTTTGCAACCCCCTGTGAGTCTGTTATGTATGGATGGTTGAGCTGGCAGGCTCTCCATCAACCAGGTGGCGATGGATTGATTGTGTATTTCTGTTGTTGTCTGTTTTGAGGTGGTGATGGATCTGAGCTCGTACTCGTCGAGCATATGTTATGTTATGTTATGTTATGTTATGTTATGTATGGGAAATTGTGAAACGGGATAGGTGCTTTCTAAACTTTTTGCGAACTTATATCTATTTTGGGTATTTTTCAACTGTTTTGGTGTGCAAAAACCCTATCCCTGGTTCATGATTCCAACCTTCAGTTCTGTGTTTTCCTCTATATCTATATGTGGGTGTGTGTTAGCCCCCTCACTCAGTCAATTGACTGACCCCCTCCTCCGTTTGTTTTTCAGTTGCAGGTTTATCTCTTTCTTTCGAGCTAGGCGGATGAGTCTGCATTCGTGGTCTTAGTTCGAGTCTGCATTTCCTTTCTGTTGCATTTTCTTTTGAGACTTATGTACTTTACTTTCAGCTGTTGGATATTACTGTTTTATATTCTGTTGGCCCTGTGTGGCTTATATGACTTGGCCCTGTGTGGCGTAGGATTTTATTTGGCCCTGTGAGGCATCTGTGGATTCTTGTGTTGGTATACTTTATTGGTTGATTATGATTACGCTTCCGCACTCTGTTTATGGTTGTATGTAGTTTGCTTCCGTGGTCTGTTGTTTAGATCCGCCTAGCCTAGCGTGTGTGTTTGTCCTCGTTCGCTATGGTTCGAATTCAGGCTTGGGCACCATTCTTTGGCTGAGTTTGGATCACGGTACGGGGGATGTGGCATCCACGTTGGGTGTTACAGCTAGGGAGTTATTTTTCATTGTCACTAGTTCGCTATGAGACCGGTTCATGCTAGGACTACCCATTTCATGTGTGAGCTAGTCTTGTAGTGCGGGGGATGTGGTGCATTTCGTTGCGAGTGCTACAGATTTTGTGATGATGATGGAAAGTTCATTAGTTGGGTTAACTCAAATAATCTTGGTAATTGCGAATCCATAATAATAAAAAGTTCAAATCTTCACAAAAACAATAAAAAAATTCAAATCTTCATAAAAAAATAACCAAAAAGAATTTATAATAAAACGTACTAGATGATGAAAATTGAACATTTACCTGGTAATTGCAGATTTTTGAACTTTGAGATTTTAGTGGATTTTTTAGCTTGCACTTCAGCAAGAAACCCGAGCCCTAGAAAACCAAAAGGGGGCCCTCCTCAACGAACAACAAGAATTGATTGTTCGGGCAACCACCCTCGGTGCCGTGGGAGGTTAGAATAGAAGAGTTCGTCGACTCTTTCTAGAAGATTTTCATAAGTGTCCGCTTGAGACTTCAATTGAGATTAGATTTTTGAGTTTGAGAGTTTAATCGTTTTTTAAGATTGAGACATTCAGATTGAGAATTTAATAGAGATTTTTTAGATTTTTCAAATTCGTCTGTTTGAGATTTGAATGGAGATTCCTAAGATTTTTAAATTTTAATTGGAATATGAAAAAAAAAGATATATTTAAAATTTTAATTGGAATATGAAAAGAAAAGATATGATTTAAAAGGTGAATTATATAATATCAAGGGAAAATTGTTCAATTCGTCCGGCAGTATGTCCAACTTGAAATCTTAGGACATGTTTTTGGAAAATGGCAAACGTGAGACTACAAGTTTTTGAATCATGAAATTATAGGACAAATACTCATCGGAATCCCCTTTGTTTGCCAGATTTTTCCATGTGGCAGCCGGAACGACACCTTTGCGCCCGCATGGATCTTTTTCTTGCCATGTTGGATTAAAAAAATATATTTAAAAAAAATAAAAATAAAAAGGACACATATCTCAAATATTTTTTATCTTTAACTTAAAAAAGTACAATATTTTAAAACTTTTTAGAAAACACAAAAAAAAAACATTGCACACAATGTTTCTTTTTTTTTCCTAAAAAGTTTTAAAATATTATACTTTTTTATTTTAAGTTAAAGATAAAAATATTTGAGGTATGTGTCCTTTCTTTATTTTTTATTTTTTAAATTTTTTTTAATCCAACATGGCAAAAAATAATCCATGCGGGCGCAAAGGTGTCGCTCCAGCCGCTACGTGGAAAATCCGGCAAATAAAAGGGATTGCAGTGAACATTTGTCCTATAATTTCATGATTTAAAAACTTGAAGTCCCATATTTGCCATTTCTCAAAAATATGTCCTATGATTTCAAGTTGGACATACCTACAGGATGAATTGAACAATTTTTCCTAATATCAATAAATTAATGAGATTTCAAACTACTACTAAGTTGCCCCAACCACAATTTTCTCATATATGGCGACTTATATTCACTGAAATTTAGCAAGATTAGTAATTATTCCCTCAATTTTTGATTTCTTATAAACTCGCATGGAGCTATCACTATTCATCTAAAACCTTCTTCGTATTTGATTATGGTCACATCACTCATGTCTTATCTCCTTCTGTTTATGGGTATAACACTAAATGCATTTTAAAGTTTAATTTGAGATATTTAAATTCTAATCAAAATATGAAGAGAAAAGATATGATTTAAAAAGTTAGATTTTTGAGTTTGAGACGTTACATCAGATTTTCTATTTGAGATTTTAATGGAGATTCTTGAGATTTTTAAATTTAATCGGAATATGAAAAGAAATGTTATGATTTAAAAGGTTAGTTATATAATATTAATAAATTAGTGAGATTAGGATTCTTGAGATTTTTATAAATTTTAATCAAAACATGAAGAGAAAAGATATGATTTAAAATGTTAATGATATATATTAATAAATTAAGGAGGATATTATTGTCTAAATAAAATATAAAAAACTGTATAATCTATAAGCAGAATCCAGAAGCATGCCTTGTGGTGCTTCTGGATTCTCGCTTAATTCTGCTTAAAATAATCATAAGTTAGTTTTCCAAACACTCCAAAACTGCTTAAAATAATCAATTATTCTATTATCACTTAACTTTAGAGTTTGCAAACACCCACATAGTGATGAACAGAACTCATATTTTTATGAGATAATTTCACCCGATGTGCCCGGGGTTTGATTTAATTACACAAACTCCCCTTGAAGTTTGAGTAACTAAATAGACTTTATCCTATAAGCGGATTCGTGTTACATATGGATTGAAACGATCAACATAATTATCTTCATCTTTGTATGAATCCCCTCGTGGACATCTGATAAAATTGGAACTGTACAAATAAAATCAAAATGAGTACCCTGATGACATGCATAAATCGACAAATAATCCTTTATTTTTTATTTTTTATCAAAAGTAGAAAATTTCATTTTGTATGAATATCCTACTTCTCATTGACATGTACTAACTAAGTAGCTCCAGCCTATGTCGGGGGAAGTTTTTGTAATTATTCAAACTTTAGAAGAAATTTATATAATTAGGTCAAATCTCAGCATACTTAAAGTCTAACAACCCGGCCTAATTTGTATCAAATGGCCTGCATGCCTATTGACCGCATTCTTGTCAATTCTAGTTCACATTCAAAACCATCCTCCCTTTATAAACAACATCATTACATCAAAACATTCATTCCATTCCAAGTTGTATATGAAAACCCTGTTCCAATTAAATTCCCCAACACCAATTTCAAGAAATTGCAAGATATGATTATTTCCCATATTTTGTGTACTTTGGGTGGTCAAAAGTCGCAATATCTAAAGACCCTTTATATATTTCTAGCATATCTATTGAAAAAAAAAGTCCCTTTTGCCAGTAATTAAGTTTAACAACATTCTTTTTTTAAGGTTGAGTTGTACTTAGCCATCCCATTTTGTCCCCCACAAACCCTATCAATTGTCTTAACCCTTCTCAGTCCACTTCAAAGAATGTATTGCTTTGCAGTAATACTCTGGCATGTGTTTGAAAGAATAGTTATTTAGTTTTGTCATGGCAATAGGCGTGCTTGAGGAAGGAGACCAAAAGATGTCGAGAATACTGACATTTGAAAGTGATGCTCACAAAGTACAAACCATAGTCCAAATTGTCGGTCAGTGTGTGTTGTGTGTGTCTTTCTCGTATGCATATATCTGTATCTAGCTCTGTATACATTTAAGTGTCGAGTAATTAAAGTTGGATTAATGTAAGAGCTAAGACCATAATTACGAACGATATGATCCTAAGACGTATGATGAAAATATGTGTTTAATGTTATAGTTGAAAAATTATGAGCTTTTCTTTGATTTTTCAAGTTGATTATAGTTACTGCACACGAGTATTGTTATATATGGAACATAATAGTTGAGAATTTAAATGATTCAAGAGTTAAATGATGAATCAAGTTAGAACCTTGTGTAGTTATTATCAATTTCGTGAATTATGAGGTCATCTTAAAGACAAAATTTTAAAATAGCAAGGTCTAATGGGAAGAAAAAAAGGAAAAAGAAGTGTCAACTAAGTAATGATTTCTTGAGACAAAAAGGTTTAAATTTTGTTCCTAAATCTGTAAAGTAAATTTACGTGCATCTGCTATCCAGTAAGTCAGATTTAACTCTCTTCAGACAAAGATTCTCAGTAACACTTTCACAGTTTCTTAAATCTCTCCTACCATTGTTACTTTTAGGGTTCTCTCTCTCACTCATTACTATTTATTTTTATTTTTTTTTATTTTAGTGATAAATAACTTTTACTACTCTCAATTTTAAAAAATTTCTAATAAACAATCCCTCTACGAGCTACTAAATTGAAAAAAAAAAACAATTATTATATTATTAAAGATTAAGAATAAAACTAAATTGAATTGATTGAATAAATTTGGGGATCTCGGACCAAAAAATAAAAACTTGGGGTTCTAACTTCTAAACTTGTATCCATATAAAACCCTAGTCAAACGAAAATACACGCACAACTCAGAAGTGCATTGGTCAATTGACATCTCTAAAAAGTGTTAGATTTTTGTTATTATTATTTTTTTAATAGTAAGTTCTTTTTCTTCTTTTTTTTTTTTTGGGGGGGGGGGCCTCGTTAAATAGAAGTGGTTTGGTATGCATGGAGAATTCCATAATGCTTTTGCACGTGTTTACTCGATCACTATTAATCATTACATAAAATCTTATTAAGAAGAACAAATTAAACACGAAGAGAAAATTCATTTTATGTGCCACATTCATGATTTTATGTAATGATAAAGTATCAAAATCAATTTTACTAATTTCAGCTACATTTTTATCTTAACTTTAATAAACTACAATATACAAAAATCGGGATCATAGACCCCCTATAGTTGGATGTATTTTTACTTTGATGTCCTTCAATTTCAAAAATCAAATTAAGCTTGCATCCTTTATAATTTACTAATAAATTACAAAATACTCTATTTGTTGGATTCGGTTAGGAAAAATGTTGTTTTACTCTTTAGTATCTTGATGCAGTAATTTTCACTATTACTATAGTAAGTTTGACACATTCCGATAAAATATTAATATCATAAAATTGAGCGGCTCAATTGTCACTATGATTAAAGTGATTTAAGTAATTATTAATTTTACTAATTTGTCACCTTCTTCTTTACCTTCAAGTCTTGTTTGAAAAGGTTGAAATTCTTTTTCCAAATATTGAGAGAAAAAGGACCTTTTTCAACGGAAAGAAGAAGGGAACGATGAGCTCTTTTGCATGGTCTCCAAGAAGTTATGATTATAATCCTTGAATCTTTTGATATAAAAAAAACAAAAAATAAAATAAAGAGTACTTCAAATCCATGCCAGCAAATCTTAGCTGTTTCGTTCAATCTTTTTCAATATGTCAGCTAATTTATATCAACATACATAGACTATTCTTTATGGACAGAATCTTCCATTTCTCATTGTTTATAAAGTGAACTATGCATATAATTTTTTCTTGTTTTTTTTAAAGGAAGGTGTTCGTCTTCACAATGATCATAGTTTCAGTCTGAAAGAGGAGAAAAAATATAATAATTAATGGGTTTGTAAGAAAAAGAATTATGAAGCAGCATGATTAGATTGCAGAAAGAAAAAGTTGACAAACATAGGAAAGGTTTAGGCAAACATTGTTTAGATTTAAAGGTTTTACTTCTTTTGACTTCTATATTGTGAGCAATAGCAATAGTATAACCCGTGCATTCCGATTTGAAATTGTTTTACAACGATCATATATAGTACCTTAAATAAAATACTAATTAATTTTTCTATTATTTTGTCAAAACATATATATTAACAATTTAATAGGTTACCGAAAAATTCCGGTTATTATTGTCAACGGTGAATATCTTAAGCATTATAAATTAATTAATAAAGATGGATGATGTAAATTTCATGAGATTAATTTGATTTAGGGTTTTTGGATCTCTCGGAGTGTCTCATCATTCAATTGAATAAGCTAGAGAATAATCTTTTGAGGTACTTAAGGTTTTTTTTATGAAATCTCTCCTCACGTAATTTTTTATATTCACAAGATTTGAATCCAAAACTTTACTTAAATAAATTCAAGTCATTTTCCAGCTCATTGATTTAATGATACACTAGTTATTTAACCTAGTTCTAGGATTGGAATATTTTTTTTGTTAATATGAATATCGGAAGTTATAATAGGAAATGTTTTATATTTTAACGATTTAACCTATCTGGACATGATTATAAAATAATTTAAGGTGAAAAGAATGAGGAAATTATAATTTTGCTATACCAACTCATATTAATTCGCAATTTTGGTATAAAAAGTTTTCCAGTGAAAACACTAGTTCATAACTTCAAAAGTTCGCAATTTTATGCACTATTTGAGTCGAATAGATATGACCCGTCGCAAAACCCGCTTCGTGACAAATTCTCCAATGGACACGTGAAGATCCGGGTGAGTTTTTCAATAGGTCATATCTATTCGGGTAAAATAGTGCATGAAATTACGAACTTTTAGAGTTATGGACTAGTTTTTTCACTGAAAATTTTTTATACCAAAATTACAAATTAGGTATACCAAAATTACAATTTTCCCTAACAAGAATCAACTAAAGTTGATTGATCATGACAAAATTAAATAAATCTTATACTAAGTTAAGATGTAGCATAAGAACATGCATACAAATATATTTATTTGCTACTATTTAAAACTTTAATGAATTCAAACAATCTTATAACTATAAATAAAACATGTAACCAGTTAAATAATGATTTTCTTTAAAACCTTAATTAATCATGTTATTAAGACCGGTGAGTGGGTTAATTATGCTTAATCAATGGAGTCTTGTATGGAAGCAACATTTAGTTTTGTCCTAATAATCATGCAACATGCATTAAGTAATCATGACAACATCTGCTCCGCAGCCTGTAATGAAATGGAAAAACATCTGAGAAATTATTAGTCTTTTAATTAATGATATCAATTATATGCCATCACAACAAAGCCGTCACCCTAATTAATTTGTACATGATATATAGTATTAAATTCATTATTATGTACCTATATATATATATATATATAAATTGGACTATCATTTTTTTTTGTGCTTTGATTGTATATAGCTAAAGTACTTTTGCCTTATTTAGATCGTAAAATAAAGTAGAGTTGGACAAAGGCTGTCGTAATATGCCGGGCCGGGCCGGGCAGGTTCAGAATAATTGGTACTATCAGGTCAGTAATGGTCCTTTTTAATTAGACAATTAGAATTTCTTTTTCTTTTTTTCTGATAAAAAGCAAAAAGAATTTGGAATTCATGAATTTTGGATCTTAGTAGCTGACCTAACTTGCCTTGATCACGACCCTTCATAATCTTTTTATTCATTCTTTCTTTCTTTTCAGAGAATATATATTAGCTTTCCCAGCGTCATTCCTATGAGAAAAGGTATGTAGAAAAATGACTTTACAAGAATAGCCCGATTCCACTTTGCAAAATTCACTGTAACTAGAAAGAAAATATTTTACATCGGTCGTATAATTGACGCAATGTGTTAAATAAATATGAACAGTTAAACAATAAATGTAATATATAATTAACATAAGGCATTTAAGAGGAGTAAATAGACAATATTCATATAAAAAACTCCATTATATCTACAATTATACACTCATTAGCTAGCATGTCATTTCAACATCAACCAAAAGCACCATTAATTCAACATTCAACTACAAAGAAAGCCACGAAAAACCCTAAACCAAAATTCAAAGAGTCATTAAAAAAACTCAAAAAACCCTAAACACTAGCAGAGAAAAGCTTATTAAACCCTAATCCAGGAAAAACACAAGAAGACCTCGACCTCACAATCAACTCCAAATTCTTAAGTACTTCCATGGCTCCGGGCCTGGCAGTTGGATCCCCTGCCGTGCACTGCAGCGCAAGATTCATGGTCTCGACGATCTGATTCTGATGATCATCAAGAACTTGATCGCTGTTCTTGATCATGGAATCAACCCACATCTCGAGATGACAATCGGAGTAGCAGTATCTCGCCCACGACACGATCGTATCGTGGATTCCGAGTTCCGGATCCACTGGAGATTTCCCCGTCAGGAGTTCGATCAGGAGGATCCCGAATCCGTAAATATCACTCTTTTCTGTCTGCCCTTTTGCTCCCTTGACAATTTCTGCAGATTTAATTTGTTTGAGATAAATATAATTGAAAAGATTTTTAAAATATACGTGCATGGACATGATGACGTGAAAAAGAGAGGAATTTTTATCAATCAAAGAAGCGTAATGATTTGTAGCACTCTTCTTTTGACCTGTTTCTACATTTGTACTTGCATAGGAAAATGTGTTTGGACTTTGGAGCTTTAAAAGGTTAATTTACCTGAGAAATTTAATTTTTTCAAAACATGACGATATTTCTATTATATTAGCTCATAATTTATCAAAGAATATAAAACACCATATACAAAAATTGTGCAAGACCACATAAATAATACACATGAATTCCAAAACTTAGGAAATATTTAAATTAATTTAAACGTAAAAAATTAAATTACCTGGAGCAACATATGCAGAAGAGGCTTTACACTTCTTGTCTGAACCAAGACTAATCCTAGGAAGACTTAATCTCAAGTGAGCTTCATCTTTTTCAGCAACAATGATCTTCCTCGTCGAAACCTCGCCAATTATGACACCAGGCGAGCACGAACAATGCAAGTATTGAACTGCTTTCGAAACTCCAACCGCGATTTTAAGCCGGGTTTCCCAGCTCAAATCCTGCACGATTTCACTCAAATTCTTGCCCTCGACGAATTCATACACCAAAATCCCTGAAGTTTCCGACCTACACATCGCCAGAAGCTTAACAACATTTGGATGATCAATGTTCTTGAACGTTTCGGCCCAGTTCATCCAACAGCTCCTCGAAACCGATGCGATCTCTTTCGCCAGGAAATAATTACCCGATTTTTTGTTTTTGTTAATTAAGGCTGTAGTTATTTTCCCTTTGTA
>JBBMKE010000002.1:1217670-1228986 GCA_037834125.1 Lippia alba | reverse complement strand
CAGGTTGAGAAACCTGAGTGACGAAGACGAGTTAATCCGCGGAATTAAACCGAACAGCTGATTGTTGGAGAGATCAACGGACTGGATATAGGGCAATTGGAAGATGGATTGCGGGATTTTTCCGGATAAGTTTTTCGACTGGAGCTCGATTTTCGAGACATGGGACGAAGCCAAACAGGTGATTCCGCTGAATTTGCAGAAGGATTGCGACGGATTCCAGTTGCCGAGTGACTGGAATTGATCGTTTATCGAAGCTTTGAAGGATAAGAGAAGTTCGAGTTCGGGTTTGAGTTCGAGTTCTTTGCATGCTGACAAATTGATGATGAACAGAAGTACGAGGATGAACTCGAATCTTTTCAGCCCTTTGTTCTCCATTATATTTCCGATCCAACGTTTGGCTCACAGACTCAAAGGGATATACTGAAAGAAAAAAAAGAAACAGAAAATGAGAAGCTTTCAGCAATGGACATAAACCTTCATTATTTTCCCAAAAAAAATTTGAAAAAAAAGAAGAAATCAATTGTATTAATTCTTACCATGATTCTTGGATCTAACGCTTATTATTATAAAAAGTGGGGCATTAAAGAAAAAGAAAACAGACACTCATCTTTTTCGAAGAATCTTTCATACATAGACAAATGAAAATTGGCATTTGCTATCATCATAACGACAGCGAAAAGCAACAACAAGAACAAGCAAGAAATTATACTTAAAACATTAGCTTATCAGAGTGATTCACTGGAAATTAACCCGACAATATTTTCACACAAACACCATATACCTTGCATGTAAGAAAATCCCAAAAATTTAAGCCAAAAATGACACTCATCAAATTTCCCAATAACAAAAACAGCCAAGAACCTCAAATATCAATCAGTCCCATAAAATTTGCACAAAAAAACATACAAAATTCACCAACGTACCAGAAAAGCTGCAATCACCAATTAAGCAGAAGCAGAAGCAGAAGCAGAAGCAAAAGCAGTCAAATTTGAAGCAATCACAACACAAATCTCCCTTAATAGTTCTAAGTGAAGAAGAAGAAGAAGAAGAAGAAGAAGAAGAAGAAGAAGAAGAGAATATCTATAATAGGGTTTGAGAACTTAGAAATATTTATGAACTTAGATAGAATTTAGAGCAGAGAAAGTATACATACGAGAATAAGAAGAGAGAAATGATAAGCTTGAAGCTAGTTTAGAGCAACACACGAATGGTTTTAAATTAAGGAAAAAGGGGTTGCAGAGGGACAGATGTTGGGGGAAAAGGTTTTAGCTTTTGTCGGATATTACCAAAATACTCTCTTTTCTTTTGACTGCTTTCGGAAGTCTGTAACCGTTTGAACTCAAAAGCCATGCTCATTTCACCTTTGCAATATTGGGTTGATGCAGAAATGGTGTGAACTTATATATCAAAGTTTTCTAATTTCTTAGCTGTGAATTACAATTTTGAAAGTGTTTGCACTGGAAAAGAAACAAGAATGTGTATGTTTGATTAATTGGACAGCTTGTGTCTTGTTAATACATACCTTAAATTTTATTTATTTTTTGGTAAGGAATACATACCCTAACTGAATTACTAGATTTTCTTAACAAATTATATATTTATTTCCAAACAATTGCGTCATACGCCTTTTTGTTTTAAAACGGAATATTCGCTGTCGACGACAATTAGTATTCTTGTCGTACAATTATATATAGTAACTCATGACGTTGGATAGTTTGTCGGCTCATATAAATTTATGGTCCGGTCTGAGATCAAACACAAAATTTGGTTAAAGGGAAAATTGTAAATTTAGTACACCAACTCGATCAATTCAATATGTTTGGTACATTTTATTTCCAACGATAAAATAGAACCGTATCTTCAAAATCAAGTAATTTAATGCATTTGTTTTGCTGAAAACTAATTTTGCCCGCTGAATTTTACGCGTAGAGAACTCCTGTAAAACTAGGTCGGATATCCAGCGGATAAAACCGTAATCTGATAAAAAAAATACATCACATCGCATGATTTTTAAGATACGTTATTGCTTTAAAATACACCAAATTTTTGCAATTTCGTCATGAATCACGATATTCTTCCACCTTTCGGTTAAATTTTGTATTTTGATGCACAAACATACAAGTTCATTACCTAACATCTCAAATTCCTCACATTTTCTTGGATGTTTCTGAGTGCGATAATCCAAAGGTGGAATTGGTGCCACCTGGAATTGCAGGTAAGTTGAGGCAAAAGCAGATGGAAGGACTCTGGGATTATAAAAGTCTACATTTTTGCAGTACAAACTACAAAACAAGAATACATATACAAACACAGAAAGATATATATATATATATGTATTATGTATATGTGAGATGGAAAAAGTAGAATATCTTTTTGGTAATGAAAATGGTGCCTCAGTAATGTGGGTGTGATACTCATTGGGACCCTCCAAATTCTCTTTCTCGAAGGAATATACATCGTCTTGTCTATGTCAATTTAGCATGCTCATTTAATTTTCTTAATTCCTACAATTGACCTTGCCCATCATCTGCCAAACTTTGTTTGTCGAGGGTCAAATTGACTTTTTACATAATAAAGCATGATGATATGGAGATGATGTTTGAATTATGTGATTGAAATAGTTTAGGGTTTACTAGGAATTAATTAAACAATTATAAGAATGTGAAAATACTATGATGTTTGGGCTGGTGGGCAGGTCTGACTTTACAAACCCGACCCGCACTTAGTTGTAAGCTAAAATGGAATCGAAAATTTCAACATTTATATAAATTTTCATCAAATTATGAAAAGGGTACTATTTTTAATTCAACAATATTATATATATATTATGTTGTCAATACATTATAGATAAACACAATTTCTTACCATCAAAATGTTATAATTCAACAGTTCGGTATTATATCGAATGCATATAAATTTATAAATTTAAACTATTGATATATCAGTATTAGTTTATTATTAGTACTTTTAATGTATCAATACTTTATAAGATATTATTTTATTATATTATATTATGTTGTGTCAGATATTTTCCACATAATTCTTTTTATTATCATATTCATATCTATTTCAATTTATCATGTCTGTATACCATAAATTAATACTATACTTTCACTTAATTAACAAGATTGACTAAATATTATCAAATTGTGTAGTTTTTTTTTTTTTTTTACGCACACACCCCAAGTGGTTGCAGGAATTCGAAACTGAGTCTTTGCCTCCAGGAAAGAACCCTCAACTACTTGGCCAACCCCTGTTGGCATTATCAAATTGTGTAGTTGGCATGCATCATCGATTTTCTAATACTTGAATTTCGTCTAATTATTATATTCATGTTGGCTCACTTTTTCCCATGCCCATATCCAATATTGAAGATTAAATAAACCATATTATTAATATTTAATTATATCTTGTACAGAGTATGCAGCACTATGAGCTTGAAATGCAGTTCATCAGCCTTTAGAGAAGAATATTGGGAAGTTAACTTACGCCATTTGCAGTAAAGTGCACTACCATCCAAACACATAGTGCCCTTATTGTCTGCACTAACAAATAATTCACCACTTTTTGTTGATTTAATTTAATTTTAAATTAATCCCAACTTTTAATTGGGGATTAACACTAATTGTATCTTGTTTTAGAGTGTGGTGGAGAGTTCAGCATTACTTTGATGTAGCTATCAAGATATTCTTCCATGTTCAAAAACTTCTTTTTTCTTGTTTATAAATAATATATGCCTAATTAATTTGTGATGAAATTTAACTATTACTTTTGATGTGCGGGATAAGTCTTTTTTTTTTCTCTTATTTATTTATGTAATTTGTTTTTATGTTTGACTTAGCGTCCTCTTATATAATTGAAGAGTCGTTTACATCGCTCCCCAAGATATTGGGATTGTCGATGAGCTCGCCCATACTCAACTCCAAGCTCATCCCCATGTGTCCTTACAATTTTATAAGGAATCGTAATTGAAAAGTTAATTTCTCTTGGAGGATCTTTTTATTTATTTATTTTGGATTTGAGTTGAATCAAATCAGTAAATTGTCAATCTTTTTTAGTTAATGAAACTATATCTGATCTAGAAATTGAAACACGAGATATTTAATTACGAAATATAACATTGATTATATATTCAAAAATTCAAACACGAGATATTTGATTAGGCTAACGTGCTATCAATTATATACAAGTCTGGGATGAGGTAGGCATGACGAAGCCGTCCGACCTAGTTCCACTAAATAAGGTTTGTTCATAGCTTTTGAGATAAGGCTTTGTTATTTCATTCCATTTTTGTGGTCCATTAATGTCCCCATTAAATAAAAAAGCACAATTAATTTGAATGAAAACCATAAAATTAAGATGTGAACAAAGACAGGGCTCCCCACCAGTAGGTCGTGCACGCTGAATAAAAGAATTAGATTAACCTACTTTGATGTAACAAAGTAGAGAATAAAATATAGCACTTCTTTTTAAACCAAAAATAAAGCGGTTTCTTTTCTTAAGTGTGTGTGTCGAGATCAATAGAAAACGACCTATAATACATGAATACGAATACAATAATACAAATATGACATGAATATAATGATACAAGTTTTCTATTGAATTTTCTACATAAGAAGTATCGGATATAGTGTCGGAAATTTGTATTCGACCCGATACGACATAACAAAATAATATTTTTAAAAATATATGTGCAACTAGAAAATGACAGACTAATATTGCACATATATAAACTAAAATTTAACAAAGTGATGAAATTTAAATAACATAAAAATAACAAGTGCAAATATATGTCCTTAATATATTTGAATTATTTTTTTTATTTACGCAAATAAATTTTTCATTCAATGCTGAATTAAATTACTCATATATAATTTAATATGTTCAATAATTGAGGAACTTTAAGATTAAATTATTGAGGATCACAGAAGACGTAAGGTACATATGGGCCAGAATGGATCTTGAAGTGAGGCCCAAATGTAATGTGCAAACAGCAAAGTTAGCTATTATTATCGGGCCCGGGCCCCACAAGAAGTCCAGTAACAATCATAATTCCATGTCTAGAAAGTTGACTACCAAATTTTGTTTTGACCACAATTTACCAACATTTCTTTCTCTAATATAGATACAAGTTATTAGAGTGCTTCTACAAATATTCAATCTATAAATCTACGTACTGAATATTAAGAAGTGAAACTTCCTCATATATAAAAAAATTTAATTAAACTGTATTGAAAATATAATAAAAATCTAACATTTCTTAAATTACATTGATCTAAGAAATACTTTATTAACTAAATTGAGTTTAAGTACACTCTTTTTTTTTCTTTCACGATCAGCAATAGATATATATAGATTAAGCGGCATTATGTAACCCCTATTCTTATCTATTTAGTGTCAATAATGAAGATAGGAGGACACGACACAACCGTTTGTGATCACCTCTCAAATAACAAGACATGATCTTGAGATTTCTACTTCGTCATCGATAACAAATGACTCCGGAACTATCTTCACTCTTTTCTCTCTATTATTCTGGTTTTTCTTTTTCCTTGACGTATGCCCTTTTTATTTGGTCCTATGGTCTCATGAGAGTCCGATTAGGGTTTAAGTCTTCTTGTTATTACATAGCTTAATTATGTACCTCAACCCTTACCTATATATTTCAGAAATCTCTTAACGTGTTGTGCAAGTCTCATCCTCCCTTGATCCATCAAACCTGAGTTCCCTTTGGCTCTCTTGGGAGTTCACGTATACGGTGAACTCCGAACTGCCTTACTTTCTTATGTTTGCAAGATTGATTACGTATCTTCCCATCAATCACAATCTTAGAAACCTTTATCTTTAATCTCGTTATAACTCTTTTCCTTGCAATGTAAAGGATAACTATATATATATATAACTATAAAACTAGAACAAAAACAACCGAAAATCTCATATATGATATATAGAATTGATGATTAAATTCAGATGCAACTGCAAGTTCATGAAGAATGAGAGAATGGTGGTCCATTATTTTCACTTTGAAAGCCAAAAGTAAAAATTGGGGTGCACGTATGAGAGTCACGTGCAAGTTTAGAAAAAGGTTGCATCAACTTTGGCTTAACTTCTATAATGGGAAGCAAAAGGTTTCGAAGATTGAGAAATCTCGGGACCATATATATACATTGCAATTATTGCAATTCGGTTCTTGAACATGAACCCTATGAATGATTTTGGACCACAAATTTTTATTTTAATTTACTTAAATTGGAGCCAACATTAACTGCTGATATGGATGAATATACAAAGAGAAAATTAGGGATTGGTTAGGATATGATATCAATATTAAAATTAGGATTATTTAGTGGTAGGGATTATTTAGTGATAAAGATAAACATTAGATATTTCGTATATCTTTTATTATTTACGTATTATTTTCCTTATAAGTATCGTATTGTGTTAAGGATGTTTCTTATATATATATTCTCTTTAATTGTACGAGTCAGATATCTTCAATAATAATTAGAATTCTCAATTTCCAACCCTAATTTCTCAAGTCTTTCTCCCTCCCCTAATTCTTCGGTCGGTCGGTCCATCACCGGATTATCAATCTCTTCTCATCCCCCATAATTCTAAGAGTTCGAGACCACTCCGAGATATCAGGGATACGTTCCTTAAAAAATCGTATCATTGCAGGTTTCGAATTTGTGAATATGGGCAAAACGGTTAGTGCGTCCAGTTTGCAGCGAATCGACACGAATTTGAATGAACGTATCGGATCTCGGAGTGGTCTCGAACTCTTAGAATTATGGGGGGATGAGAAGAGATTGATAATACGGTGATGGACCGACCGGCCGGTGAATTAGGGGAGAGAGAAAGACTTGAGAAATTAGGGTTGAAAATTGAGAATTCTTATTGTTATTGAAGATATTTGACTTGTACAACTAAAGAGAATATATAAGAAACATTAATACAATACGACATTTATAAGGAAAAGAATACGTAATTAATAAAAGATATACTAAATATCTAATGTCTATCTCTATCACTAAATAATCCCTACCACTAAATAATCCTAATTCTAATATTGATATCATATCCTAACCAATCCCTTATTTTCTCTTTATATATTTGTCCATATCACTCTAACCTTATCAACACATGCTTAAAATCCCACAGTTCCAATTTAAACTCACCGTTTAATTGAAGTTCTATGAACAACTCGTGCAATCTTGGCATGGTGGGATACCCGTGCAAAAACTTTCCAACGAGGGCACATTGGAACGGGATTGAGAGTTCCACAATCTCAGCATCAGAAAATGATATGTTTGTTATTCCATTAAGCTCCATAACGGTTCTTAAACATAGCCAATTTGGTCTGGGGATAACAGGGTAACTTTCCCAGCAGACGTCTTCATGGTTTTGCTGCCCATCGTGGCAGCAGCATACGTGATGCTCTTTTTTGCAGCCGCTGCATACAGTTTCTGCATGTTTGTTTGCGAAGTTCCATGTCCCTGCTTTATCTGCGAGGCAGAGACATTGCTAGTGGCCAGCGCCGAATGCGGCGCAGCTATCTCCGTAAGTCAAGAATCCAACGTCAAGGTAGAGAAACCCTAGCCAGTAGAAAAAGCTATCGTCTCAACAATTAAATGACTATATTCAGTATAACCAAACTGCATTTGTAGTACCATAAAAAATAGATTTTTCCAAAATTAGTTTCATATAAAATAACCAATATATTTTCTCTTATTCAAAATTGCATTTTTCCAGGCATGTTCCCCACAAAACAAAAGGATAACGCCACTCCAAAAAAAAAAAAGTCCCGTGCAGTGTCGGACACATATCGGACATAGACATACCTCGAACATGACTCCGAATATTGAACACTGTTGAAATGTGTCAAAAAAAATGAAGACATGATGTCAAACACAGCTGGAGAAAGTGTCTGACATGGATTGGACACGTATGGCTGGGTAAATCTATGATTAAACAAAAAAATTTATGCCTTTTTACTATTTTTGGAATTCTTTGGGGAAGAAAATGAAATAACAAAACTTATTTGAGTTTTTAATATTATATAACTTTAATGAAATTTTATGTTACATATATTATATTTATAAAATATATTTATTTATATATAATATAGTCGTGTCGAATTGTGTTATGTCCGAAAATTTTAAACATATCTGTATTACCGCGTTGATGTCATGTCGTATCTGTTGTCTGTGTATCACAGAGAAAAACCCAACAATTTCAGTTAACAAGGAAAAAATGCAAAATTGGGACACCAACTATCCTCAACTTAAATTTTTGGGACATATTTTTTTCCGGCGGCAAAATCAGACCCATAATTCAAAAAAGTTGCATTTTCGAGACAATTTTCACCGGAAAAATGACATGTACTCCTGAAATCAAATATTATTGACACGTGTCATACTTAGTTCACATTGATACTTATATTTCTCGTGTTAGGGCCAAATGAGCCCTTTTTATACCAAAATATATATATAAAGAGAGATTTCTAAATTAAAAAAGATAAAAAAAAAACTTTACTGCATATATACATAAATTAATGTGAATATACATTTTATAGTTTTTTCTAAATTTGTAATATATATATAGAGAGAGAGAGAGAGATTTCTAAATTAATAAAGATAAAAAAAAACTTTACTGCATATATACATAAATTAATGTGAATATACATTTTATAGTTTTTTTTCTAAATTTGTAATATATATATATATATATATGTGTGTGTGAGAGAGAGAGAGTGTGTAATAGTTATTCTTTTTCTTTTTAAAGAAAACTTATACTTTTTAAAATTAATATCCCCTATTTTAAAATAATTACATATTAAATAATATTTTTGAAATATACAAAAGTGTTGAATTATTTAATATATTTCAAGCGATAGATTCAGCTGGTAGGCAAAGGAATCAGCACGCAACCTCCAAATAAGCCTAGGGAAAGAAAACCAGCTAGGAAGCTAAGTGAGACAAAACTTGAAGAAGAGTGAAATGATCGACTCTATTTCGCAATCATCAAAGAACAAAAGCCCTCCAAAGAAGACCCGACAACTAATTAATCAACTATGGTTTCCTGCTGGTTGCACTCTTTTTACTCATAGAGGTTTTTGCCATGTAGTTTTCCCTTATAAGGTTTTTAATGAGGCAAACACACCATACAAAGATCGGGGGCAACCATCAAGTCCAACGAGTCTAGATCATATGAAGAACTTACTGATTTTGGCTACTTGGCACCCGGACACGTCCAACTACAAGAGTGGGGTGGAGTGATGATACTAGTGGAAATCAACATCTTCAAGCCTCAAAAAAGGCCCAACTTGCTTCTATACGTAACCAGCCCCCGAAGAGGAGCAGCCCGTTTTAGGCTTGTTCAGCAGGTGGGCATACTAGCCCGTTCCTCAGCCCAGCACAGAAGCCCACCGGGGTGTAGCCCTGACCACCCTCGCTCATCTTGGTGAGTGGTTGCGGTATGTGGAGGGGGGATTTAAATTTCAAAAGAGAGTCAACCTTCTCCTAGTGCCCGAAATTCTCTCAAAACTGGCTGCTCATCGGTAACCACCTACGCCAGTTAAACCTCCAGGCTTCTCATCAATATATAAGGGCTCCCTCCAACTCTTTCGAACTACTTTTTGACACATGCTCTCAACTTCATACACTTCTGCAATATTTCGTACTCTTGGATCAGCAGGCTGTTATACGACCTACTTGACCGCCTGTTCTACGACTTGCTCTGTCAGCCACCATTTTTCACATTTAGCATTAATTTCACGACTATTGTTCTTTATACTTATGTTTTTCTTATAATCATTTCCATTAGGGTTAATTACACCTAGCACCCACATTAGATGGGGTAATTACAAATGATGTACCACAATTAGATTTAATTACAGGCACCACCCTTCTAGAAAAAATTAATTACATTTAACACCCAATTTGTTAGGGTTCTATTTAAAATATGGTGAACTTCCTATTATACCCTTATTTTTTGCCGTTAAAAAAATTCAGAAAATTTGGCTAAAAAAATTTAAATATCGTCCATCTTTTAGCAATGTAAGGTAAATTTTTCCACATTTTTCAAGTTTTTAGGCTCACAAAGTCATGCTCTCAGCCTATTCTTTGTTATATTGTTCGATTGAGCAACCCCTGGTCCAGAACTATTACCATACGCGTTTTTTGGCCCTAAAACTTTGAGGTTTTGTTTCTGTGTTGTTTTTTTTAAGTTCAGTTTTTAGCAACCCCTGTTCGATTGAATTTTGCGTATCATGCTTATTGAAGTTCAGGTTTGAAATAGGTACATGATTTTTTTTTTATTATTTTTTTTAGTGCTAATTTTTCTCTATTCTGTGAATCAAGATTGAAGTTGTCGAGGCTAATGAGGTTGATGATGATAAAACTGATGATACTTATATTGCAAACATGGGTGATGGGGGTTTGAGAAATGAGATAGCAGATGAGGTGGGTTTGTTAAATGAAACCCCTCATTTGTATTCGGGAATTGATGGTGATGTTGAGGTAGATGAGGCTGAAAATGATGTAAATGAGTGTGATACAGAGGCAAAAGAAGGTGGAAATCAGGCTGATGATGATGAATCAGGGGGAGGAGTTAGAGTAGCTGATGGTGATTATGATATGTATGCCATTGATTTTTGCCGTTGTAAACTGTAAAACAGTAGGTTCTTTACTTTTTTTGGATGCTTGGAGTATAAACTCTTAGAAGAAGATTTGCATTAATGCATTAGTGAACAATAGACTTAGTTTGTTGCATCAGTGCAGGATTGTATTGCTTATTTGTAATTGTAATGAAAACTTTAGCTAGTGATACTATTTTGTAAATGGATGTAATACCTACTGTTGCTTATTTAGATGTAGAATGTTAGTAGAAAAAATTTAATTCGTGAATAGAATATGTTTCATTTTGCCTATCTGTTAAACTTAGCAGGTTTGGGTGAATTACTTATTTAAGAGAGGCGTAAGACCTCATAAGCTGTCATAGAAGATTTTACAAACTTTGTATTAAAAGAGCTTCTAAGATGTTAAGGTGCTTTAGTACCCTGTTTGTTGAATATGAACATGAAGAAGTCATCGAAGGTTGATTTATTTACTTCTTGGTGTAAAAAATGGTCATAAATATAGAAACGATGTTAAAGATCAAAAAATCTAAAATTTAGCCTTTTCTTAATTGCTACTTTCCGAACATAAAGTTAAAGCAAAAACTTACATATAACACCCACATTAAGAATATTAATTACATTCAACTACCAAGGGTAATTTTGGAATTTTGAAATTGACTAAGGTCAACGAGGGCATT
>JBBMKE010000002.1:1187094-1209974 GCA_037834125.1 Lippia alba | reverse complement strand
CATAGTTTGTTCTCTTTGTCCACTTCATTATCTTACTAGAAATAGTTGATAGTTGTAGGCATAATGCAATTGAGTATGTTATGCTATGATATTTTATGCATTTAATGTGATCTATCCAAATGGCGAACTTATATGCAAATTGTCCTCTTTATTTTGATCGGAAAGATTTCAAGTGTTGTCTCTCAAAGCCCATCACATGACTTGTGTTGTTTGTACAATATGAAGATCAACCTGATATCGTGTCATGTTGGTATTGGTGTGGGTTTGAAGGATTTAAACGATACGGATTATTAATTTTATGGACTTAAGTGTCACTTTTAAAATATTGAGGACCAAAGTGATACAAATTTGGAACTTTAGGTATTATAATTCACAAAAATTTAATTTGGAGGACTTAAATGAGACGGATTATTAATTTTAGGAATTCAAATATCATTTTTAAAATATTAAGGACCAAAGTGATACAAAACTGAAATTTTAAGGATCAAATACGACATTTGTTCTTTATACTACTATTTAGATAAGATATTTTTTTCCTCAAGGATTATTAGGATATTTCTCGACAATTACAAACCTGACCTACGCAATTCAAAATTGAACAACTAAAATAATTAAATTTGAACATAGTGACATTTGATTTGACAATTTAAATCAATTTCAATTTTCAAGTCTTCTCATACGTCAAGCATAATGAAAATTATAAAACCCCTGGCTGCAAATAAAAATACCCCTAATTAAACACCGGCCTCACACCAATATTACCCAGATCACCGCATTTATTAACGAATCAGATTATGACACGTCACCAAGTGCATCTTAATTCGATAGGCCTTGCAACAGTAAATCAACCACCAATTGACTTTGTTACTTGGGATAATTTAAAAAAAATTCCCTACTCTTCACATATTTATTTTACTTTTCAAAAAATTATACTACATTATAGGATATAGATACTATATTATGCCATATTTATATTATATTCTGTAAAAATTATACTACATACTATAATTGTTAGAATATATTCATAACACTTGTGGATACACTCTATTACTAAAATTATACGATATTATAGGATATAGATATTACATTATATCATATTTATACTATATTATGTGAAAATTATACTTGAAGAGTAAAGTAAAATTGTGATGTCCAATTAGAGATTTTTCTATAATTATCCGTTATTACTTTCATTTGATTATAATTAGTCCAAATTCCAAAATCTTCCACGAATAATTCCACTGCCACACCGTATCTTTTCCCTTTTCGTGCTCTCTCAGCCGCTTCTCTCCCTCCTGTCAGTTTCTATGCTCTTTTCTGCAATCACCACTGCAAATTCAGCTGAAACTATAATTCTACGTAATAAAAAAAAGTAAAATAAATTTGATTGTCTGATAAAAGGTGAAATAAAACATTTGCTTATTTGGTCTCATTCATTTCACACAATTACAACATTAGTTTCGTTAAGAAATTCTTTTTTTTTTAAACTCAAACTCTCAAAGACGAATATTATTGAACATCAAGATTCAATAGAAACAATAACAATAATAAAAATACAATGAATAACAGGAAAATTAACGCAGGCCGAAGCCGTAATTCCAACAGATTTGTGAGATATTATATTAGCATCACATTTGATAAAAGAAAACGACTCCTTGAAGATCCGATCTGAGTGAAGTTCCGCAGTCGCCTTTTCTCCAGATTGAAAATAATACTTTGGCCTACAGCAGATAACTCGGCCAAAAAATTCTCTCGGAGAATCGCAGAAAATAATAACAAAGAATATAAAGACTAAACTTCCATACGGAAGGGACAAAACTTCCACACGGAAGAGATAAAAAACTTGAAATATAATATAATCTAAAGAAAAAAACACAAACCATATCAAATCTGAAAATCTGACAACAGAGTAGAACTGAATCATCCGGCGGTGGAGCATAGTATTCTCCACCGCCGGATTGAAGCTTCAATTTATTGATTGATTTGTCTTGAGTTTGAATCATGTAGATTAGGGTTTTGGGAGAGTTTGAGAGAGAGAGAGTTTAGTTTCGTTAAGAAATTCTCATAATTTAATAAAATTTTACAATAATAATCACATTGTTAATTTAGTTATAGAAAAATAATGTGGAGATCATATGTGCTTTGTCAATTAATCTTAAATATCTTTTAGGAATGCAGTATTGTCTCAATAAGTGTTAATTTAAGAGAAAGTGGAATTTTCCCGAACCTTTTCATGATTTTTTTCCTTCAAATTGTGATTCTAAAATTTGATGTATTATTAATAAAGAAATTGATGCAGTTTGAACGATATTATGACTTGTAGTCTTAACAATGTAGTATGAATTAAGTTGTTATTAACATGAGCAATAATATCGAAATGCAAAGAAATTGAAGTGAAATGGATAAAAAACGAAAAAATAAGTGTTTCTTTCATTAAAATTATAATTCGATAGTTTCTAGCCCAGAATATTTTTAAAAAATACCTAAAATCAATTTCTATCTTAAAAATATGAGACTTGTATGAAAGTTTACAAGAGTAAGACAACGAACTAAAAACGCAAATTTTCCGGTAAAATGGTTATATAAATCGCTGTTAAATTATAACTTACACGATCAAACTGCAAGTAACCGCAGAAACGAAAACAGGAGGCAAAATTTCCCAACCTTCATTGTCGTCAATAAATTCCCGGTTAACGCGTTACGCTTCATTCTCGCTCGCTCAGTCTAATTCAATTATTTCTCTCTCCTTTTTCGTTTTTTCCATTTCGGTTATTTGTATTCAATTCTGTACCATACGCGTAGAAACTGATTTCCGATTCTTCTCCGTATCTCACCGCTGTAGAAATGGAGGCAGCGGCGGCGCTGCAGGTGGAGGAGCTCACATCCGGCGCCAGCGGCCGTATAATTCCGGTTTTCCGCAACCTCCGGCAGTCGATCCTTTCGTACGACTCTTTCCGCCGATCGTTTCTCCTAATTTATTCGTTTTTCGTGTGGATCATACTCCTGCTTCCGCACCGCCGGAGGTTATCGACCGCCGCAGGTTCGCCGCCTACGTCGCCGAGGGCGGCGTCGGCGGTGAGGCGGCGGAAATTCAGCATCCGGAGAGATGAGGAGGATACGATGAGGCGGAGAGCTTTGGCGGAGGCGATAGAGATGGTGGCGGAGGACGACGGCGAGTGTGAGTGGACGACGTCGTTGTTCTGTGGTGCGAAGCGGAATGCTCTGTTTTGCCGGTCGTGGTTCCCGGTCTCCGGTGAAATCAGGTTCGTTTGTTTTTTTGGTTTTGTGTTGACTTGATCGTGGCGTGTTGGAGGAATTGATTAATTTCCAGCAAGTATCGTAATTTAGATTGCTTGATTTTACTGTTTATTTATGTTCAGAAATACAAAAGGATGAGCTATGAGCTGGTAAATATGTGTTGCTGACCTTAATCTTAATCGGATAATGAATATGTGAAAAGTACTATTAGAGAGAAATTAACGTCACAACTGTTGGAGAGTTTTGAGAGTTTTACAGTATCAAAATTGTAAAAACTGATCGCTATAGCATGGGCAATTTCGCTTGGTACTGTATACTTTGCAAATTGGAGATTCACAGAGATGTTGGAAATTCTACGTTTCTGCAATTTCTGGTGAAAATTCCTTGTGAAAGTGTTCAATGTGCTGGATTCTAGCCCCATAATTCTGGATATGATGCGATGCTTATATGCACTTTATTCTATGTCTTGCTTGACTGAACCGGTTTTTCAGTTCACCTGTTAAAAATGTGGTGTGTTTTTACAATTTGCTAATGTGCGCCTTCATTTTAGGTGTATCCATGTTTTCTCCCTGAAATTGAGTCACCTTGACAATTTTCTGAGATAAGCTTCTAACATTGACAGAATTACTGGTTATTGGATACATATTTCATGCTCAATTTGTTATGAACCGGTAAACTTATGATCAGTGTATGTAAAATTGAGTTTGCACTTGTGGACATCACAGAATATCTAGAGATTGTTTAAGCCAATTACTTGCAGCTCTGGTAATATCTTACGCAAAGTAAGATGCGATGCTATGTTAGAATACAAAAGATGTGATCGACATACAAACAAACATTTGCATCAATGTCCCTACAGAATATCATGTTCTTCCTTACCTTCCAAGTACTAAGGATGAAAGATGCAGAGTCATTGTCAGCAGCATGAGTGCTTGGGTTCTATCAAATTTTCTTTTTCATGCTCGTGCATTTGCCATTACTTCATCCATGAGAACAATCAAAATCCTTTTTAATTAAATTTTTACGGTTTTAGAATTTTATATGTCTGAGTAGAATGAAGGATCCTTTGGTTTTTTTAACTGAAAGGAGTAAGTTCTTGAATGGTGTCAGTCTCTTTGTTTTATATGATTTATATTGCAAGGGTATGACATATACTTAAGCTCTAGCACTCATTCCCTTGGCCTTAACTGTTAACATCATCTCACAGAAGACTTTTGTTGCAGGGGTATTCTGATAATCATACATGGCCTCAATGAACACGGGTAGGGTATTGAATTGAGCTTTGATTTCCTTTCGTGTTTGGTCAATTTTCATCTGTATTTCTAACTTTCGCCTTTCTAATGTTTTGCTTTCAGTGGACGCTACACTCAGTTTGCTAGACAACTTATCTCATGTAACTTTGGAGTCTATGCTATGGACTGGATAGGTAGGTGATTCTTCAGGAGTTTAATGTTTTTTGAATTCTCTAAAACTTGTGAATGGTCTTGAAATTAGGCATACACAATTTTATTTTCCCTGTTTCAGTCTGACTAGTCCTTTGTAATATCGAGCTACAAAATTAGTCATAAAATTGCAAGAATTGTAATTATAATGCTTGTTATGATGGAAATAACTAAATAGAAAATGATATTTTGTTTGACAGGTCATGGTGGAAGTGATGGGTTGCATGGATACGTACCTTCGCTGGATCATGTTGTTGCAGACACTGTAAGTTAGTTTAAATTCAGTTTCATGTTCATCTAGCCATTGTGGCACAAGTAGCTTTCTTTAATATACTTATTCTTCACACTCTTCCGTTCACAGGCTGCTCTTTTGGAAAAAATCAAATTAGAGAACCCAGGCATACCATGTTTCCTGTTCGGTCATTCAACTGGGGGTGCAGTGGTATTGAAGGTATAGAAATTACATCCCAATCTTGATATCCATTACTCTTCTTCATTTTCTATTTTCTCGGGTAACCAACTTCGTCATTTTTACTGCATGTATTCTCCGTCCTACTTACTTTTGTTCACATTCTCCCAATGTATTTAGGCTGCTTCGTATCCCCATGTAGAAGAAATGTTGGATGGAATCATATTGACTTCACCTGCTTTGCGCGTCAAACCAGCCCATCCTATTGTCAATGTAATCTCTCTCTCTCTCTGTTTGTTTGATATTAGTGAAAGTAATCTCCGCAAAATGGTAAATTTTGTTTGTATGCATTTGTTTAAGTTCCACTCCTCTCTTAGAAAAGATTCATATTAGTGAAAGTTATACCCTGATAAAACATGCTCTTGTTATGTTTGCATCTATAGGCCCTAGCACCAATATTTTCCCTGGTCGTTCCAAGGTTCCAGTTCAAAGGCGCTAACAAAAGGGGAATTCCCGTTTCCCGTGACCCTGCAGCTCTTCTAGCCAAGTACTCTGACCCTCTGGTCTACACCGGACCTATACGGGTCCGAACTGGGCATGAGATTTTGCGCATTTCCTCTTATTTAATGCGCAATTTCCAGTCCGTCACTGTCCCATTCTTTGTCCTCCATGGAACAGCTGATAGAGTTACCGATCCATTGGCTTCTCAGGACTTGTACAATGAGGCACCATCCAAGTTCAAGGATATCAAACTCTACGAAGGCTTTCTGCACGACCTTCTCTTTGAGCCTGAGCGCGAAGAGATTGCGCAGGATATTATTAACTGGATGGAGAAGCGGCTAACTGCTTGCTAGATGCTGGTACCTATTTCAACGTGGTGGGTACTGGAATCGGTGGTTTTGAACCTGGAAAAGCCGGTTTGTGGGAGCGGCATCATGAAAGTAGTGTACCTAGGGAAATTGTTGCATGTATTATATTTTATTGCAGCAAAGACGGATCTCGAATGACTCTTTTGATTAATGTGTTGCAAAGAAATGGAAAAGCTTTGCGGAAAGATGTTTGTTTGTTAGAACTGTCTTCGAAATAGGTGTAAGGTCATGATGCGCGATGATTGCTTGGGCTTTCTAAGAAGTGTGCGTTAACTTTAGCTGGATTTTGTGGGAAAGAGGTATGTGTGTATAGTGTATATATTTGTGTGCTTTTACAATTTCTAGTGATTAGCCTAGTTAATTGTGTTGAAGAATTTCTACTATGGTTTGATCTCTTTGACGAAGTGACCATTTTCCCTTTCAGATAATGTGTCTCCTTTATTTCCAAAATATATTCTGAACTTCAACATGTTGGATTTTGATAACTTTAAAATATGATAATTTAAATAATGGGGTTCGTGGAAAAAAATTGTTTAATATCTTAATTTTGAGAAATCATCTAAATTGTGGGGAACATGGAATTTCCAAGTTCATGATCAAGCGGGCCAAATGGAAAGCGTTACTATGTGATTTACTCAAAATTTTCGTCTCACAAGAATTTAATTAATTTCCATTAGAGCTTTTGTAATTGATGAAACTGTTGGATCCGTAGAACTGCTAAAAAGATCCCACAAAAATACGCTATTGATTTCTCCCATATACTTTTTAAAAATGTATAATCTGAACACGCAAAAAGAAAAGCAAAACGAAGAACCACAATAGGCAAGTAAGAAACTGAAAGGAAAAACACGAGAAAAAAAAAAAGATAAGCAGAAAAGCAAGAAAAGACGCAAGAAATTTAGAAAATAGACTACCTCCACAACTGATACATAATATATAACTATATAAGACAAAATTTTCCAAAACCTTATACATAATACATTAGCTTAAACATACAAAAACGGGACCAAATTCGGACCCACCCATAATAAATATATTTCCGAATAAAGAACAAAATTTTCTACCCCGACCACATCCCCGATATTGTGGAAATTTTACCTTTACCCACGACGGCATTGTTATCACTGCTCATCGAGGCTGTTGTTAGGAACCAATATTGGGTAGTTGATGATCAGGAATCTGAATTTCTGCGCATTTTCTTCTTCATTTTTTCCTCCTTAATGTACCTTCCTCGCCTTTCCTCTCTCTGTCTCTTTTTCGAAACTTGTTCTTCCTTTGCACGCTCCGCTTCCTGCACCTTCCTCTTCTCCCCTTCCTTGAGTTTCCTCTTTTTCATCTACGAAAGATGATAGACCACCAATGGTTAATTTAATAACATTACAATTACACTGGCTCAGGTTAAGAGTTTTTACAATGAGTACATCAATTGAGTGTTTACTTTGTTGGTTGGGATGAGTTGGGATTGATGAGTAATGAGATGAGTTGTGGGATGTGATGGTGGATTAGTCATCCCATGGATATGTGGGATGAATAATCAACCTTTTATCCAATATCATCCCGGACCGTGTCATCAATCCCGGACTATCAAAAATTCTAGTAAGCATGAGTTTACATGGAATTATTAATCTAATCCTCCCTCATCCTATAAAGTAAACATACAACAACAGGTTAAGAAACTAATTACCTTTTCATTTCGAATTTGTTGAAGGTGCTGGACGAGAGTATGGACTTGTCGTTCGTGAGGCTCCATGACAACGGCTCTCCTGTTCTCAAGCAACGACCGTCTTCTAGAAGGTGTGTTCTTGGGCTTCGAGGCAAATGGTAAAGCTGCTTGTAACGACTTGGGGATAACCAGTGGGTTGTACTTCTTCGGCTTCCTCTCAATTGGCTTTATTTTAAACAAAAAAAAAAAGCAATGAAATGAAAGAAAATAACGCGTAATGTGGAATAAATCCTCAGTTGGGCATCATGTTATTACTTAACTCCCCATTTTGACAAAATGTCGTACTTAAAATATCTTTTCAAAATATGTTATATAATTTTCACAAAATGTAGTACTAAAATGTTCTAATGCCGTATTTATAACGTATTATATTGTCTAATTTTATGGGGAGTAAAGTAAAAATATTCCAAACTGATGGGAAGTTATTTCAAACAGTCCCAGAAAATAACACAAACATATCATTGGATAAATATCAATCAGTTAACGTTGCTCACCTTGTAGAGTGAATCCTTGTTGACTGGAACCGGAAGGTTATTTTCCCTCCTTAGTTCAGCAACTGTTTTCATTCCTTGCCAGGTCTTATCACGTGGCTGTAAGGCGGTTGTGAGAGGGTTGTAAAAGCTCGGAACTTCAACCTGAGTCCAAGCACGCAAAAAGACGATGTCGCCCTTTTTTATTTTATCCTCAAAGGTGCATCTAGCGATGCCTTCTTTCGCGGATCCACCCTTCTTCCTATACTTGTTAGCAAGCTCTTCCTTTGCAGCCTAAACGATTAAAGAGGAACGGAAGGGAAAGGGGAACGTTATTTATGAAAGAGTGCGACGTCTAAATAAGACACACAATATATCTAAAGAATAAAAATTATATTTGACTACCCTGCTAAATAGGGTAATTACAATGCAATCCATCTTTATCCCAAAATTACAATTTAGTCCCTAAATATTATGGACAGTTAGTGATCCCTCTATTCCGTTGGGGTTTCGTTAGATCCCCAAGGACTGCATTGTTATATGTGTAATACATAGGGATCGTTTTGTCGGAATATGTATATTGTATGGATGAATTTGTTATTTTATTCATTAAATTTATGGAAAGATAGACCTAACCATAATGGAACTTTAACGGAACGGAGGGATCACAAACGGTTTATAACATTCATGGATTGAATTGTAATTTTCGAATAAAGATGAATTACATCGTAATTACCCTATCCTATCTAAAATAAGAGACACAATATGAATCTTTAAATAGATATCGACTTTGGTAATCCTTTCCCAAATATGAGAGACCACGTAATATGAAGGAGGTGCTAAGAAGTGACACATGGAACATACCTTCTTGACTTGCCCGCGGATCCCACTAACAGTCCGTATGGCTGCACCTTCAAACCTGGCTATTTCAAGATCGGAAGTGAACATGTCCTCGATAAAAGCAGTTTTTTTGAAGATTTTACAAGCGTAACCAACTAGCTTGATTTTCTTCACTATCCTTGCGGCATGGTTGAACTCCAAAACTGTAGCTGTAGCAGTAATCCTAAATGATGCCTGAAACAATTGGGCAAGAAGTTTGTTCAGTAAGAATTCATTTCAGAAGCTAAAACCATGAATTGGAGCCAAAATCATCGCCGAACTTCTTGTATATCTCCAACTTGGAAACAAAACTCGAACAAGTCTAGTTTATTTAAGCGAGCAAAAAGAACGAGTTAGATTACCTGATTATTAGACAAATTTTGGACAGCTACCACCCCAGTATGAGGAGGAGCAAGTGGTCCCCAAAACATTGCAAGACAATGCATATGTTCAGGAGTGTACTTGAGCATACGATGGCGTCCGTTACGGTCCTCAATGGCATAAATTGGTATGGTTTGATACCGTCTCCATCCAATGGAAACAATTATTGGATCTCTAGTCTTCAGCACTTTCTTGTGCCATCTATGTCGCTTCAGCCTCACCTTCATAGATGAAAATAGAAGGAATCGATACTTTAGAAAGGGAATTCAAGTAGCAACTGAACTACATATATGAATTAATTTTTCAGCATGGATCAAACCTGCATATATCCAACATTTTCCTCCCCAAGTGCAAGTCCACCAACGAGGATAGGATGACAAGGATCAAAGTTGTCAACCATTTCATAGGGCACATCACGAACTTCAAGTCTAAGATAGGTCCCGGTTCTGTAACCTTCTATCTCGACACGTGTAGCCTCATCAAGCTCATTAAGTTCTGCTGTATTGATTTGTTTCCGAAGTTCAATCTCCTCTTTCAACTACAGGATAGAGAGACTTAAAAGTAATTATTTCCGACTTTCACATATCTCATAGATATCAGTACCGGATAGAATACCTTATCAAAGAATCCACCTCCACTGCTTTGACCAGGAACAGACTTAGTGTCATTGATGCCTTCATCATCGCCCTCGTCATCAGGAAACTCCGAATTTTCATACTTAAACTAGAATTAAGGACAAAAATGCTTAAATTACATCTATTGAATGCACTATATCAAAGGATGATAATATGGAACTAAATAAAAACAATAGTAGGTTAGAAAAGGATATTGAGCATCAAATTTTGCACGAAGAGCTAGCTTTTTCAGCCTTCGCTCCTCGGCAGCTATATCCTTATCCTTGGGAGCATCACCATTATCGTCTGTAGGATGGCTCTCATACTTTTGACCTGTTTCCAAGTCTTCAAAATCGCCGAAAACCTCATCATCATCATCTCCATCATCATCACCTCCATCATCATCATCTGAGGTACCATCTCTGAGTTTATTTCTCAAGGATGCCTTTGACCAGTCTCCAGTGACAAAGCGATCACGAATGCTTGCAATCAGATCATTACTCGTCCAATTTTTTTGACTTGCATTGCTTAGGAATTTTGAGCAGTCATCAGTGTCCACATCATCGTTAATTGTTCCTTCCTTTGATTTCTGCAGTTAATTAAATTTTGGAGCAGTCAAAAGACCAAAATCAAATGCCACGAATTACCACATGAACAATTCAGTATATAGTTTAAAAGAGCATTTTGCAAGAGAGAGCATAAGAAAAACCTTGTTTCCTTCCCCTTTAGGCTTAAAGAACTCATCATCCTCACTTTCATCCCCAATGGTATCTTCCACCTCGTTAGGAGATTTCGATGCAGGTTTCCCATATACAAGTTGCATAAGATTGATGTTCTGTCTCGAGGCAGTACGCGCTGCCAAGGATTCCTTCCATTTGGATATATTTCCCATCTCCTCATCTGCAAAATCAATCATCAAATCATGAAGACAGATCAATTTATTCTAGGATCTTTTTGAAAACAGGGACAGTAAGCAAGTTACAGAAAAAGGAAAGAAAAAACAGATTGTGCTGTTTAGATCACATATATTCAGTCATGATATCAAAACCAAAGATGAGCACACCATTACCTTCTTCTTCATCTTCGGAAAGATCAGACGTGTGTTCATCTTTATCGCTAGAATCCGCCTCATCATCTTCTTCACCAGAATCCTGCATTCAATGGTTAAATTAGAGTGTATTTCAGAAATCCAAATACAGAAAATTTGGGGTAACAAGCAGAAGCAATGATGAAGAAAATGATCAAATGGTATACAGCGACAGAACAGTTCATAGCAATTTACAAAAAGTTAAGTTCCGTAAGAATCCAAACCATATGTTGTTGGTTTGTTGCATGCAGTCAGGGTGTTAATTTATGCTTTAAGAGAGCCAACACATTCTAAATGCTATGAAGTTTTAAAAGTTCCAGAGACTGATTCATGGTTCTTCAACCAAACCAAGAACAAAACAAACAGCTGCGCTAAGACAAGTTTAGAAGTCCTGAAAAATAATTTCTATCATGTTAAGGTAGTATTATTTACATCAATATCCTTTGAGAGACCTCGACATGTTCGTGCAGTCTCATGTGCTCAGAACAAGATGAATTTAATCAGTATTTATCCCCAAAAAGGAGGTCAGGATTCCATTAAGTGTTTCCTGACAAGTCATCTCCTAACCTGTCCCTTCTTTCCCTTCCATAGATAGTATGAAAAGCAACAAGAAAGCGAATTGATAGATAGGTTCATGTATTACCTTAAGATTGTCAACATCAACCTCATTCTCAAAAACAGCTTTTCTCCTCACCCTTCCGTCGTGGAAATCAATCTGTTCCTTGAAGTTACTTTGTCTTGGAGTTTGATGCTCCGATACATTGTCAGTATCCTCATCAGAGCTATCATCCATAGTTTCCAAAAATGATTTTTTTGTAAGAGTTTGCTCTTCTTCAGAGGATTCCATTCCATCTTCATCTTCATCCTCATCAGTATCACTATCTTCATCTAGCTCATCACTATCATCTTTCATCTCAGATTGATACTGCTCTACAGGTTCTAAAGGCGTTTCCCGATTAGTCATTTCATCAGCATCTGTTGAGACATTTGGAGCTTCAGATGATGAACTAGGTTTTTTGCCAAAAAGTGATATGAAACTCTGTTCCAGCTTCTCATCGACAGAATACTTGGTGTTTTGCAGTGATTTGACCAGTTCGACACCAACATCACGTTGTTTTCCTGGCAGAGAAAAGAACATAGTTTAGACGAGAGAAAGAAAACAAAAAAGATGAGAGGCTAGTGCAGCTTCAGCAAACTTAGGTGGAGCTTATTTAACCCAATTCAGAGTCCTGTTTGACTTCATAAAAGCAAAAGTTTTGGATTTCTTCACAAATTTCTCTTAAAGATTAGCGTCTCGGAGTTAATGAAGTTACATCATGTCATGTGAGACTGTGATATTGAAAAGAATGTCAGTCTGTCACATCAGGAAGTGCAACATAGTTGGGATACCCTGGAAAGGAACCTTTATAGATAGAATATAACCTTTTTCTATCCTTTCCGCATTAGCTCCATCTTTAGAGAACTGCACAAAGTGGTCATTTATATTGATGTACACAGCATCTTTATCATAAAGGAGATCGCCTAGTCCAGACATAGGCGCATAGAATAGCTTTTCCTTATCACGCAATCCCTTCTTCTTGGCAACTGAGGGTAGAGGGCAAGGATCAGCCAGTGCAGTAATTCCAGACAAAGTATAATCACCTACCCCAGCAATATGTGCCTGTATTATGCTATAGATTAGTAAAATGTACGCTATAGGAAAATAAAGGTTCTGCAATGCCAAGAAACAAAGAATCATATGAGTTAGAGGCACAAAGATACAACAAAGAAGAGATAGGAAAGTCTATCAATATCAGACGTGTAGTCTTGGCTGCCGAAAACTGACATATCCCATACCCGTTCACGGGAAATTATACGCGACCAAAGCAGTGTTGCAAATTCTAGGACAGAAAGTCAAGTGGTCAACAATGTAGATAACAGTAGATAACGTCTTTGACTCTTTGATGAGCATATATATAAACAGAAGAAATTTATTTTAGATTTTATTTTGACAGAAAACACAACAGGATATATGATATGGAAAAGAAACATCAAATGCATGACATAATAATTGATCCAAGACAACTTGCACCCATGCAAAAGCTGGCCTATAAGTTTCCACAGGAAATTACTAACTACTTATAAACCATAGAAAACATAAAACTATCATAAAAGGATAGCAAGTAAAGATTGGAAGAAAAAATTCATTGTCTGACAGAATGTAGATTGTAATGGTAGTTTCATGATTCAAACTCCAAAGTATTCCATCTGAGCATCTCGAATCGAACTAAGATATTTACAGAAGCAAACAGAAAATACGAATATGGAAAAATCGATCAATTGTACCTTAGTTCCCTTCTTCAAGTTACAGCCACGCAAGTATCCATATAAGACAACATTTCTGTCGCATTTGCTATTCATGTGCACCTTCTCCGGGGGTGTAATGTCTTCAAAGCGATCGACTAAGACATAAGGATGAGAAACTCTCCACGATAAAGGGGGAAATTTCATGACCGATATAAATCTTGCAAGATTATGCACTTCACGTTTTGTATACCTGTTCACAAGCAAGCCAATGAGCAGGTTTTAAGACACCAGTTATTAATGGTGTAACATGTACTGACAACCACCCATATGAAGCCAAAAAAAAAACAAACAGCTATCTACTTACTTTCCATGAATAAGACCAGATAAATAAAATAATTTGGCACCATCATAGATCTCAGTCCAGAATCGGTGCTTGAGTCGTTGTTTTGCTTTCTTGAGTTTCTTCACATCCTTGAATTGGTCCAGATGTGTAAGAACACCCATTACTCTGGGAAATCCATGGTTTTGCATTATGTTAAGAAATTCAAACGTTTCCTGCAAACATAGTGAGGTCGATGATATGAAAATGAAACAGAATAGTTTAAGTGGGGTAGAGACTAGAGAGAGAGAGAGAGAGCATGTCACAGTTTAAATAGAACATTAACATAGATGGCATAGAGTTATCAGAATATTGATCAATAGCCGTCCTTCACAAAACTAACAAATATGGAATAATTCAGTAAAGTATCATTGGATTGATTATATAAATTTGTTAACCATATTAACAAGATTATATTGCAGTTAACCCGTGGCAATCAGATAGATAGAGTAGCTTCTTTTACTACTTAATAATCATCCAGATGGATGACAAAGCCAACAAGCATTTGTATTCATTTCAACAGAAACATCTTAAAATTCCACTTTCCTTTTGATATGCTTCCCTAATCTAGCAGTTCATAAACAATATTGCAGTGACTTAAGCAATTAGCATGATTGACGAGGATCTGGAAGCCACCCCTTGATGTGGCTTAAGCTCTAAAGAATGACATAACCAAACTCTCCTGATGCTTCAAAACATGGGGAGAAAAGGGAATAAGAGAGAAATTAATAGAACCTCACCATTTCAAAGCCATAGCTTCCATCAATGAGGAGCAAAGCCAAATCAGCAAACTTGGCACAATCTATCATCCCATTAATATCATTTGGACACTCCACAAACTGAAGTCGCCTTTGCTTGCCTAAAACCATAATAACCAATCATACATTATAAAACAAGTCAAGTGCATCACAACTTGAATTCATGGAAATTCTACAACTCAGAAATATCCCTAATCCTGCAAATTTAGATCAGGACAGCATGCTTTCATAAATTTATACGTCAGCAAAACTAGGATAATTGGTACGAAATCTTGTTGCAACGTAAATGTTCATCCTAACTTGCATATTGATCTCAATCTTCTTTCAAAAGTAGCTAACGCATGGAAATTAAAATATGAAAGGATAATCTAATCAAGAGAGGATGACAACCAACTCAACCTGATACAATAGTGATCGGCCCACGAACTTCAGGTAAATTGTGTTTAGTATAATGTTTTATTAGGCTCTTGATCAGCAATGACTTCCCCACCTACAATACAACAATTCCTGAATCAACAAAGAAATGCAACATATATAGGTAATAAACAAACGGTAGAACCTAATATACACAAACCTGGGGAGGCCCCTGTACTACAACAACAAAGGGAGCAGGTTCCCCTGTAGCACGATCGATTGTGGGGACATGAAGCCTTTTCTGCTCCTTCTCTGTAGCTCGTGACTGCAGCCTCTTGGCTTTGACGGATGAATTGAAAGCAAATGCCTAGCACAAATCAAACATAAATCCAATTAACCTCCAAAATCGAGCATATAGATGTCCGAATCATAAATCATACTATTATTTATGCCACTACGATAGCCTAATTCAGATTCTCAGAAATATATAACATAAAAAAACAAAAATCCTAAGACCATGTGTCTAACAGAATCACAATGAACCTAATTTCGCTATAAATTCCAACTAAAGTAGCGTCAACACACACTAAAGCTGATAAATTATCTCATGCTAACGCAGAACCTATAAACTCTGCTATCCGGTGGACAATGTATACTCCATATACACCACGCTTTCATTGCGCCACGAACTTCCACAGTTTTCACATCACTAAAATTCACAAACAACATGCACAAAACTTCAATCTAATCTCACGGAGGAAATTAAACAATCCTAGATCAAATTGAACAGCGTATTTTCCAGCAAAACACGCATTTCGCCGAAATCAATTAGAGAAATAATTTCACGAGTATATACAAAAAGTACACCATTCGAACTAATACCTTGGGATTGTTGAGCTTCTTCTGCTCCTTGGTGAGACCTTCGTTTGAATTCGGATTCGATTTCGACTTCTTCTTCGCGGAAGCTCCGGATTTCCGAGTTCGGTGAGACTTGTGCCCCTGCGAATTGCTGTCATCGTTCTTCTTCCTACTGGTTGGGCGTGAGATTTCACGCAGACTCGCCATGATTGGCGACTCTAGCAGGGAAGGGAGAGACGGCGTTGGACGAACACCGGGGTTTAGCGAGTTTGGCGGAGGTGGAGGAAGAACACCGGGGTTTAGTGAATTGTTTTGCAGGTTAGTTTGTGGGTTTAAAACCCCAATTTGATTTTTTAATGGGCTGTAATATTGTCAACCGAATAATTTAAAGCCCAATTTTGAACCCAATTCATTTTAGCCTTTCAAAGTTAGTTGGGCTTATGACTGTAGTTTTTTTAATTTAGTTCGAGTCGAGTGACAAATAAAATTATCTTCAAATAATTTTTTTGACAACTAGATTACGAACCTCTAATCTTTTAGAAATTCAGGTAAAATATGTTTTTTTGTGATTTAGTGAGTCACTACTAAAACAAGACAGTTGGTTGGAATGCATTTCTTGAATTAAGTCACTATTAGCCATTAGGTTTTGTTTCCGAAGTATATTCTATATTCTTATTGACCCAGCATTGTTTTGAATAATTAATTTTGTGCTAGAATTAGAAAATTTGCTCTTCTACCATTTGTTGATTTTATAGCCCGTGGAAAAGGAAATACCTTTTCATTGGTGATTATAATTTACATATTCAAATGAATTTTTTGGAAAATTCTACCTACACACTCAAACTCAACTAATTAAAAAGATAAGCATATTATATTTATTATTTAATTTATTATTCTCATTAATTTTTTTACCAATCACTCGATAAGTGCAAAACGCTTACTCTCTCATTATATCAATTTGGTCGAATTAGGCTAGAATTATTTTTCCAGATTCCTACTAGTAATTCAATTTTGTTCGTTGGCATTCACTTTACCCACTCGACCTTATTCCAAATGTGCAGGATGTGTCTTACGTACAAAAATGCTAATATTGCTGACTCATAAATTTAAAACAAAATCCTCTACTTTTATAAAATTAGCGTTTAAAAACAAACATCTAATTATAATAAATCAAGTTCATAACCTTCGTACCCGATTAAAGTGATAACAAACATAAGCATAATTTAAAGTAATTCAAAAGTTGAATTTAGATCACAATCTCCATCAAGAAAACACAACAAATAAAACCCACCTAAGATATTATTTCATCACACATCAACATAATATTAGCAAACTATCATCAATCCATCACCCTACATTCCAAACTTCAATTCAAGATCACAATAATCCCACTAACACGATTCCAATAACGCTTTCTCAATATTCTCCGCTACACCCTGAATATTAACATCAAGATAAGCCACCAAATCCTCCCGACTCAGCCCATCAACCGGATCAGCCAAGAACGACCATTCGATCTGACACCCACCACCCACCAACTCATCTCCGCCGTCCATTGCGATTACCTTGATCGTTGACTTGTAAAACTTGAACCCCATGTTGTTGTCCAACACTTCATAGCTCAAGCACTTATTCTTCCTGTCAACATCGAGCAGCTTCTCGTGGCACCACTTCACGACGCCGTCTATCGTCGCAGCGCAGTATCGAACGAGGCCCTCGTCGCCGTTGTCGACTTTCGTGCACGTGTCGATGGTCGGGAGCCATTTGTGGATGCTGCAGAAGTCCTCAAGGAGGGGCCAAACAGCTTCTGCTGTGGGCTTGTGCAGCTTTGCAGTGGACTTGCCTTCCCATTTTAGCTGCTGCTTTAGCTTATCAGCTTTTGCTTCCATTTAAGTGCTTTTTGGAGATTAGGAAGTGAAAGAAAAGTTGATGATATGCACTATGAGAAAAGTAAACTAAGCATATATGCGAAGATAGGAGGTTGAAGAATTTAAGCACTAAATGGGCTGAACAACTAGTGGTGTTTTTGGAATTGTGCTTGCATAAAGACAGAAAATGATTTTATTGAGATATTGACGGGTTAAGATATAAGATGGGAGTGGTTATAATAAGATTAGAACGACAGATATTGGTTATTGGGTAATTTACGAAACTCTCTCTCAATAATTAAGGTACTTTTCCATAAGATAGTAACTTTTGACTTATAGAGACTCGTATGACAACCATTTGAATTCACATTGAACGCGATCGAATCCAATCATTCAAAATAATAGTCAATATGGGTGGATTCAAGTGGTTGAAGAGTTATTTCTTGAAGGCAAAATTTTGGGTTTAAATTACTCTGATCACTTAAGGGTATGTGTTAGAAAAAATAAATAAAATAAAATAATAAGTGTAATATATTTTTTATTTAATTTATTAATCTCTCAAAATTTTCCATCAAACACGCAATAAATATAGAATATCCGTCACTTCATTGCACTGATTTGATTGCATCAAAATTTTATTTTTTTCTTAAACACACACTCCCAAATGACCAGAGGGATTTGAACCCGAGATTGAATCAAACTTGAATTAGAATTACTTCTTAAATTGAATAAAAAATACTTTTAAATTTATTATTACTGATTTATATCGGATCAATATTCTCTCTATAGACATTCCCTTTTCTTTCGAACCCATTAATATGTTGGACGTGATTGTAAGTCTCTCGATTCGCTTAAACTATAGTCGATATATGATCATAGCTGTCAAGATAAGCATATGTGAACGTTTCTGGATGATTTCATTAATTACCTAAGTTGAAGAGAAGCAGCAATGGTGGTAATTAACAGGGAATCTTTGGCAGAAGTGGTCCAGAAAGTTTGTTGGCATCTTAAAGGAGTGTGAGTGTGAATTGATTCTTTTCTTGTACAAATTTTAATTTAATGGAGTTTTTGTAATTATGGCTTAGCATTTATTCTCTACCCCACCATTAATCACATCGTGCACCGCCCCAAGTAAGCTGGATATTAATCTATTAGGAAAAGGATTCCTTAAACCGACCCCAACTTATGTTGCGCTATTCTCTCTTTCACTTGAAGCCACATGAAAGTCCAAAGACATCGCGTTAATCACAAGACATGTTCAATACAATACAAAGTTAACAATTAAGGAGTAGTTTACATTTTCGAACAGCTATTTAATTAGATTGGATTGAAGTTAGATTAATTTGTGTTTATGTATTTATATTCACTGACCGTTTGTCCTGGTAAAATTAATTTATTTCTTATAGCAAAAGGTTGAATCTCCAACTATAAGAGTCTCTTACATCCCGACCCGACAAATAAGGTAAATAGGAGGTAAATTAAGTATCCAACGACCTGCTAAGAGAGACATGTGTCATCCCATAAATTTATTAGAAGTTCACCCTTAAAGTCTATATTGAATTTAAGAATAAAGGTCTCACACTGCACAGCATGTGCAATTAAACTTTGCATCTTATAATAAATTTGTCCCTCGAAAATCTAACTTACGCACCAACAGCCTTTGCCTTTGATTTGTTTCTTCTTTTACATTGTATGATTGTAATACAATACCCCTTTCTTATGGGTGTTATTTCCTTTTTGCGCCTTGCACCATTTTGTCTAATTTAGCATAGGTGATTCAAGAATTTTTGGGAGAGAAAAGGGGTAAATGAGCAAAAATGAGCCAACAACAAGTTTAAATTATAAAATAGCATAATATTTTTTAGTGTGCCCACCGAGTCTTGCCCTTAACATAGGGCTTATAATACAATAAATAAATATAATTTTTTTGTTTTAATTTAGACCACCCTATTAACATAGATGATGTATCTATATAAATAAAAAAAATTAAAGTCAAAACTATCCGAAGCCATCCTTTTCAGCATCATAAACTACTTGTCTACTTCTAACTTCCCCTTACATAATAATTCAATATGCCAAGGACGAATCACTCACAATATGGTAAAAAATTAGGGAAAATTATATTTGACTACCATATATTTAGGTCTAATTACAATCTAGCCCACTATTTTTAAAAAATTACATTTTAGTCCTTATAATTTTGTTTGATATGAGGTCCCTTAATATAATTTGTAAAAGTACATTTATGCCCCTGACGGTTTTATGAATGTTACATTGAATATATGACCAAAATTATAAAATCATCCCTAAAGTTTACAAAAATAACAAAACGATCCCTACAAAATATGTTTTTAACAACAAATCAGTAACGAAACCCTAGTGACCGCAAACAGTTCTCAAAAATTAAGGACTAATTTGTAATTTTCTGAAAATCGCGGACTAAGTTGTAATTAGGCCTAAATGCAAGGTAGTTAGATGTAATTTTCCCTAAAATTTATGTTATAAGACTGAAAGGGCAAGGTAGAGAAGTTACTCGGCAGGACTGCTGGTCTTGTTTGGACAAGAAGATGAGATCAATTGGATCATCTTCTACCAAGTTTGGATTGTCTAATTGAAGACCATTAGATTTCAGATACAAATAATTGCAGTTTGGCTCCAAAATGTGTCTGATGTTGATTGCATCTATACACTGCATTCAATAATTATGTGGGTGAACTGTCATGATTTAGTATAACTGAGTCAATTGATTGACATTTAAATGGAAAAAATAAAATGAAGTTACCTTGCCCACCAGTTGAAGAGCATAAAGGCACCCAACATTTTTGGAATCTGGATCGAGGTACTTCCCTTTACAGTTGTTTTTCGCCAGCTAAAATTTATAATTTCATCTAATATCAGAGAGAGTAAAATCATTACGTGAGTTTTTATATTCCAGTGAGAAGCACCTCGAAATATTCATCTGATATGAGCGCCATTCGGTGAGCATAGGGAATTCTTCCGTTAATATCGGCATTTGGTTCTCTCCATGCATTGCCGATGATGTAGCCCTGGGAAATGGCTATCAATACATCAAAATATCCATAAAGGTAATAAATCAAAGTTAAGTAAGAATATTATTTACTTGGAGGTGCACTTGTGGCTCCAGTCCTACTTCGTTACCTGGAATATTATATATGAAACCACTCTTTTCAATTTACTGAGAAAATAACAGTAATAATCCAAAGATTATTTATTAATTGCCTTAAATTTTACCTTTTAATATTTCCAGAGCTACCATTGGCACAATTTTGCCTCCATAAGAGTCTCCACCAACATACAGAGGATTCTTCAAAAACTTAGGATGATCCAACAACCACTAAATACCCAATTGTTGAACTAAAATTAGGGATGATTATAAATAACCCCACAGTTCTATCCAACTACCAAAAAGAAAAAATCTTCTAATTGAGATATTACGAAGAACACCCTAAAAGATTATAAATAACACCCTGTCGAAGGTGCTTTTTCTGGATTGGGCCATTCGTTAGGGGATATTCGTAACCATCCCTTAAAACGAAGAGCATATCTTTCTATTCCCTTTCAATCAAGTCTAAGTTTACCTTTCTCAGGAACAAGTGATCGTAGTTTGCTTTTTTAGTGTCGGAGTTGATGTAACCTTGTGCCGTGGCAGCATAGGAGAATCCAGTACCAGCAGGGGAGTCTATGAATATAACATTAGCAAGCTGGAACATAAAATACATGTCTTGTAATCGAATTATTACAAAGCATAAAAGGAAACATTGGAAATTAGGCCTGGAAGAAGAGCGGTTTCAGACCTTATTATATGAATATGGATTTATAACAAAGGAAGGTAAGCTTCCATCAAAAGCTGCTATATCAAAAGCCAATGGACCTACATATATATATATCAAAAGCCAATGGCTTAAGCACAACTTTTTGGTAAATTTTCAACCAGAGAGAGAAAAGGACAGAGAAAGCCACCAATTTGATAAACGAGGCTGGAAAAACCAGAGCAGCCAGGTCCGCCGGGGATCCACAGCAGCAGAGGGTCCGTCTCCGGGTTCTTCTCCGATTCCAAGAAGTAATAAAACAATTGCAATTCATCACCTTTTTCTCCCAAGCCAATATACCTACTCATTACAACAGTTATATAAGATACACACTAATTCCCAAAAAAAACCACGTACCTAATGAAATATAAGTAAACATCCAAGTTATAAATGGGGATAATCGAGAAATCAGCAACAATCCCTCTCGGAAAAACAAAAAAGGAGAAGAAAGAAATCCAACCCCGTTTCTAGCTTGAAAGGTAGAGGTCCAGGATAGCCGGGGAGAGTCTTGATAATCGAGTGCGAACTTGCAGTGTTCATGAATACAAGAACAAGAAACGAAACAACCAAATGGCACCAAATAAGTTTCATGTCTCCCGCCATTAATCTTTCTTCACTGATAATTGGTTAGTCACTTGAGATTTACACAAGTGTGGCTAGAAATATTATTTATATATATCCTGCGGACGTCAAATCATGATCATATCCAGATTGAAGGCGACATAATTGGTTGACATTGAACGTCCCCATTATTGTTCAGAAAAGGAAAAAAAAGTACTGAATTCCATGTCGGCTGGATTTTAGTAATTTTTGGCAATTGACTAATAATTGATTCCTACACTCAGAGTGGGGTTATTTTTCGTTTGGCAAAATAATATATATTAGGAAAAAAAAATGCACCGTCAGCCCCTCAAAATTTGCTATTTTGACACTAAACCCCCCAAAAATAAGATTACAAGATTCTCCCCCTTAAAAATTTAATTTTCATTACACTTTCCCGCAATTTTAATATCTCACCAAAATCTTATTAAAATCTCAACAAAAATAAATAGATGAGCTTTTTAATTTTTATAATAAGAATATAGGGAAAATTACATTCAGGTACCCTGCAAATATGCGTAATTACAAATCAGTCCAATATTATCGTGAAATTACAAAAACCCCCTATAGTTTGTATTCCATTTGAGGTCCCTCGAACCGTTAGAGTTCTATTAACTTTTGACCATGAAATGACGAAAATACCCCTTAATATTTTATTATTTTATTTTTACCAAAGTACCCTCAGGGACTACAATGTAATTCTTGTATTTGTCAGGGGTCGTTTTGTTAGAAAATATAAACTATTTATCTTTGTGTTCAAATTGTGTTAATATTATATTTTTTCACAAATTAAAAAAAAAAAATATATATATATA
>JBBMKE010000002.1:1161492-1181664 GCA_037834125.1 Lippia alba | reverse complement strand
GTGTTGATCTTGCCATCTCCGTTTTCTACACCATCATACATGACTAAAATATTTTATATATTAATATAATTTTATTTATTTTATTTTATTTTTAGCAATATTATATATGTATATATATAAAAAATATGTAAAATATGTGTGTATGTGTGTACGCGCGTGCCTACATGTGTGTGTGAGAAAGAGAGAGGAGAGAGATATTCATATATAAATATAAATATTATAAAATATTAATATCTTTATATATAATTTTACTATATTTAATCTAATAGATGATTTTCAAAATAAATTTAATATAAGTCTTAAATTTAGTTTTTATAAAATATTTTAATTTACTATGTATATCAATGAATTTATAAGTAAGTAAAAAAATAATATATTGAATATGTATTTTTAAATATATAATATATTTATATTTATATTATTTTAATATATTTTATTACACTTTAACGTGATTATATTCGTAATAATAAAAAATAATAATATAATATATATTTAACACATATGTGGAGATTACATAAAAAAATAATAAATTTTGGATATTGGGAATGACTAATAACATTGGGGTACCCAAGAAATGGATAAACTCATGTTTGTAGTAATGAGCATTACCTCAGTAATGAGCATTTCCAATCACTTTTTGTACCAATCAAGGATTTGGGAATGAACATGGAAATACTCATTCCATTCACATTTCATTCCATCATACCAATCATACCGTGATACTTAGTTGCATATAAAATTATATAACATATCTTAAATTTATACTAATTATCAAACTCGAACTTGAGCACGGTTGGGGCTCGAGCTTGAGTATTGAATTATTAGAGTTATAACAAATCAACAATTTACTCAGTCGAATAAACCAAACTCGAACATGAATACAAGCCAAATTTAAGCCCAATTTTTTTTAACTCGTCATGTTCGAACTCAAGCCTACTATAACCAAATGATGTGCTCAATCATATTCTAACAAATATTACGAACACATCCCCCCTCCCCTAGTATCGAGAAAATGGTTGGGCAGGGGCTCGAATTCTTAGTCACTGAACCAATCACGGTTGGCTTGTGATTTTCGAACTTGCAATAATAGGACTACCACAAGAAGTCACCCAAAAACTCGTTTGAATATAACCCAACTTAATCACCATGCCCCCAATTAACTAACAAACAGGTGAATTGAAACCCTATTGTTATCGATTTTATGTTCATAGTATTTCACTCGGAATTTTGAATACCTAAATAAGATACAAACCCAAGGTGTTACCCAAGAGAATGAAATTCACTAACCACTTCGACCGGCCAACACATGTTCGCATAATTAGGATACCCTTAAAACTTATTTTCAAGCCTTTAAAATCACCAGCTAATTATAGAAAGCATGTAATAGCAGACAAGATTTTGGAAGAGAATAACTAAGTTTCATACCATAGAGAGGCGTGGGCGCGTTTGGACCATACATTTCTAGTCCACCTAATAATTGTGCATATGTGCGCAATAATACCTTGGCTGTACAATTAATCTGTAACAGCTATCATGCATTCAAGATTCACTAAGAATCAGACAACGTTAGGTTATAAAGTTAATGAAATGAATCTATATGGGACAACAATATTTATGAAGAGCAAAGATTTTTAATACAAAATTTTATTAGCGTTATTGGAAAGAAATACTCACATATTTTATAGGTTTCGGGATCAATTTCATGCAACAAGATGTTGGTACCTTCTAGGTTATACTCGAAATGAAAATAAATAATACACTAACAATGCTCAAGTAAACAGATTTATTTCTGTAATTAATAAAAAGGATCACTTACATCTAGCCCCAAGTTAGATGAAATAATTACTAAGTGGTACTGGTACCCCATGTTTAGATATAATTACAATTATACCTTATTCAAAAAAATTTAATTACACAACGAATAATTGTATTAATTGCATATAGCTCTCATATAAAACATATTAATTTCTTAAATAAAATGGGAATATTTGCAAGTTAATGTAATTAAAAATTTCTAGATAGATATTTCTTGTAATTAACCCATCTAATTCTGGAAGTTAGATGTTATTAAGTCTAAATAAAAATGTCTTTGATCTATGAAGCTCACTGCATGAAAAGATGTGCTTCTTAAATTATGTTTTCGAAATAATTCTTGAATGGTATACAGTGAATGCGACAATAAGGAAGTATAGCTTAAGTGTGCAAAAAATGAGGGAAAAATCAGTGACATTTTCATGTAAAAAGTGGATAAAACAAATAATTTTCATGACTGAAAGTAATTGGGAAACTGAAAAGGGTATTTGTAGATAAAGCTTTTTTTCATAAAATATAAAAATTAATTTAATCTTTAATTAAGAGGTAAAATACATTTAAGCATTCCTTCTAAAGCTCTAAAATGTGCATCAAAGAGACATAGTCCACTCACTAATTTTTCTCCAGCTTATGCAAGTGCGTAAGGCCGGCAGCATAATCTCCTCAAACGGACGCTCTCCTACACATAACAATGAAAATTTACAACAAGTGACGATAAACAAAGTTAATGATGATCTAAGAAATGGGGAAGCACACACCTCTGTATTATCATGCTCATATCTAATCAAGAAAAGACATCTGCAGCCTCTTATATCATGCCATCTCCTTTGAATCTCTATAACCCGAGCATCGTAATAGCGTTCTTGGTCTTGTCGATCCTGGTCCAAAGAAGATACGTTCAGCATGCTGCGTGAAATAAGTTCTGAGTTCTGGAAATACAAGATAACTTAGTACTAGTTCGTACATAGTAATAGAATTAAATGGTTTCGTAGTCGTTGATACATGCAACGAGACACCCTTACACTCGCGCGCGTGCACACACACACATATATATAAGGTACCTGGAAGCACACTACGAGATCCCCAACCTTCACTTTATGGCATTCTGAATGCTCCAAAGCAACAGATCGTACCCTCAAACAATCTCTTGCATTCACCCATTCATCGTCCTCTGCTCCGAACCCAATATATCTTACACAAACCTCCTGGATTGAACTAAAGCCGTCAATTATCAAAAGTATAATAAAATTAAAAAAAGTGTCATATTCTGATCCATAAATACAATAACTTGTCTTATTTCCTTAGTGGTTAGCAGCAGATCAATGTCTTATCTGTTATAGTATCAAAAAGAAAGGTAACATAATTCCAGAAACTGTGGATAGGTAAATCAATTAAGAGCTCAAAACTAAACCTCTCCTCATTATTAGATGGAAATTAATACACAGACCAAGTTACTGGAAGCATTACTTTTTAAAAAATCGTACGGTAAAAATAATTACTCACAATTTCCCCGGAGCTGAGAAACCTATGAGAAATAAATGTATCCACATCATACCTGTAAACATTAGTAAAAGAAGATACTACACATGTAAGCAAACAATTTCTGACTGCAGGACATATAGCCAAGTGGCTGCACAATAGACAAATATTTTGTCACAATTCTATTTTGGTCCTGCCAAGTGGCTGCACAATAGACAAATATTTTGTCACAATTCTATTTTGTCCAATTAAAATTCTGTATTTGTGTTAAATTTTGTAAGATTCTACCACGCCCCATCCTTGGATGACCTTGCTTCAAACTCCAAACTGGATAGATATTCAGCATTTTCTCCTGTCATTGCAAAAATGAGGTTGACAATGAAGAAAGCACGAAACTAGCAAACTCATAACTGAAAAATGTAAATATTTTGGAATGAAAACACAATCCACCAAAAATATTGATTAGGCAAAAACAAATAAAAACTATTAATGCAAACAGAAGATTCCAATAGCTACATAAACCGAAAACTAAAACTGGAGCTATTAACAACACCCACCCTCGGCTATTTTCGGATTTTCATTTGCTTTCCTCTGACTAAGACCTTGTTGTCCATTCTTTTGAAACCAACTTTGAATCTGAAACACAGAACAGTGAATTATTTGTGTTAGAAACTTCCATCTAAGGGCTAGCAGCCAAAACTCATGTCACGAGACCTGATTCGGTATATACCCGTTCGTGTTTTGCCCTGTTGGATCACATATAATGATTTCACCATTTCACATTATTACATCACCTTGCTCTCATAGAATGAAGCATGATTTAGTTGGTTATAAATACAATGTAGTCAATAAAAGTGAAAAGGCAGAAGAAAAAACCTCAGTCCACTTTACAACAGGTTTTCCCGCACGACCGCTTGATCGACTGCAAATAGGCCAATATTGTGAAATCACCACATGAGCAATCTTAAGCAAACACCTAGAGATTAAAAACAACCAAAACAAAGACTCACCTGAAAACCCTTGCCAATTTCTTGCAGAACTCCTCCTTCACAGATTGTTCCTTAAATTCATTATATAATTTCTCCATTTTCTCCACCTGATTCATGAACAACATAACATTACTCTCAAATGCCCCTAGTTTTCCACACATTGCAGAAATTTAACCTAAAAGTTTCTCTGCATACATTTCCATCAATATAAAACAAACTTAAACGACAATCAAGGACTAAATTATCCAGAAAACACCAAGTACAGTCAACCAACAATGACCATCAAATGTCGGCCACTCGCAGACATACCTAATTGACCAGTTCATGACCAAACATAGAAAATCCCCATACATCAACATAATGTTTCCACTTCAACTTCATACAAACATCAATAACATGACGAACTCTCATTATCAAGTCATGAATAATTGCATATTATACATCAATAAAATTCATCAACTACTGCAATTCCAGAATCTCGAAGATAACTTACAATTAACAAGCCGCACAATTCATTAACCACCACAAAATTCTTCACGGATGGTCAAATTCACATTAGCTCACAAAAATTGGCATAAACACACACGCACGCACACAAACACAGAGCTAAAACGAAACCTCGGCGTCAGTGAAACCGGAAAAAGTTTGCCGTTGCCGCCGCCGGAGGTCCATTGCCGCTCAAAACCTCAATCCTTGAAATTTCTTCAGACACCACTCTGACTGTGTGCGAAAGGGGGAGAGAAAGAGTGAACTTTGACGCAATGTTTTCTTATATAATAGTCTCTTTCAAAATTTGAGCTTTCTTATATATCCTGTATCTTTCGAACTGCTAAACTTTCTGTTGGTCCTCCTCTATTGGGCTGATGACACCAAATTCCTATTTGAATGGGCCGGTTTACACTACATAAACATTAGGTTTTTACTTTTCGAATTTAAGTACATTTATAATTTAATAATTACTTTGACTAAAATTCAATTTTATATAGCTAAAATGAAACTTATAAAAGATACAAAACAATAATGGACTTGTTAACCATCTAGTTGTGTAATTTAGCAGTTGGGCGCTATATTAGTTTAATTAAAAGTCTCATGTTCGAGTCTTTAGGTACGCAACTATCATTGATTGATATATATATATATATATCGCCTTAATGGTTCGATTCAACTCGATCTATATAAATGAATTATAGAATTAAAAATAATAATAAATATGACTCAACCTATTTAAATGGACTATAAACTTAAGAAATAATGGATGTGATCCTATATAAATGAATTACAGAATAAAAAATATAAATATGCTATAGAAAAAAATGATAATAATTCACATGCTTGATATATTCTTTTCACTTGGGTCCGAGTATTCTTGCACCAGTACATTGTGGCATTTAAAATCAAATAATTAATTTTTATGTAAGAATGTAATAGTTAACATTTTGTTCACTTACGAGTTACGGGAAATAATAAGTCAAATTGGCAACCAAATTATCATGTGTGTGTACATAAATTAAGTTATTTAATATGTACGTGGTCGCATTTTAATGGTACATTATTACTGAGAGGAAAAAGTGCTGATCTAACTGTAGCAACAATTAAGTCGGTGCAGACAATTAAAAGTTGTTGATTATTGAATTTAGTTGACAATCAACTTTTCTGGAAAGGAAGGCTAATTAGATTGATATTTATTTCTATATTTTTCGTAATTAAAATATACATCATAATGATTAATTCTAACTCACGTTTAATTTGGCTCGATTGAACTGATGTAACGAAAGAATGACTTATCGTGTGTGATTGGTGAAAAATTTTAAGAAAATGACCAATCCTTTTAATTGGTTGAATTCGGCCAAGTCGCATTTGGAATAAAAGTTTTAAACCATAACAGATGTAAGTGTTTAGATCAATTCAAAGTTAAATGTTTAATAAAATGCATTATAATATCCACGTCTAGGAAATTCGTTAGGGAAAATCAATTTCAATTCCAAACTAGCCCTAAAATAAAAAAATAAAAAACTCAAATGACAAGTATTATTGATTGACCTTCCTTTGGAACTTAGGAAAATTGCCTCAAGTATGAGTGCTTTATTCTCAACTTGTCATATTGTAAGCTCAATAATAACGCGATACATTAATGATTTAATTAATGAATTAATGTTCATAATAAAAGAGTGAAGTAACTAACTAACTAACATCCCATATTACAGGAATGAAATGATAAAATTATAGCTCAAGAGAAAGCGTTTATTCTTTCAAATTAGCCGAAATTATAAATTTATCTCTTATTTCAGCAATTAAAGTATAAAGACCGCATTTATAATAAGGGTTATTTACGTCATACCCCCTGTGTTAGGTGAAATGGGCAAAAAAAAATATTGTGTTATAAATATTAACACAAAAACCCCTGTGTTTTCAAAATATTTGCATTGAAACCCTGTGTTACAAAAATTAACACAAAAAACCCTATGTTTTCAAAATATTTGCATGGGAACCCTAACATAGGATTTTCCATGCAAATATTTTGATAACACAGGGTTTTCTATGCAAATATTTTGAAAACACAGGGCTTTTTATGTTAATTTTTGTAACACAGGGTTTTCATGGAAATATTTTAAAAACACAGGATTTTCTATGTTAATATTTGTAACACAAGGTTTTTTTTTGCTCATTTCACCTAACACAGGGGGTATGACGTAAATAACTCTTTATAATAAATATGTAATATTTCCCTATTACTATGACATTTTTGGGAGTCCGAATATTATAAATATATTCCTTTAAAAAATATATTATAAGATTGAATTAATTTATAATTTTCCCCAAATTCTTGAATAATAAATCTGATTTTCCTTTTTTCAACCAAAAAAAAAAAAGAAAATGTGATTTTCCTTTAACAGAAAGAGAGGGAAATAGGAGAAGAACAAGGTAATGCAAAAAAGCTAGCTACACATGTGTTAACCTCCACCAACGCCTCTCTTTCTCTCTTTTTTTGTTTCAACATCACAAATAAAACCACACTAATTTTTTCAGCTCTTCCACATCAAGCAAAAGTCCCATTCTTTGTCAAAGACTTGTGATCAAGACAGAGAATTTCTTGGATACAAAAGGTGGGATTTTTTTTATTTGTTTTGTGCAATGTTTTATTGTTCTTGATCTCTATTTCGTTCGTTTTGAAGTTTTTGGTTCGTTGGCGGGGCGACTAGCCATGGAGAGTACCTTCAAGGAGTTGACAGGCGAATCGGTTCTCGATTTAGTGGACAAAGCCGGTGTCGCTGGTGGCGTCGCCGACGTGTATGGCGAGGACAAAGCCTCTGAGGAACAGGCTATCACACCATGGACTATCTCTGTGGCTAGGTGTGAATCTATACATTTCTATTACTTTTGTTCTTTTTATGCAAAATGTTGAAGTTGTAAATATTGTTTCTTGATTTTAAGTTTACATATTTTCAATCATTTGATTTTGTGTGGACATTTGGATGAATACGTAATTTGGATACTCTTGATTCGTCATGAACCTTTCGCACGAACGAGTTTCTTTGGCAGGCAGGGATGGAACCAGGATTTTGCACTTGATCGGGTCATAAAATATGGCTTGCTAAACGAATGGCTTTTGTTCGACTGCACAAATCATATTTTTCCTTCATTTTCCACCAAAATTTTCCTATGAACATGTTATTTTGATTGATTTATAGCACTATTCTATTTTTCTCAGTGGGTATAGTTTGCTGCGCGATCCACGCCACAACAAAGGGCTTGCTTTCAGTGACAAAGAAAGAGATGCACATTACTTGACAGGCCTTCTACCACCAGTAGTTCTCACTCAAGAACTTCAGGTAATTACTGTATCAGAACTTGGTAAATTTGATAACCTGTTGCTTTAGTTAGTCTCGAGAACTGATTCTCATCATTGTCCCTCTTCTCGGCTAATAGGAAAGGCGTCTGATGCACAATCTACGTCAATATCAAGTCCCGTTGCATAGATACATGGCCATGATGGATCTCCAGGTAAAAATGCTACCACATTCTCATTGTAATATTACGACCATTGTTTGTCCGTGACAATATTAGAACCTTTTGTATCGACAGGGGGTAAAAAGGACATTCGAATTTGTAGCTCATTTTGCTATTTTTGTTTCAGATATAGTGCTTAAAGGTGTTTCTTTCTCCTCATGCATTCTGTTAGAATGACTTAACACTTGGGGGAAATCTTAGTTTTCAAAATGGGAGGGGCTTATGTGTAATTTCTCCAAACCTCAAGAGGTGAAGGCTGCATTAACAACATACACTTAATTGTATTGATTCTGAATCTTAATCCAGGAGAGAAATGAAAGGCTATTCTACAAGCTTCTTATAGATAATGTAGAAGAATTGCTTCCGGTAGTGTACACTCCTGTTGTTGGTGAGGCCTGTCAGAAATACGGCACCATTTTCAGGCGTCCTCAGGGACTTTATATCAGCTTGAAAGAAAAGTACTGTAAAAGAGATTGAATTCATTAAGCATTAATTTGTTGAAATTTAAGTTTCCTGAGTTCTTAATCCTGTTTAAATGTTTCCAGGGGAAAGGTTCTTGAAGTGTTGAAAAATTGGCCCGAAAAATCTATCCAAGTCATTGTAGTAACAGATGGCGAACGCATTTTGGGCCTTGGCGATCTCGGCTGCCATGTTAGTACAGTAGGCTCTTTTCATTTGTAAAAGTGTGTTTCTCTAGTGTGTCTACGAGAATGTTGAATTCTTCATAACTGTTTCAGGGTATGGGAATTCCTGTCGGAAAACTGTCTCTTTATACAGCTCTTGGAGGTGTTCGTCCTTCCGCTGTAAGTATAATTATAATTTCTTTTTGTCTCTGTATCACTGATATCCTCTTACAATATGTTTGGTACATGAATTTTAGTAAGGGAGATACAGAAATTTCTCTTTAGAGATAATTACAATGACGTACCTGGAGGTTTGACATATTACAAAATCCTCCCCTAGAGTTTTGGAAATTACAAAAACTTCCCCTGTCAGAGAATTTACATTAAGATCGTTGAGATTTGATGATATCATGTCTAATTTATTATGGATACCCGATTCTTCCCTTGATATTAACCGATCAATACTTGAATTTAAATTCATGTCTAGAATCATGCCTTTTTAAGGTGAGTATTAGTCGATTGGAGTATGTTCGGGAAGTTTATGTAATTTCTCAAACAGCAGGGGAAGTTTTTGTAATTTCTCGAACAATAGGGGAAGTTTTATATACCTCGGGATATGTCACTGTAATTATCCACAATTTTCATTGTGTTCCATGCTTCAAGTAATAGTAATATATGATTTATTTTATTTTCTTGCACTATGCTATGTTCTTCCTCTTTATTTCACCAAAATGTGCAATTCAGACATAACATTATAGTTTTGGTTCACTAGATATGAGAAAAAAATAGTGTAGTTAATACCATTTTTTCCTTTCTTCATTTTTTTTTTGTTTTTTGTTTTTTTTTTTTGGTGGCATTTACTAATAACATTGTGTTTACTCCTCTAACAGTGCTTGCCTATAACGATCGATGTTGGCACGAATAACCAGAAGTTGCTCGACGATGAGTTCTACATTGGTCTGAGACAAAAAAGAGCAACCGGAGAGGTCTCACCATTTATTATTATTATTATTATTTTTCTATTCTGATGATTTTCGAGGAAAATGGATCAGAATAGCACATACGTCCTTAAGTGACATTCTTCTCTGCTTGCTTGCGGTGCTTCTTAACATTCGTTTCGTATTATAGGAGTACTCTGAGCTTCTAGAAGAGTTCATGTCAGCAGTCAAGCAGAACTATGGTGAGAAGATCCTGATACAGGTATGCATCACATAATGTTTTGTTTAATCAAATAACTAATCCTCGTTCGATGATTATTTACATATTGACCCCTTATTTGATACCAAATTGTCACTATTTTTTCCCAGTTTGAAGACTTTGCAAACCACAATGCCTTTGATCTACTTGCCAAGTACCGCACGACTCACCTCGTGTTCAATGATGATATCCAGGTAAATATAGTTCCAACTTTCTTCATAAATTAGAGAACACACACACATATATCATTCGTCTTTTGATGTTATCTCAGGGCACGGCATCTGTGGTTCTTGCCGGGCTCATTTCGGCTTTGAAAGTACTTGGTGGAACTTTAGCTGATCATACTTTCTTATTCTTGGGTGCTGGAGAGGTCAGCCTTAAACATACCTTGTTCGATCCGATTTCTACGCGTGTCTGTGTGTGTGCGCTCACACACACGTCACTATACATGAATTGCTATCCGTCGCAGTTTGCAAACACAAAATCTATAAAATTTAGCTAATTTCTTTCTACACAACTTGTTTGTTTGATTATCTTTTACTTGTTAGAGATAAGATGGTTTTCGTATATGAAATCATGTATAAAGTTGAAAAACTATATATTGTGTAAGCTGCTGCTAGCTTCTGATTAAACTGCTTTTGTCTCGTTGAAGGCTGGCACTGGCATAGCTGAACTTATTGCTCTCCAGATAAGCAAAACGGTAATCCAAACTTTCTCTATCATCCCCAAAGTCTATCCTTTTGCCTTTTTTTATCTTCTTTCAACTTTAGAACTCTCGTATTTGTAGACCGATACTCCCATGGAAGAGGCCAGGAAGAAAATCTGGCTCGTCGACTCTAAGGTAATTTTACCTTTTTATTCTGTCAGACAACATAGTTGTATATGTTCTCCAATTATTAATGTACATACGCTCTGAAAAGCTCTGTGATTTCACCATAGGGGCTTATAGTCGATTCTCGTAAAGAATCTCTTCAACATTTCAAAGTTCCTTGGGCACATGAACACGAACCCGTTAATGAGTTGTTGGATGCAGTTAAGGTGCGGAAAAAAATTGTATTTTCAGTCTTATCCTGCTTTGGAGTCTGTTCCATTTTACGTTATATACACGTTTGGTTTGATGTATTTTCCAGGATATAAAGCCGACTATTCTAATAGGGACGTCCGGCGTTGGAAGGACGTTTACGAAAGAAGTTGTCGAGGCCATGGCATCCATCAATGAGGTCCTCTCTCTCTCTCTGCCAAAATGCATGTTTCATAATGTAATACGATCGTTCTGACTTTTGATGATTTCAGAAACCTATGATTCTTGCTTTATCGAATCCGACCTCGCAAGCAGAGTGTACTGCTGAAGAAGCTTATACATGGAGTGAGGTATTCTGCTATCATTTCTTTGTTTGCCTCGCATGATTGAGCATGATTTATATGAAATGATACGTCGAATATGCTAACTGTATGGATATCCCAGACTAACAGCAGTTGTCGTGTCTATGTTGTGGCATGATTCATAAGGGATAATTACACTGAAATAGCCTGAGTTTTGATGTAATTACACAAACTTCCCTCCCTGGCTTGAGAAATTACAAAAACCTCCCCTGTTAAAGAATTTACTTTACATCTGGATCGCCAAATTTTGATAAAGTCATCTCCGATTACCTATGAATATCCTAGTTAGATCTTGACACTTGTTGGGTCAATATCTGTTGCTAAACTCATGATTATAATTTCCGCGCTAGGACAAATATAGTATTAGTGTACATCATCTAAGTTTTTGTAATTTCTCAAACCCCTAAAAGCAAACACAAATACTGTGTATCTATGGGAGAAGATCAAAATGGTTCTTATATAGTTTTGCTTGACTTTAAAAAATGCATGAAGTCTTATTAATAAAATCTCTCTTGTAGGGACGTGCAATCTTCGCTAGTGGAAGTCCATTCGACCCTGTCGAATTAGACGGGAAAACACACGTGCCGGGACAGGTTCTCAACTCTACACCTTTACAAAAATACATCTCAACTGCTTATACTTGTGTTCTAAATTCATAATATGGGCATATTTTGATAGGCAAACAATGCATATATATTCCCCGGATTCGGTTTGGGATTGATCATGTCCGGTGCAGTTCGTATTCACGACGATTTGCTTTTGGTAGCCTGTAAGTACTCCGAGAAACTTAGCCGAATCAAGGCTGTGTGTTTGTTTCCAAGAATTCTCAGACTTGTGACTTCTAACTTGCGCATATGTTGTTTGTTATAAACACAGCTCAAGCTTTGGCATCTCAAGCTATTGAGGAAAACTACGAGAAAGGACTAATCTACCCTCCATTTACTAATATCAGAAAGATTTCAGCTCACATTGCAGCTGAGGTTGCTGCTAAGGCATATGAACTTGGTAAGAACTTTCACAAACGTTTAAAATAGTTACGAAATTATTGTAAAATGACATTTATGCCCCTCCAGGTGTGGCGACACGTCTCCCACGGCCGAAAGATCTTGTCAAGTTTGCTGAGAGCTGCATGTACACTCCCGTCTACCGGAACTACCGCTAATGACGTCGGGGATTTATATCAACATGCAACTGCACTTAGGATGGTCTCTCGAATGAATTTTTCCTAGGAAATTAGCATGTTGAATTTTTTTATTGTTGTCGATGCCAAAGAGGGATTTGCCAACGTAAGAATGAACAAAGAGATACTAAAGATTCGGTTTCGGAGATATATTTATATGTGGTTGTCTTCCTTAAAAGTTTAAGCATTTGTTGAATTTCTAACAAGATTTCACGCCTATTGATTCACTATAATTGCTTTTCGATCGACTTGTAGTTCCAATGGAACAAAGGAGAAGGTTGCCAAATGATGCAGTTTTCTCAATTTCTCTGTTTTTAGTTTCTTTTACACTTCACAAATCATTAGATGAAATACAAACTTATAAGAAAAGATCACAAATCGATCCATAAACTCAATTTTCGAAATACGTCTGCATTTAACATGTGAATATATTTTGTCAAATATGATAAAGTATCATTTCGTGAAAGTGAAAACAATAACTACAATATGTACCGAAATAACAACAACAATCAACATCAATGTTATTTAGTAAATGACCTGCATGCCAAAGGTATTTGAAGCTCCGCTTCTAGTTCATATGACACGACTCACGAGTTTCCTTTGAAAGAAAACCTAAATAAATTTCAGTCGTCAATCTCATTAACTCATTGGCAAGTCTCGAATTTCTCCAGCAGTTTAATTGCAAGGGCCCGACTCGCTATGTTGACGATACACAGAAGAATTCATGCCAAAGAACTCTGAAAATTCCGATACATTTATATACTAAGTTCGCATCCCAAAAAACAAAACATACAAAATTACCATAGGTAACATATACCTCAATACCGAATTCTGCAGCTTCATAACATCTCACGCTATTCATCATAACCATATATATTCGTTTCTCCCGAGATAATTCAAGTTTTACCTACTTATCATTACCTGTTACCCAACAAGAAACTATCTACAATGGAAACTTCTAACTCGAAAGAAGTACCAAAAGCCATAGAAAACAACACCGTATTAGTTTGACTTTGTTCCATCAACAACTTGAGAACTCCTTAGGCCCCAAAAGGCCTTGGGCCTCATTACCTTGTTCGTGGCCGTGAAGTACCAACCCAAGTGTGTTCCGCACGAGGTGCATTCAGCCATTGACCACGCATAACTGCAGTCATACATCACATAACATCTCAACAGCTGTAGAAATCACTCAATAAATGCGGAAGTATGGCTTGAAATGCCACCATGAAAGCAAGATAATTAGACATACTTCGTGTGATGTGTTATAACTCATGATGCATTGTTACAACATGGATAAGGATGAAATAGTCGGATACCATGATTAGTAAGTTCAAGCCTCAAGGCGAGCAAAATGTGAATTGATAAAACATCAAGTTAAATAAAAACGCGAAAGAACTACCAGAGAAGATGAGGTGGGAAGAAAATTAGGTTGCAACCGTGTGTGGAAGATTTTAGAAATTCTATTTATAAAATAAAAACAAAACAATAAGTGAAGATTAACAGAGGGTTGTAGGGGCAGAAACTGCAGCCCCATAGAATAATCGAATATTGAAACTGAACAAAGCCAGTCCAGCAAACTCTGTTAATTTTCTTTTCTCAACCGAGATGACAAAGGAACAATTTGCCCATGAATACAAGTTATTTGACAGCTTCATAAAATAAAGGGAAAATTAGATCCAACTACACTCAGTTTAGGCCTAATTACAATCCGGTCCCTATTCTTTTGGATATTACAATATAGTCCCTATATTTCTTATTTTCATGAAATCCATTAAAGAAATTTGTAAAAGTACACTGATGTTCCGGATGCTTTTATGAGTGTTACATTTAATATATGACCAAAAATGCAAAATCATCCCACAAATATTAACAAAAGTTGGGGACTAAAATGTAATTTCTAAACAATCATGGACTATGTTGTAATTAGGCCTAAATAGAGGGTAGTTGGATGTAATTTTCCCTAAAATAAAAGACAAGCATATTTTAGGAGAAACTTAGGTGTCAAGGAGAATGAAGACTTACCCAGGAAACCAGCTATGTTCTTTCACTGGAGGTCCTCTGACTGCTATTTTACTTGTTTTCATAAGAGTCATCACTTCGTGCACAAAGCCATGTGGATTCGCATAAGCACCAAGTGGACCATCACTGGACATCACCAACATATCACACCTCTTTGCGATGAGTGTCTGTAAGAAGAATAAAGGAAAAGGCATACAAGAAAAATAATAAGAGCATTCATATATGGAGAAAATACCAAGTCAGCTCTGGATTGTTGGTGAAGATAGCATGGCAGTAGGAAGCTATATTACCTGACAAAATCTGCAACGAAGTTTATCAAAACTTTCAAGTATCTCAATCTCCCTGCGCAATCTGTAAGAAGTTCCATCAATCTCCAAAAGCTCTTGTCTCGTTGACTCGGATACAGGAATTTTACTGGCAATATGGAATGAAAGTAGATCTGGTTTCGTCACAAAGCTGTCCATACATGGTGCTTTAACAACCTGTTTCCATCTATCTGTGGCACACAGCTTAACATCATATTAGTGTGACAGCATGTGCAAAAATAAAACATCCAAGATTTTTGATAACGGACATAAAGAGAACTTGCATTCTTTTTGCTTTTAAACATAATCGATGATCACATTAGATATGGTATTAAAGGAGTAAATCAGCAATCGGGAGAATAAAAACATAATGAAGGCGAAAAGAATACCACATCACCTGCAACTTTTCGAGAGAGTGAATACGAATCATACATTTGGTAGACCCAACTGGGAAGGAAGGCTGTAGAAGCATCAGAAAGCTGGCGCATTACGTACTTTCTCAGAAGTAAATTATTGCAAGGTTTCATATCTGAGGAGGAACTCACAACTCCTGGACCGGCATCAGGATTCTCTTTATTGTATCCTGAATGCATTGACTTCTTCTTATCTAATCTACATCTTTCGGGTTGGCATTCAGAATTTTGATCAACCTTCTCATCGTCACTACTCACGGACTCATCAGAACTATAACAGGAGAGGAGAGCAGTTAGGTGCATCCTTCTTTCTGCCGATGAAAGTTCGCCTTCAAAACTTCCCTCAGAAAAGGCATCAGACTCATTTCCTTCCTCACAGCTGTGGAAACTAATCTGATCTAGTGAGTTTCTTGAAGGAGCCAGTTTACCTACTGCTTCTCTTGGTGTTCTTAATGGCAAATCTTCCTGAATGATGTGAACTTCTCCGCATAACTTATTTGAAAAGTGAAACAACCATCAGAGAGTATACTGAAAGAAGACAAACATGAAAGATTTATTTGATTTCTTTAAGTACTTACTGCTCCATCTACATCAACCCAGCGACGTCTCAAATGAAAACGCTGCTGCCCCCGAGCAACCACATTTAATGAGCCATCTTCCAACCGCCGGTATTGCCGAATCTGTCATTAGAACAGTAGGAAGAAGGATCAAAAAGGAATAATTGACTGTCCATTTGTGTTACAAGCCTTGCATACTGCAGGAGATTTTTAGATGCGGTTAAAGAGAGCGCCCTTTTAAATTACACACAAATTGGTAATATCTTCAAAAAAGGGAATTAGTAATATCTTCAAAAAGGGAATTTTCATGCTCCACAAGATTCCCATATGCCGACACTGAAACTACTGCTTGCCCATTTTCCTTATCAAAGTAGTGTACTCGAGTTTCTAATATAATGCCTCCTAAGCAGCACTATTTCTATAGACAACTCAAAACTGGTGCACATGCCATAATGATATCCAGTGAATAAAAGCTTCCTGTACCACCAAAACCAAGCTATTTCACAAAAATGAACCAAAGAGAGTATCTTCACACCTCAGCCGTAGTGCCAATTGTTGAAAACTTTGTCCTTCCACTATCAGGATCTCTGTATACGCGAACCTGAAAAAAGTGTGGCCAACATGGGGACAAAACTTTCAAACCAAAATTCCAATAAGGGAAAGAAGTACAAGTGTTTCAAGGACGAAGAGTGCACATACAACACCAATTGTATAAGGAGCATTAACTTGTCTCATTGCTCGTTCAACACCAGCTATAAAATTAGGAAAAATCACTCTAAGAGGAAGTGTTGCCTCTGGGAATAGAACAACTCCTGCAAAAAGGTGAAAATTATATAGTACTGAAGAGCAAATAAGAGATAGCATCAATTTGAAACCGTCAGTATGATGTATTTGGGCACATAAAAGGAGACGGAACTCACCCACAAGAATAGAATGTATTAGCTAAGACTTGCAGCCCTTTTAGCAAAGAAATTTTGAAGTAAAACGAATGAATAGCAAAGACTCTGTGCCATTCTCACTTAGTGGCATAATGTTATGGCTATCATTAATAGTGCTTTGAGCTATAACCTGTAGGTTTTCTCATTGCTTCTCCTGACATAAATAACTAGATATCCACCTCGAGTCACTTGGTGGCATAATGTTATGGCTGTCATAAATAGTGCTTTGAGCTATAACCTATAGGTTTTCTCATTGCTTCTCCTGACATAAATAACTAGATATCCACCTCGACTTTCAAACAAGGTAGATATACATTTTTTTTTAATCTTCTTTAAAGAGGATCAATGGTGGTTCCCCAACTACCCCCAATGAGACTCAAACCCGTGACCTAACTGTTTGCACGTCCAGGTTCAGATGCTTACTACTAAGCCGTCTACTTGTCCCATGTAGATATACATGTTACATAAATAATCTACAAAAGAAAAGAGCATTTTCCAAAGAGGACGGAAGGGGGAAGTCTCATGACTCATTTTACATATAAACGAAACATGTGACACGACTGAGAAGTAAAGGGACCTTAACGATTAAGATATGAGATACTATGTCATTGCAGTTAAAATTGAATAACAGTAATAACTAAGAATCATGACTGCTTTAGCGGAATATAGAAGTTGAAGAGAAAATAGCAAAACTGTATCAATAATGTCATTATTTCTTGAAATGAGGTCAAGACCTTCCAGATAAAACAGAGGAAGGGTCAGCGTAACACCACCATCCAAGAATGCTAGCCTACTGTGAATGTCTTCAACATCTGTACACAGAGAGTGGTTCAGCATCTCTTTCGAGAAATTAAAAGAATAATAGTAAAAATAGAAGAAAGGATACAGAAAAACTCAGAAACAAGTTTTTACCACCGAGATAAGAATGTATGGCAACTAGGGAGGTGTCATATGTAAGCTCATCGGCTAAAGCAGCACCACCAGCAGAACCACGATAACTACAGGCCCCAAGAAAACAATCAGATCTCATTCCATTGAAAGTAACTTAGGAAAGAGAACAAACTTCCAAACAAGAAAAATATAATCACGCTACCATGTAGGTAAACAAGCTGCGATGGCGAATTTTAACATGAGATTTAAGTACAAAACTGAAACAGTCCTCAATACTAGCTGGTTCGTGAACTTTTAAAACAAATCAACATATACAAATAAAGTTTGTTTTCCATTGGGATTGGTGATGCAATTGATTGATTATGATGGATTACTACCACTTAAAAAATATGGTGTAAGCTGCTGACTTTGCATAGGAACGATATTAGCAACAAGCCAACAACCAATCTAGTCAACACGACAATGTTACATTCCATGACTCATTTTTTTCCAGGTTATAAACTATGAATATGATAATTAAATACAAGAAGCAACGCACATTATCCACCAGCTGCATTTAACTGCCCACTAACATTATGAACCTGCTGATTTACATATACACCAATCAATTTCACTTTTTTGAGCCCCAAATCAGTTAATCAATTCATCAGTTTGACGGAAATGCACACTATTATTATCAACAACTCGATTCAGAACATAACTGGTCGAATTTGCCCCAAAATTGAATAGAATGAATCGCAACAACAAACAAAACGAATTGAAATTCCAATTCAACACTTACTCATCATCATCCGACGACTCCTCACCGTCGACTTCTTCGACTTCCAATTCCTCCGCTTCGAGCTCACGAATTTGCTCCATGAGTAGCCTTTCGCTCTCCGGAATCGCTTCGTTTTCCATCGATTTCCCGCTCTAAACTTCCAATTTTGCAGGTGATTTCTTCTTCAAAACTTAGGTATTTGGCCAAAGTGCGGGAATTGAATCCGTGGGGCGGTAATTCTCACACGAGTCCGGTATTAGCCACCGGAGAGGCTGAGGTGTCATTTTATAATTAATTGCGTTTTTTACCTCGGATTATAAATATGTTTAACCTTATATTTTCTTTAATTTTTGTTTTGATTTTTCTATTTTATTCTTATTAATACATATATTTAAGAATTATCAAATGCATAAATTAGGGTATTATAATCAATTGTGTGAATTTATCTATGTCTAGTTGTTTATAAATAAAATTTACTACATATAAATAAGGGCAATAATTATAATACTAGTAACCCCAACACACTCTATGCATGTACACGTAATAAAAAAATAATAATTATTTAAATATATATTAACTAAATTTTTTATATTAATATTTATTTTATAATTATTTTTTATGTAATTAAAAATTAAAAAGATAATACAAAATAGAAATGAGAGAATAAGAAAAAAAAATAAAGGAAAATATATAATATAAAGAATGAGAAAAATGTGAGAGAAAAAAGAAAAGTTAAGAGATAAATTCTGGATAACACGTTCGAAGAATGATAAAAAATATATATATATATAAAAAAATAATTTTAGAGTCTAATAAACCAAAACAGTTATTCTAAGGGTCATTCATTTAATATATATATTAAGGAAGTTTTAGATATACATACACCCAAAACCAATATATATATATATATATATATATTAGCGAGAAGTGCTATATAAATTTTAATAAATTAGGATATAAAAATTGGCCCGACACGATTCAACCACGATATATTATTGAATTGGACTTCGATCGCTAGTGGAAGCTCAATTTAATATGTGGCAGTTGATTGTTCAAATTGTATATTTGTATGATTTGTATCCAATTAGGTAGGTCAATAAAGGTTCTCACAAAACCGGAGTTCTGGAGTCGTGTCGTAGGAAAACTTGTGCATTGCATCTATTTGGCGTGCATTTGATCTCTATGCGTGAATTTATCTAAATCTCATGTGATTGTGTACGTACTATGGTTATGATTTTTGCAAAAATTATTATTGTTATGCTCTAATTTTTCGTATATTACGTGTTGCATCTACATTAATTGGTGCTCTTAATTGTTTTCATTATTTGACATATTCACGCACTAACCCACATGCATATATATCTATTTAATTTGTGAATTGTAGAGCAATGCATCGACGCCAAATTACAATTGATCGTGACGATTCATTTTGCTTCAACAAATCAGAGGTAGAAGATTTAAGGTTACCTTACCCTTACAAGGGACAGATGGATCTCTACAAACATTCAACTTGAGGAATCAATGTCGTCATATTGGAAAATGGGTATTATGCATTCATAGCACGCGCATCATGCATTGAAGTTAATTTTAATTATTTTTGAATAATTGCTCTACGTGC
>JBBMKE010000002.1:1129389-1142919 GCA_037834125.1 Lippia alba | reverse complement strand
ATTGAAGGTGCTGGAATTGCGTTAAATAAATTTATGCCAGTGCTTGCACCTGAGGAGCAACAACCAAATATGAATACAGCTGGTGTTCCGCATGGACATCCAACGGGACATATTCCTGGTCAAGTTCCAGTAAATCTTGAGACATCTTCACAACCACAATCATCTTCATGGTTTGGAGGCTTTTTCGGTGGTGGGAATAAGGAAGAGGCTGGTGCTAGTGATGGAAGCAAGACACAGGTTTTGGAGAGCTTTGATGCTCCAAGTCCGCCATCGTTCGAGTATAAATAAGCTTGAAAGGAAATATCAGGTAAATGAGATATCAATTATCTCTTTAGTGTTCGAATTTTGTGCATTAAATTTTCCTTAATTTTTGGGGAATCGCCAGACTAGTCAATTGTTTTTGTTAAGTTATCACCGTAGGAACACCTTGAAGACTTTGCTGCATGATTGTCTATGTGCTGTTTCTGTTTCTTTTATTTTACGACCACATGATTGAGGTTCATGGTTTTTCTGTTTCGGGGGTCAGTAGAGATTCATCCAAACTAGTGTTGTTAGAGAGTTTTGTAATAAACATAGTTTTATGATCAACTGGAATTTTTTGATTGAATTATTTAGAATTTATTCCTATTTTGGAGATCTCTACGGTCCTAGTCCTCACTTGTTCACTGATACATTAAATATTGCTGAAGGCATATAAAAAAACAAAATAAATAAATAAATAAATAAAAAGAAGAAAACGACATAGTTCCTTTTGTGCCTCGTGCTTGTTGAAGATTGAGGTTTCCCCTATGAATATGAAGAACAAGGTTTCCCCTAGTTACTGTACATCTCAAATTGCTGTTTTTTATGCATTCTCTTTGTACATTTAGATTGCAATTTTTCTTTCTTCCCATTAACCAAGAAGTCTAATATTTATTACTATGTGTTCTGTTCTTCCTCATTTTGTAGAGTATTTGTTCTAATTATTAGAGGTTCTGTGGTATGATACTGTTGAGAAATTTGTTGACATGATTGGATTGTTTTTGTAGGAGTGGTGTAGTGCCATCAAACATCCGTATGCTGGTGGTATTACTTCAAGCTTGGAGAAAGGCAATAAGAGAAGAAATGTCGAAACGAGGATTTTGTAATAAAATTAGAAGCTTCATCACGGTCTCGTAAAGGTTTTGATCACCTTCCCTTTGTGAGCATTCTGTAGTATGGTTGCAACATGTCCCTTTCATGTTTACTGTTTAGGAACTTCATATATCCTTTATATAATTTTTGTAGTGCCTGATACAGCAAGCAGTGTGTAATATTATTTTGCTCGTCCAACGTACTATCTCATTCCTCTTGCGAAGGAGATTCTAGGGAATATTTATGTATTTTTTTTTGTTGAATCTAAGTGATAGATTTTTTAGTTCACCTGCAGACTACGTTCGTCTGAGGCATTACAGTAATTTCTGAAAGAGGAGGGTGGTATTTATAATTAGGAAGGTTCTTTAGGGTCTAAATGTGATTACCCTTGAAATTATTTTGACAGTATCACAGTTCACAATTGCTTTGGTAGATTCTGCCTTATAGTTCCTTGTAGGGATGTATACGTATTAAGCCGGTTTGCAAGCTGATTGAACCGAGTGGACTAAAGTTTGAATTCGAACTCAAGAAGTCCAAGCCGAGGTCGAACCGAGCCAAGGTTGCACCGAACTCGAACCTGAACAGTTTTATTCTTGTTCGTGGCTCGCGTGCCGATCTATTATATTTTAAAACTATACAAAATTCTCAAATTCTTGTTTTTTATATTTTTTATTTATCTTTAATTATTTTTAATTTGATATTATTAATTTTATTCATCATAAAATTATAATTATATTAAAATAATTATAAACTAAATAATAAAATGAAATTTTAAATTTAATAATTTTTTTGCACATATATTGTGTGTGCAAAGTAAGTAGTATGTATGTATTTATGTATGTATATTTATAAAGATTATATCTTGGGTTCGAACTCGAGCCTAACCAAACTTCGAATTAGAAAATTAGGATTGTTGAACTTGGAACACGAGCTCGAACCGAACCAAATAAGTTCAAGTCGAATCTCGAGTCAGAGTAAAACAACAAAGTTCGATTTGGTTCGTATTATACATCCCTAGTTTCTTGCATGAGGATGTGTAGTGGATAAAGGAAAGATAGGCAAGGTTAATATTTCCACACTTGTTTAAGTTTGGATATTTCTTCTCCTTTGATGCTGTCCCCATTTAAGCAACTTGGACTTGAAAAGGTATGGTGTTTTAGGCATGCTAATTTGGGATGCCTTAATAAATTGAATTCTCTAATGGAAGTGCCTTTTAAAGTAATGCAAGGGAAAAAGTTGTTCAAGTGATGGATTCATGATTACATAAATGTACAAAGTTGAAAATAATCCACTAAGATGTCTCATGTAGGTTAATTTTTTTGGGATTATGCTTATCATGGGCTGCTATATGATTATCCAATTATTCACATTGCACAAGAAAGAATGAAATATGAAAAATTGCCTTTTTCAAGTGACCATGACAAAATGGTAAATGATCCTACTGCTAACACTGCATCTAGTCATAAATGAAGTAATTGGGTTGAAAAGATGGTTCTTGAATCTTTGTTGCATACATTGGGTAGAAAGGGTTCTTTTATGCAGTACCCAATTATCCATTGGGTTGAACGGGGCAGCGTACTTATATTGAATCTTTACGATACTCGAACTTCGAAATCTTTACGATACTCGAACTTCGAATTTGGGTTGAAGAGGTCGTTTTTATATTGAATCTTTATTGTATACAATGGGTTGAAAGGGTTGTTTGGGTATGCAGAACCCACTGGGTTTAATGGTGTAACGTTTTTATATTAAATTTTTACGTTATTTGAATTTCAAAATTGAATTGAAGAGGTCGTGCTTATATTGAATTTTTGTTGTATACATTGGGGTGAAAGGGTTGTTTGGGTATGCAGTACTCATTGGTTTCAATTGTCAGCGTCTTTATATTGAATCTTTCTTGTACTCGAACTCAAAAAAAAAAATTCAAGTATGGAAATTCAGAGAACCTAAAAAGATAGAAATAAAAGCAAATTATGTAGTTTGGATCGGATTGGACAAAATATAATATACCATCACACTAATGAAATGCTACAAGATTTGAGGTGATCCTCTTTATCTTCATATATTCTCTAATTATGAGAATTGATGTCATTAAGGCACTTAGAGACTCGTCAATTTTGACCATCCAATTTGAATTCCCGTGTAAAGTTGGCAAAAGTGAAGGGAATAAAGTCAGGTGTTTTATTATGATTTGTTTGTTTATTATTGAAAAGAAAATTCTATTGATTTCTTTACATAGTTTTTATTATTTCATTATTTGTTTCTAACCATCTTTCCAAAATTTAAGTTTGATATACCATTTTTAAGGGGTGGGCGAAATCCAAATTTTGGGGTTAGAATTATTTTTTTTCTATACTAAACATATATCGTTGACTACAATAATTAGTTATCTCGTTGAATTATAGATACTTCATAGAGTGAGACAACTAATTAAAAATTTTAAAATTATTATATATCTAAAATGAATTTGAACCCACAACTTTTGATTAAGAATGTATGAATTTTTTTTACACTTCATTGGGGATTAATTGTGTTTGGGCAAACTTTCCAATAGCGACAGTCTTTGCACTAAAGAGAAAAACTTATTTTTTCTTCCTAGCTTTAAATTGGCATATTCGCACTAAAAAGGTTAAATTTGTAAGAAATTGATGCCTATAGAAACTGAGTATTTTAGGGCAAAGGAAAGCGTACCAACAATAATTGTTATTCCGATTCTTAATTTCTTATAAGACGACAAGAAAAGTAACATTTATATCCAATGTCACATTACTCAGATTTACGAATTTACGCATTAAAAAAACTGTGTAGACTGTGAGAGTCTCAAGAAATATTATGAATGCTACATTAATGCTGGAATTAATACACAGAATTAAGCGTGAATATCGTAGTTATGAAAGAGGTAGTTGAAGAACATTAATTTACCTTACCACTTTAAACAGAAAAATAATTATACATATAGCCTTGCTCCAAATTATACATATAGCCTGAAAACACCGACAGAGGAGACCAACTTCTGGAGTATCTTTCCACCCAAAATAAATAAATAATAAATTTTTTAGACCAACATTCAATTGACTCTAATAGATAAGAGTTTGAGTTTATTTAAATAAAGTTTCTAATTCAAACCTTATTAATATAAAAAATTATGTCGGTAGAGTTTCATGCAATAAGCGCCTTCAACGGGATATCATTCCTTCACTCACTCAAAGATAAAATAAAATAAAATTTCTAAGATAAAAGATTTGTGCTTTATGATAATGAGAGTTCTTAAACTAATATTATTTGGTGCATGCAAAATGGCTATAAAACCTGAGTTTTGACCCCAAAATACTGAGACGTCTAACTGACTCACTTGCATGGACTCTTTCTTGGTTCCATTTTTTTAGAAAAACACACACACAACATATATACAAAACAGACACAAAAGAAGCTTTTTCTGCTGGGAAAAAACAAAGAGCTAATTGAGGAAGACAGTAACTAATATCACTTCAAAATGGAGAGATTTGAGAGGTGTGAATCAGGCATGGAAATTATTCAGAAAGGTGGAAATGCAGAGGTAGATGATGATGGGAAGCCCAGAAGAACAGGTATTTAAACTTTTCATTTATCTCTTAAATCTTGCCTTGTTTTAGTTCTTCAACTTTCTTGGTAAAGATCCAGACATTTAAAGGAAAAGAAAATAGAGAAATTGTAATTTTCCCTTCAATTTTGTGCAAATTTTCTTATTTTCTGGACTTTTAACTTGGTTCCTTGTTGAATAGATTTTGGATTTGAGGGACTATATTTGGGTACTTGGCTTTAATTTCCCTTGTTGTAGGAGTGTTCATGCATCTTTTCTCTAATTCCTTCTCTTTTTGGTGAGTGGTGACTATAATTTTGAATTTTTTGAATCAGTCTTTCTCTAACCAAATAAATACTCAATCCGCGACTGCATTACACTTATTATCCTTGGCCGAGACAGAATCCTAAGGTTACTAGGTTCACTTCTTCTTAGACAGGAAAGCCACAAGCAGTCGAAAAATCATGTAGTTGTAATTGTATCGTGTCAAGACACTTTTATTTGAAAATTTTGGAAAATCATATTTATATCCTCGTATCCGATCCGTTCATCACAACTTATAATGTAATCAACCTTCACCGTAGAAATTAGAACCACCACCAAAATAACCCTCTTAAATAACACAACATCCATAGCCATTCAATAGCATATGATCCCAATTCCCAAGTCCCAACATCCTTATCCCTCATCAACACAGTTTGGTAAAAAGAGACATAAACTTGCAAGTGGTATTTCCTTTTCTTCTTAGGAGAATTACATACAAGTCCCTAAGGTTTGACCTAATTACAAGTCGGTCTATCTTTTTTTGAATTTTACGTAGTAATCCCTAGAGTTTGAGTTCCAATTGACGTGAATTACATGTTCCTTTCAGCCGGACCTCAAACCTTAGGGACTACTATATAAAATTCAAAAAAATATAGACCGACTTATAATTAGGCCAAACCTCAGGGCTCAGGGACCTCTACGTAATTCTCCCTTCTTATAATATTACTCAAATTTTCATCATCAAAATTACGTTTTGCCTTAATTTTTCTACATAGGCAACCTTTGGACTGCAAGTGCACACATAATTACTGCAATCATAGGCTCAGGAGTTCTCTCATTAGCATGGGGTGTGGCCCAACTTGGGTGGATTGCAGGAGTCGCAACTCTCGTGATTTTCTCAGTTATCACAATATACACTTCGAGTCTACTTGCAGACTGTTATCGATCTCCTCTCACTGGGAAACGCAACTATACGTATAAGGAAGTTGTCAAAAACAACCTTGGTAAGTGCACTTGTGGATAGATTTTGTGCAAGTGTACATTTGAGGGCTATAGTTTATTCTATTATTTTAAGAATTTTGGTATCAAATAAAATGTGTTTTTACTAATCTTTTTGATGCAATTAGGTCGAGGCATGTACATGGCTTGTGCCACTGTTCAATATGCCAATCTATGTGGGATGGTGATCGGGTACACCATTACAGCATCAATAAGCATGGCGTAAGTAACACTAATTACAACATAATATGTAACGAAAAGAAATTATAAATTTGGTATACCAATCCGACCAATTTAAAGTTTGGTATATTTTATTTTTCGCTAACGAAATAGAACTGTATCTTCAAAATTAAATGATTTTTACCAGAATTTGATATTACCAACTGGAATTTACACGTGATCATCAAGTGTAAAATCTGGTCGGATTTTGGGTTGGGAAAACCGAATTTTGGTCAAAAAGAAAATTAAAATTTATTTTATTTGGTGCAAGCAAATTAAATTTTATGATTTTTAAGATACAACTCTATTTTATTGTCGGAAAATGAAATATACCAAAAATATCGAATTGGTCAATTTGGTATACTAAATTTATAATTTTACCATGCAATTTATGATCAATTAATTTCACTAATACCTCTCTCATCAGATTAATTTATTCAGATAATTGCTTAAAACTTTGGGATAATTACGAAAACCCCCGGACCCCGAGCTTTAAAACAAATACAAAAAAACCCCTCATGTTCTGAAATTACAGAAACACCCCTGAGCAGGGTGCCAATGGAATTGTTTCTGTAATTTATCATGGTATTTTTCATAATTTCTCGACTATGAGGGTTTTTCCATAATTTGATTAAACCAGAGGGGTAATTGTAATTTCCCTAACTTATTTATCATATGATTTTCGTCATCTAATATTATATATTCTTTTTTACAGTGCCATTCAGAAGTCTGATTGCTTTCACCATGCTAGAAGCCATAAAGCTCCATGCAAAGTCTCCCACAATCCCTACATGATTGGATTGGGAATTCTTGAACTATTTTTGTCACAAATTCCCAATTTTCATAAGCTTTCTATGCTATCAGTTGTTGCAGCCATTATGTCTTTTGCCTATTCCTCTATAGGAGTTGGACTTGCCTTTGCCAAAGTTGTTTCAGGTCGTTATTTATTTTGTTTTCTTCTCTATTATTTCTTTACTTTTATATATTCATCTCGTTTTTATTCCATTTTAATATCATATATTAATTGTGTATGTCTTTAGACTGTTTGATATTTGGTATGAAAATATATATTGGCATACTTTTACATGCAACGAGTGTTAAATATTGAACGTTTAGAATTAAGCTTCGTAAGCAAAATGCGAATCACATTGCTGAAACGACTTAATCACAGGGCAGGGAGGAAGGACTACGCTTACGGGGGTCGAAGTAGGGGTAGGTTTATCAGCAGCTGATAAGACATGGAGTGTGTTTAGAGCATTTGGTGATATTGCTTTTGCCTATACTTATTCTCAAATATTGGTTGAAATTCAGGTAAAAAGAAAATATATGGATAGAATATATATATATATATATATCTTTTTGTATTTGATGATTTGTGATCATTTGGTGTTACTGTATCTTGCAAATATTGCCTATAAAAGGAAAAAAAAATACCAAGAAAACTAAATCTGGACATCAAACTGATGTTTTTTTTTCTTGGTTTTTAAAGGATACACTAAAAGCAACACCACCTGAAAACCAAGTGATGAAAAAGGCCAACGTTGTGGCAGTGTCGATTACAACGGCGTTCTATATGATGTGCGGTTGCTTTGGCTACGCTGCGTTTGGGAACGATGCACCTGGAAATTTACTAACTGGTTTCGGGTTCTATGAGCCATTCTGGCTGGTTGATCTAGCCAACGCCTGCATTGTTTTGCACCTCGTTGGAGCGTATCAGGTCTTAAACTCCACTTAGTTTTCAACAATTTTGGGTTTCAAAACAATTACGCTTGATTTTTTGTGACATGAATATATATTCTTGGAGTATATGGGTGGAGATGAATATATAGCTATAGACATGGAAGTGTGTGGAGTTTAGGGATAATCACAATGACATATCCTTAGATTCGACTTAATTACACAAACTTCCCCTGAAGTTTAAAATATTACAAAAACTACCTGTGATATACCTGAAGGTTTGATCTAATGCATGTTATTAGAGTCACGAGTTTAGAATCAAATAGTGGCAATTAATTTTAAGGGGGAAAATAGAGTATCCGTAAGAAATTATGGATGACATCGTAAAAAAACCATCTATCCTAACGTAATGTATATTGTTTGATAGGGGAAACTTGTGTAATTTCTCAAACCTTAGGGAGACTTTTTGTAATTAGATCGACCTCAGGGCATATCAGTGTAATTATCCCTCAATTTATTTGTTTCCATGAAATTATGTAGGCTTGTAAGGGTAGTAGCATGATTTTGCTGGGATAAAAACAAATGAGTGATATTTCCAATTGTTCCATAATCTCCTACTCACAATTTTAAGTCCTTCTCTTTTTTCCCCCCCTCCTTTTCATCTCAGGTCTTTGCTCAGCCTATATTCAGCGTCGTCGAGTCATGGGCCAAGCGAAAATGGCCCAACTCAAAGCTCGTAACCGGTGAATACTTCATCGGCATCGGCTCCAGCAAAAGCAACAATTTTAGCATCAATATTTTCAGGCTTGTTTGGAGAAGTGCTTTCGTGGCAGTTGCAACCCTTGTAGCATTAGCGCTGCCATTCTTCAACGACGTTCTAGCTTTTCTCGGAGCATTAGGCTATTGGCCTCTAACAGTGTGTTTTCCAATACAAATGTACATTGCTAAGAACAAGATCAAGAGGTTTACGTGGAGGTGGAACGGCCTTCAGCTCATAAACTCGGGATGTTTGCTCGTGGCCGTAGCTGCTGCTTGTGGCTCTATTCAAGGGCTTCATAAGGATCTCAAGTCATACAAACCTTTCATGGTTAAGGAATAAGAAGTAAACATAAACCCTCTCTTCATCTCTTTTCTTTTTTTTTTTTTTTTTTTTTTCCCCCTCTTTTTTGGTTGGGGGCCGGGGGTGGGGAGGTCTCATAAGCAAGCATAAGCTTGAGTGATTTGTATTAAGACTCTTACAAATATGTTTATGTTATTTCAAGAGACTATTAGATGTGTGACTGTCAAGTTTTTTGCACATAAATAAGTTGAGTGTTTTTTTTAATCTTTCCCTTGATAGTTTCTGGTGTTTGATGTGAATGCAACTCAAGCACAAGAGAGATGTTCACGAGCCGAGCTTCTTAAGGTTCGAATTCAAATTCGAAAGTTTGAGTCGATGTCGAACCGAGTTAAGGTTCGAACCGAACTCCAACCTTTTTATTCTTGTTCGTAGCTCGCGAACCGGTTCACAAGCCGACCTATTATAGCTCAAAAACAAATATTATATATACATATAATGGTTTTTTTAAATTATATCTTGGATTCGAACTCAAAACCAACTGAACCGAACTCGAAACATTGGAGGAGCCGAAATCCGAATAAAAAAAAAAATAAGGTTCATCGAACTCGAACACGAGCCCGAACCGAACAAAATAGGTTTGATCAGGGCTAGGAGGAAAAAAAAAAAAAAAGAAAAGCAAAGTTCGGTTCGTATACATCCCTAACTGCACAACTCTCTGTCAACTTAATCTTTGCCTTCTTTGGAAAATGAAAGAAAATCATGAAAAATAGTACAATAAGAACATAAGATTGAATCCCATATGCAACACACTTGAGAAAGTTTACTCCATGCTCATAGAACTTCAACATTTGCTGAGGAATACTATACAGTATACACAAATACATGCAAATTGCAATTTGCAAGTCAAAAGTCAATTATCATTACATAGCCCTTCATTGACCTTCATTCCTAGTACCCTAAATGTCAAAGTCTGCCAGCCTGGTGATAACAACCAAACAAAATTACATATAATTTTAGTCATTGACTTGATACATTTGAAGAATGTGAAGTTGTTAGAAGTATACATGTAACTCCTCTAAGATTTTGACCCCAAAAGAAAGTCTTCAACTTTTTGCAAAATGCCACCTCTTTTCCTCTTCATCCTACTAATTCCCCTTCATCTTCAAGTAAAATCAGCAGATGTATCTTCTGAAGAGACAATTCTATTGAGCTTGAAACAACATTGGGATAATCCACCATCGCTCAAGTCGTGGAATTCATCAGCATCGTCTGCATGCGATTGGGCAGGAATCGAATGCACTTTTGGCCAAGTCAACGGTCTGCATTTAGCTGAAAAACGCATAAGTGGAACAATCCCTCCAACGATATGTCGGCTGAAGAACCTGACCTTGATTGACCTGTCAAAGAACAACATATCAGGACATATACCTGTCAGTCTAGTGAACTGCACAAATCTAGAAGAATTGTATTTGTCCTCGAACGTACTATCTGGAACGATCCCTGGTGAGTTTTTTCTAATGAAAAGGATTAAGACTTTGTCTCTTTACGGGAACAGATTGTCTGGTCAGATACCAACGCCAATGGAAGCAAACAACTTAGACTTCCTAGATCTCTCCGATAATAACTTGAATGGATCGATCCCTGATGATATAAGAAACCTAAACAATCTTTTACGGTTGGATTTATCAATGAATTCACTCAGTGGTACAATCCCCACGGGATTGTTCAGCAAGCATCAATTGTACTATTTGTCGGTAGCTCATAATAATTTGTCGGGTCAACTGCCAGTGCAGTTTGACCTTTTCAGCTTAGTAGAGCTAATTCTTACTCATAATCACATAAATGGGACAATACCTGCAAGTTTAGGTGAATTACCGAGTTTGTGTATCTTGGATTTGTCAAATAACCAACTGTCAGGAGACATAATCGAAAATTTATTTCATTTGAGGTCAAAGAACTTACTTGTTAGCCTTTGCTCCAGCTCGTTCTTGGGCAAAATTCCTTACGAATTTGTGAATCGGGATTTTGGTGATCATTGCTTGGATCACTCGAATCTTTGCTCTGGCAACAGGACAAAGGGTTTACCAAGCTGCCCATCAAAGTTGTGCTCTGATTTCAGAGTTCAACGATTTTTAACATGCAAATCCAAGCATGATGAGTCAAAGAGCCCTTCTGTAATAATTATACCAGTGGCAGTTGGTTGTGGTGTTGTGGGATTTGCAGTACTTTACTACTTGGCAAGAAAATATTGGGTCGAGAAATCGCGGCGCTATGCCCAATCTCTGAAAGAGACGGAACAATGGGAGATGATTTCATTTCAAAAGGCGAAGTTCAATAAAGACGAAATCCTGTCCAGTTTGACAGATGAAAATCAGATTGGAAAGGGAGGGTCAGGAAAGGTGTACAGAGTTTTCATCAACCAAACGAGAAGCGCTGTTGCTGTGAAGATTATATCAAATGCAACAAAATCAGAACATAGTCTCGAGAAGGAGTTCCTGGCAGAGATTCGGACACTTGGGAGTATTCGGCATAACAATATAGTAAAGCTTTTGTGTTATATCTCAAGCAAGAATATGAAGCTTCTTGTTTACCAGTACTTTGAGAACAAAAGCCTTGATCAGTGGCTGCATGGTAACAAGAGACGGACATCGTCCGTTCAGCGTACCAGCTCAGTCCCAAAGTTGGATTGGCCAATGAGGCTGCATATTGCCATTGGGATTGCACAAGGGCTTTGCTATATGCACCATGACTGTTCTCCACCTATCATTCACCGAGACATCAAATCAAGAAATATTCTATTGGACACGGAGTTCAATGCAAAAGTAGCAGATTTCGGACTAGCAAAATTGCTTAACAGGCTGGGAGACACAGAAACAGCTTCGGCTGTGGTAGGAACTTTTGGCTACATCGCCCCTGGTACGTATTTTTTTATAATTTTTGATAATTAATGTATTTCCTAGTTATATATTATGCTAAATCTCTCAACTCTGTAATCACAGAATATGCCTACACAAAGAAGGTCAATACAAAGAGTGACGTTTACAGCTTTGGAGTGGTTTTACTAGAATTGACTACCGGAAGAAAAGCTGTTACCAAGGGAGATCATATGAACTTAGCAGAATGGGCTCAATTACTCTACAGAGATACAATTGCCGTTGTTGATGCACTTGATGCTGATATCAAGGAAGCAGTTCACATGGACCAAATGATTGCAGTTTTTCGATTAGGAGTCATATGTACTGCTAAGTCACCTTCCCATAGGCCATCCATGAAGGATTGTTTGCACATTCTTGAGAAATGCAGTAACAATGTTTCACATCTATCCAATGAGCTTAATATCTGATTATAATCCTTGCTGTGAATCACGATAATAGTATGAAGATGAAAAGGAGAGAATTTCATACTTGGTTGTTATCTATCTTAAGGTTTTGTATTTCATATAAATTATATCTCATATAGATAATATTTTCCTGTTACCTAACTTTTCTAATACAGTGATTTCACACGTCAGGAAACTACGCCAGAACATGAACTAGAAATCTAGTGAGTACGAATTTAGGTACACGAGTCAAGATGATTTCACACACCACACGTTAATGATCTAAAATGTAGAAACCTAAAACATGTCGATTTTATGTTTTTGACTAGATATATCCATGAATTAATAGAAACCATGTTTATTCCTATGATACATACAGTTCTGTGAAAATTTACTGTAAACAAACAAAATTGTTAAATTACCTCTGTCCATCTGCCTCTTCTATGCTAACTTCATAACAAAGTTTGTGGCAAGATCGGAGCTAAATTTGCTGGATTAAAGATCAGGACTTGTTATGCTTCCTACACTGTTTCAAACAACTGCCACTTAATAAAGTTAACCGCATAAGGATCACAATGAATAAGGGTAATCATAAACCATAGAGACACGCATCAAAATGAATCGATCCAGATGTAATATTAATTATTGGGCAAGTATTTGTAATTTTTCAAACTTCGGGGGAAGTTTACGTAATTACATCAAACCTCAAGGTATGCCAGCGTAATTATCCCTTGGTGAATATAACGATATTTCTGAATCTACTATAGAGCAAAGACAGAGACAGATATCCACAACATCTCATCTTTATAGGTCCTACCAAAGTCAGATACCCTTAACTTATATCACTAATGTGATGCATCACTGCAAGTAGTTTCAGCAAATTCCTCAAATTATACCTGAGAAATGCAATGTGTACTTGCCGTAAAATTTTACCACTAAAACAAGTAAAGTGGAAAGCTTGATCTATGATAATTATTCATCAACCAATGACACAGGAAATTTTTGGAAATAGATCGCCAGATTAATCTGATTTGCATCATCTACTTAAGACTACTGTATCTGTACTTGAATTGACATTAGGAGGCAAGGTTTTTTTCTTTTTTTTTATTTTTTCCAAATGCCACCGGCAAAATTATAATAAGAAATTTTCTTATTTTGGGTAAATCATTTCCAGAAAGCTCGAACATATTTGATTGTTGCAAGAAATACCCACAGAATAATCGGGAAATTTTCTAATAACATTAATGACACCATTGACATCATTCATTTCCCAGAACTTCCTAACCATCTGTAATTTAGTAAGTCGGGACCAAAACGTAT
>JBBMKE010000002.1:1116510-1129289 GCA_037834125.1 Lippia alba | reverse complement strand
TGTGTGTGTGTGCATAAATCCAGTTTATATCATCATGAACCGAATAAAACCTGAAACTTCGAATCGAAACGGAAACGAGGAATTTGAAAAATGGCAAAAACAATCAAATCTTCTCAAATCGTTCCAACCAAAGCCACACAAATAAAAGGAACCCATGTTTATTACAATGTTACAGTTCGGTGAAAATTTACTGTAAACAGACAAAATATTTAAATTACCTCAGTCCATCTGCCTCTTCTATGCTAATTTCATTATGAAGTTTGTGACCAGATCGGAGCTAAATTTGCTGAATTAAAGATCAGGACATATTATAATTCCTACACTGTTTCAAGCAATTGCCACTTAAATAAAATTTACCAGATAAAGATCACAACAAATAAATGTCAAAATACAAGAAGTTAAAATCTATACCTTTTTATAGGAGAGCTACATCCATGTCATCTTCCATTGTCATGTCCTCATACATCATGTCAAGAACATGTTGAATTTCTCCTGCATCTCCAACTAATAAGTCACCAGAATGAAATTCATGAAGTTTTCCATACATCTCAATCCAGCTACATCCTGGGGTTTTAGTAACACCCTTCTGCTTCATAAGGACTCTCATCCTTGCACAATCGTCCCACCTCCTCATATCCGCATATATTTTTGATGAGATTACATAATTTCCTGAATTCAAAGGCTCCATTTCTAAGAGAAGTTGCATTACCCTTTCACCAATATCTACATTTTTCAGCTTCTGGCACGCACCAAGCAACGATCCTAATAAAATCTCGTCTGGTTTCTGTGGCATCTTCTGAATGAAATCCCAAGCTTCATAAACCCGTCCAGCACGAGATAGAAGATCGACCATGCATGAATAGTGCTCAACTTTTGGAGTCAGCCCAAAAGATGAGCTCATCATATTAAATACTCGATAACCTTCTTCCACCAAACCAGCATGAACACATGCTGAAAGCACTCCGACAAATGTGATATCATCGGGACATGCAACTTTTTCCTCTTCCAACATTTGGTTGAATAAGGAAAGTGCCTCTTCAGCACGTCCATGAAAAGCATGTCCAGAGATCATGGCATTCCAAGAAACCTCATTTCTTTTAGGCATTTTTTCAAAGACTCTCGATGCGAGTTCTAAATTCCCACACTTTGCATACATATCTACTAAAGCGGTTGCTACATAAATGTTGTCTTGGAGTCCTCTTTTTGTTGCATATTCATCTACCCACTTCCCCAAATCCAGAGCACCAATCGAGGCGCATGCAGAAAGGACGGCAATTAAAGTAATTTCATTAGGTTCTGGCCCAGTTTCCTTCATGACATTAAATAAGGACAGTGTTTCATCGGACTGTCCATTTTGTGCATACCCCGTAATCATCGCATTCCAAGTGACTACTCCTTTTGTTTTCATGCGGCTAAAAACCCTCCTAGCTGACTCCAATTCCCCACATTTCCCGTACATATTAATCAAAGCAGAACCAATATACGAATTGAACTCCATCATTTTCTCCACAATATACTCCTCAATCCACCTTCCTAAATTCAAGTCCCCCAAGTCGCCGCATGCCCCAAGCACACTCACGAGCGACATCTCATCAGGTTCCATCCCCACCTCCCTCATTTTTCTAAACATTTCCACCGCCTCTCCAGCAAATCCTAGCCTCGAATACCCCGAGATAATTGAATTCCAAGATACGGAATCCCTCTCACTCATTTCATCAAACACCTTCCGTGCAAAACCCATCTCTCTACACCTTGAATACATTGTGATCAGAGAATGAGCCACATGAAAATCCACAAGCAGCCCACCTTTCACAACCTCACAATGCACTAATCTCCCTACTCTCAAGTCCAAAACACTCCCACAAGATATAAAAACAAACGGGTACGTGAAATTATCCGGCTTCACGCCTAAAGACTTCATCTTGACAAAAAAATCTATAGCAACATCAAAATTTTGCCATGTGGTGGCCAAACCTCTTATCATCACGTTAAACGCGTAACTGTTAACAGGTACTCGGTGGAAGAAGCGAATCGAATAGCTGTAATCCTTCAGGTCAATAATTCTAGAGAGCAAGTAATTGGGCATCGGCATTGGAATGGAATGAACAAGCATCTGCGTGTGTATTTGCTCAACCTGTTTGATGGATTTGCACTTCTTCAAGAAAAGGAGGAGCTGATCAACGAGAGTCTGTCCTGACCAGTGGCGCACTCTGCTCCGGACATTGAATTGGCGGGAAATCGAACTCATGGATTGATCAAAGCAAATATGAAAACGTTTTTTCTTCAGCCGTAAGCAAATTGCTGCTGTTTCAATAACGCTTATTTCGTTTTGAAGCATTTTAGAGTTCATCAAGACTTGAAGTGGGTTAAAAGACTGCTTAATGTTGGGCCATTTAAATCTAAAAAATAACTTTAAGCCCATTAGCTCAATTTGCGTGGATAGGGCTATCAACGTGTCGGACTTTAATTCGAATCCGAATTTATTCCAATACTGATGGACCCAAAATACGTTCGAATCTTCACTGAACACATGTCACCATCTTGAAGCACCCTTTGAGGCCTAAGGATACTGGCACGGAACACCCGAGGAAACAAGGCTCGCGAAAGGATTCAGCCTTAACCCTCGCAGCAGATCCCACCAGAAAAAGGCACCCTGTGCTGAGGGCTCACCCTCGTAGGAACCAACCCTCGAGCTTCAATCGCTCGACGGTTCGGTATTTTCTCTTCTCCACAAGAGGATCCTATTCTCGAGCGTCCTTACGCTCGCTGGCTAGCACACGAGCGTCCTACCGCTTGAGGGAATAATCCTTTAACTGCCGCTGACACAACAGCTGTGCGTAACTGCCTAAAACGTGAAAGCGACACACGCACGTCACTTTCAGGCCCTCACATCCCGCCAAGTGTCTAGGGCAACGCCATTTCGGGACCACACGAGTGATTTTACACAATACCCCTTGTCCCTAACCTATAAATAGAGGAATTTCTCCACACTTTCCTCAAGCAATCACACCCTACCACACCGTTTTCTTCACTCACAAGAAACACTATACTCTTAACTGGAAAAACCCCATTGCTGCAATTTTTAAGCTCTCACAACTTCATCTTCTTCATCAAAAAGGTGTTACCCTTGCTGGTAGAATTCATGCTCTTTGTAAACCCAGTTCCTGAGGCTCAACGCCTGTGATGGTCTTCCCCTTCACAAATTTATTATGTTTGGTGTTTGATTCCTCTTGAACCAATTCCGACACCATCAAATACAATTTTTAGCGCATTCGTCCGATAAAAATATTTGATGAATCATTCTGATTATAAATATTCATTATCCAAAATAAATTGATCGAATATGAAATTGACGAATTTGATATGTTAAGAATTTGATTCCGATTTTATATATAATATTTAATTAAATAAATTATTTACTATTGACTAATATTAAATAAAATGATTAAGATTAAAAATGCTTTTACATATTTATCCTTGAAGTAATAATAAATTTTAAATTTGATACTTTAAAATATATACTTTTGTCTAATAATAAATTTAAATAAACCTATTTCAAATCAATATAAATAAAACCATTAAATAATTTATTAAATAATAATTACTTATTAAATATTATATAATTATATAATTTTTTTATAAATTTGTTATTTAATAAATTAAATTTTATTACTAAGGGCGAATATTTTTATAGGATATGTTCCGATTGTACATGAATTCAAAACAATCAATCGGATCCTTCCTTCGATAGCTTTAGGCGCGGAGGTTAAAATCGTCCAAAATTTTAATCCAACTTTGTTTAACTCGCGACGTCGCACTCAATACTAGTAATTATTTTAAAATTATCTGAATTTTTTTCGAAAATAGAAAGAAGGAACAAAATGCTCTCTCGCCTCTCTTCTCTCCTCGGTATTGTACCTTCTCCTCCGCCTTCGACCATGGCGGCGCGTTTTCTCTCACGTGCGCTCCCCTCCGTCGTGACTCTCCCGTCGAAGCTTCCGTCTTCAGCTCCGCCTCATTGTTTCCATACGGCGTCGTCGTCTTTGGAGACCGCCTCTATTTTCGGAAGGAGGAGGCTTAATATCTATAGCAACTCGTCCAACGCGCGTCGATTTGGGGGTAGAAATGCTGTTGTTGAGGCGGCGGCGCAGCGGCGGGGATTCCGGAAGGTTAGGAGCAGAAGAGTGGGAGTCGCGAAGAAGAGTAAGGAGAAGGAGCTGGAATTGAGTGTGAAGATTTGCCTGGAAGAACAATTGCCAGAGGATCCTGAAATTTTGGTACAGTTTGCACATTCTCAGTGATGCTTATGTTTGTGTTTTCACCTTACATTTCAATCTGTTTGATTTTCGTTAAACAGTAATGCCGGAATATTAGTAGTATTATCGTCTGAGTTATGCAATGATTGATTAATGCATTCTAATTTGTGGTGCTGCAATTTTATCGGAAGATTGAATGCAATTATCACAGTGAAGTTTACATAGTGTATGGATGACGAGCTGAAAATTTCCTAGAGGTGAAAGGATTATGTTGCTTTTTGTTTATGGTTTTCCCTGTTGCAGGATATCGCAGAAATGATGCGCCTTAATGTTCCAATGGCCATGAAATTAGCATTTGAGCGTTTGAATAACTCAGAATATGTAACAAGGGATACTGGTCTGAGTGATGTCGGCTGTTTCGAGAGCGTCGAGTTATCAGTACTTCTTTGCAATGATGAATTCATTCGGAAACTTAATAAAGAATGGAGAGATGAAGATCATGCTACTGATGTCCTCTCAATGTCCCAACATATCCCTGGACTCGAGCTTCCCATTGTAAGCAACTCATTTAGTCCGTATGTTAGCGTGTAGATATGTATTTCTACCTACTAGCAAACCTGATGAGTCACTTTATTTGCAGCTAATGTTGGGTGACATTGTAATTTCTGTTGAGACAGCTGCACGACAAGCACAGGAGAGAGGACATACTCTGATTGACGAAATCCGCATCCTCATGGTTGGTGTAACAGCACTTGCCTAGATTAGTTGGACATAAATGTTGGTTACTCATCAAAAAGATAAGAAAGAGGAGAATTTGTGGCTGCCTTATCTCAGAGTTTCTATTTTGTTGTTCCATAGTTTATTTACTTTTCATCTTGAGTTATGATGCAGTTGGTTCAACCAATAAAGCATCAGACAAGCTCTATTCTATTTGTTGTGCATATACTGTTCTATGGCATTCATTCATTCATGGGTGTAGGTTAAGCAACATTTGTTATGGTGTTTCCTGAAAATTTATTAGGTGGATTTTAAGATGAAAGCATAATATTGGAAAGGAAGAGGAATGGATATAATTTGTGGAACAAGTTTAGTTAAAACTCAAGTATTTACTAAAGCTCTATTTGTGGCAGGGTTCAGTTACTTGAATAGTTTGATTGCAGATAGTAGTTGTTAGATATTAAAAATATTCTATAGTGATCCTCGGTTAATTAACTTTTAACTAGTTGGTCATAGATCTAATTGCTGCTTAGAAGATACATCAATGTAAAAGTAGGTTGATGTTTGATATGTTAAAAGCCCTGAGTCATAATAGATTTTATGTTCCTGTAGGTTCATGGACTGTTACATCTTTTGGGATTTGATCATGAGCTAAGCATTGAGGCCGAAAAAGAAATGGAGAACGAGGAGGAATTTATGTTAAAGGGTCTTGGTTGGAAGGGGAAAGGATTGATTAACGGTGCATGTGACGCTGAAGCGGATGGAAGTCCACATATTGATTGTTCGGATGGTAATATAGAAATTGTACTCAGATATTACATATTGTCTACTGGTCGTCTTTTTGTTGCATTATGAAGTGACTACTCATGCTGTTCATTTATAGCTATATTTATATTTCTGATATCCCAGAGAAATCACATTTCTGAATTGTCAAAAGACAGGAAGAGAGAAGGCAGTCTCCGTTTTTACAAACCTAAATTTCGCTACATCTTTTGTGACATGGATGGTAAGATGCAAAGAATAATGTAACTCTAAGATGTTTAAACCACAGTGCTCTACTTTTCATTTTCTTTCTTTTTCATGAAATTGAATAATGTGTCATGATGTAATTTAAATTTTGTGAACATAGGTACACTACTCAACAGCAAAAGCCAAGTATCACTTCCAAATGCAGAAGCTCTAAAAGAAGCCTCATCCAGGGGTGTGAAGGTGGTGATAGCCACTGGAAAAGTAAGAGAAATTTTGTTTATGACTTCTTTCTGGATGCTGGTACTCCTGGGCTGGGATACTTCTTGCTTGTTCCTGATGCTAATTTTTTCTTGCATCGGTCCACTATGTCATACAGACTCGTCCAGCTGTAATAGATATTCTGAAGATGGTGAATTTGACTGGCAAAGATGGCATTGCCTCAGAGTTCTCTCCTGGTGTTTTTGTACAGGTCTAGCTTTTGTCGCGTACAATCCATATTTACTATGAGTTTTGTGGCTTGTCCTTCCAATTTAATACAAGATTCTGGTTTAATAAATATTGAGAAAAATAGATTGGTGATCCCTGCGGTTGGATTAGTTGCTTTAGAAGGCCCATAACTACTTTCTCCCCTGAATGGTTGATTTTCTTGGTTTTCTTTTCCTATTATAACTGCTCTTCTCAGGGCCATTTGTTAGAATAGTAATTGAAGATGCCTCAAAGCCAAATTCTTGCTTCCATTCTAACTCGTAGAATGAGTTTCTTCCTTTTGTCTGGTCCTAGCAATCTGTCTCTCCCGATTTCCTGTGACAGGATAGATATCAGGAGCTTCTTGATTGAGGAATCTGAAGCAGTTTGCTTAAATAGTTAGCAAGATCAGGTATTAAAATAGTGAAATTTTGCCAAAAAAATAAAAATAAAAACCCGAAGGCCCTTGTATTTGCTTCTCCTAATGTTTGGTTGAGTAAGAATAATCTTGAGCAAGCTCAGTCTCAATATGCGCATTAGGGAGGGTACAAAAGACAAAAGCAGGCAGAGTCTGGTCAATGAGTGTTAATCAATGTAGAGATTAATACTTCAAATTTATTCAGGAAACAGGATTACGACAGTTGTTCACTGATCTCTCTCCTTATAGATGAAAAAAGTTAATTTTATCGATTATAATTTATCTCATGTCCTTTCTATTGAATTGTTTATTCCAGGGATTGCTCGTCTATGGCACACAAGGTCGAGAAATATTCAGAAAGAACTTGGATCCTGGTGTCTGCAGGGATGTGAGTACTTTTTCTCTTTTTTTTTTTTTCATGTCTTTTTTGTTGCGAGTGTGTTGGTGTAGGTGCAAAAACTCCATTACTATAACAAAGTTTAGTTCATACTACTTTTGACAATTCCTGAACAATCTTTCTAAAGTTAGTACATTCTTGTGGAGGACAGTAGAAATTGTAATTTTTCACATGTGATCCACATCTTAGGATCAGTAGATTGTTATGGTTGGTCACTACACTATTATCCAGCTTGTTTATGTCTGCTACTTATAATTTTAGAGTTACTGTGTTAGGCTAGATATAGGAAGTTTGGATGATTAGGGCCATGGTCCTGCCTGCATATCTATATCTTGTCAAAAATTTGTTTCCTTACCAGTATCTTTGTTCTTTTACCACCCGCTACCTCAATTAATTCAGAATTTGCGTATACATAAATCAATATTTATGCCTTATTTCAATCGGTAGTTTTGTGTGTATGTAATTTTCCATATTGCAGGCACTCTTGTACTCTCTGAAGCATAAGATTCCAATTATTGCCTTCAGTGAGGACCGGTGCTTAACATTGTTTGAACACCCTTTTGTGGACTCGCTGCATACCGTGTATCATGAGCCAAAGGTGACTTTTTTACTTATTATATGTTCTCAACTGTTTATGTAAGTAAGCTCAAGCATAGTTCCTTAAGTGTTTGACATTCAATCTTTGGACAGGCAGAGATTATACCATCAGTTGAGCAGCTCTTGGCAAGTGCAGAAATACAGGTTTATACAAAACTTAGGAGTACCCGATCTTTTTCAGCATACATAAGCATACCGTACAAACTTCATCCTATAATTTTTATTTTTGATCCTCTTATCATCTCATTTATTGTAATTTAAGAATTGATAATTGTATGAGAAATGGAGCATTTGTTATTATTCTTGATTTTGGTTGACCATTATATCTTCTCTAGTTATAACAACTTCTAAAATAATAGCTAAAACTAATTACATTCAACAACCTATTTCAGGCTTGTGCTTAATTATTACTTGTCTGACATGATTAGTTGGATTTCTCTCAAAACATACATGTAGGTTATTGTTTTTCATTTGTCAAATATGTTTGCTGCTTACCTATTACCATTGTCCTTGCAGAAAATGCTCTTCCTGGACACTGCTGAAGGAGTTTCGGGTACTCTGCGCCCATATTGGGAAGAAGCAACAGAAGATCGTGCATCTGTAGTTCAAGCTCAAGCGGATATGCTGGAAATTGTTCCACCTGGGACCTCAAAAGGAAGTGGAGTAAGAATACTTCTTGATCATCTAGGCGTTACTCCAAACGAGGTACACAACAACCTCAACCTGATGTTTATCTCATTAAATCAAGTCTTCAAATTTCCTTTTTTAGGACATTAAACTTCCAGAAGTATTTTCCATGGAGTATTATAGCTACTTGCCATTTATCTCCTTATTTTCTTGTCCAAACAGTATAATTTACTAAGCTTATAAGGTCTTAAAATATTCTTCAAGCTATATGAAATAACAAGTGTTTTCAGAAACATTTTCCAGGGATGAATTTTGTATGTTTCTTAATTAAAGGTGTTAGGAGATTACGAGATCTTTATAAAGAAATAAGTAGCAACTAAATAAATTCCGGAAATGCCATTATTAACCTCTTATTTATGCACCTAAATACTTTAAAAAGAATATTTATTAGTTTCTAATGTATGTTGCAAGCTATAAAAGTCTACTCAGATGTTTCAAATAACCTCACCCAATACCCTCTAATTTTCTACTTTCTACTCAAGTATTTGTCAAATATTTTGCTTGTTTGCCGGGAGAACGAGGTTAGGCATAGTATGCTCGTATCTAAGTGCTTTCCTTATTGGCTATCAGGTGATGGCCATCGGAGACGGGGAAAATGACGTGGAGATGCTCGAGTTGGCATCTCTGGGTGTTGCTTTGAGCAACGGATCTGAGAAGTCTAAAGCTGTAGCGAACGTAATTGGTCTCAGCAACGATGAAGATGGAGTTGCTGATGCAATATATCGGTATGCGTTCTGAGCATTTATAGTCACATGAGAAGTGGTATAGTGTAATGGTGCAAATGCAAAGGAAAAGGAAGTCTTTTGCACCTTTTAATTTAAATTCATTGAATAAGTCTCGCAATCTGAGACTGTTGATTCGGTTCATGGTTACTATTCTTTTGGATGAGAAATAATCTCAATTATTTTTGCCTGTCACCTGATATTCATTTATATTATTATAGAAATGAATTTTGTGCTTACTTTAACATGAATTAATATGTATATGTTCAGTTCTAAGTATGTATGCCAAATGTATGAGGGCGTTCCCGTCTCACAATTAAACTTCATTAATTTACAGAAAATAGAAAAAGGAAGGAAAACGATACGTTAGTTACATTTATTTCCAATTCTATCCTGATTCCTGAGGTAATACAATGAAATGTAATATTTTAAAATCTCAAGATGATCCTCAAAAGCATAAAACATGTCATTGACGTTCATTGCATGATTTCCTTGTTCCTGATCTAACTAAAATTGGGAATCTCAGCTCTCGAGCCAAAAAACTTGTTTAAGAAACTGGAAAAGCATAAATACACATCAAGGTTACCACAATAAGCTAGGTGCTCGAAACTAACACACGAACAAGATCCATCACCTTAAGGTGATTTGTAGTGAGCATTCTTCCTTGCGCACTCCAGGATGGTTTTGTCGGCCGTGATGAAATAGGCTGCTATGGATGCTGTTTGTCATGAAAACGAAAGGCAAGAACAAAAATCAGCACTCACGAACTCGGTATATTACGATATTTTAATTAGGAATAATGACACTACCCTTAAGTTTGGCCTAATTACACAAACTTCCCATGGGGTTTGAGAAATCACATAATCTTCCCCAACATATATGGTAATTTTCACAGGTCCTAAGAGTCGGATACACTTAATTTATTCACTGATGTGATGCATTACGTGCATCATTGCGAGTAGATTTAGCTAATTATTCAAGTTGATCCGGTTCATATAATGTCTTTTTCGGGAGCAAGGGGAAATGCATCTCAGGTACATCAATTAGTAGGTATGAGATGACTAATGTCGGACCCTCAAAAGACGAATGATTGATTTACCCATTCAAAGCAATTTATGCGAAGGGCTTTCTTTAACCGAATATATCATTTCTTACTACGGAGTCCATAGAAATGTGGTGCATAACATGCTGTACGACTTTCCACTAAAACAAGTGAAGTGGGAACCTTACAGCTGTGATGGATTTTCATCAGTCAAGGACACGGGAAATTTTGGAAACAGATAGCCAGATCAATATGATCTGCATCATATACTTATTAATTAAGACTATTATAAGCAGTTAGGTACTTGAATTGCAGTTATGAAGCAAGGTCGATTGTACTGTTGCACTAAGAGAAGTCCACGACAAGAGGAAATCCAAATTTCAACAATATCTAGGGTTGAATGACCAACGAAAAAACAACAAATACTTAACTTCGAGAGCGTATTAAGACAAATTAGCAATCAACTACACAACAGAAAGAAATGCACAAAAACAAAAGATCAACACGTTATAAACCATGCAATATGAACCAACTACGACATACCTGCAGATATAATTAGAGCCTGGGCGGTGTAGTTTAGATTTGCCTTAGCCCACGGAATAGTTCGAACAGCTACCAACTGAAAATTATACAGAGGAATTACGTATGCGAGCCCTGGAGAATATTACAATACTATGTGGCATCTCCAAAAATAATTTGAGCCTCCCCAAATCCACTCGAGCAACTCACGATGTAACCAACATCGCAAACAAATAACTGAATAAATAAACAAAGAGAAGAAAATTGAAAATAAACACGGATATGCAATTTTCCAGTAGCTCATAAGATTGGCCAAATAAGAATAGAGAGTAACATAATTAATGTCAAGAAAGCAAGATCAATAACTTCTCAATTCCAGCAAAGTAAATTCACATACTGTGGGCACAGCGCTGGCAACACAAGCAATTGCAGCAGCTTTGGCTCCTTCACGCACTCCTTCTGCAGCTCAAAAACAATCAACACAACTTAGTCTCTGCCTAAATGAGAATTCCAACAATCAGATTCCAATTTTAACAAATTTGGAAATTATATACACGGAATACCAAAAAATATATATGTATATGTGTAGAAATCCAGTTTCTATCATCACGAAACGAATAAAACCTGAAACTTCGAATCGAAACGAAAGCAACGAATTTGAAGACGGGAAAAACAACCAAATCTTCTCAAATTTTCCCAACCAAAGCCACACGAAATTCACACCAGCTCGAACATACAAGTAATTAAATAAATAAACACATAATCGAAGATCAACCTTGAGTGCACTGCCTGGAGCGGAGAAGCTTCCGATGAAGCTCCTCTTCCACCGGAGACTGGATCATCACAGATTTGTTGCGGTTGGTTAATAAGTCCTTTAATTCTGATGGGATCCCCATTTTCGGCCGAGTTCTGATTGGAGTTTGTGAATTAGGAATGCGAGTATTGATCTGAGAATTACAGAGGAAGGATTATTTGAAGAAACACTTCAAATGCAGTTTTGCAGGGAATAGCAGAGGCAGACAACACATATGCTATGAGGTGGTAAAGTACGACTTTGCGTTTGTGTAGTTGGTGCTACTAAGGCGGCTGCGATTTGTTTAGAAATTTGGCCCCAATATATTATTTGTTTCTCACCCTTAATCCGGTTATTTTTGTTTTTATTTTAATACGGGCACACTCAAATAAAATTCGAACCTGAAATATTTCTTTAGATAATGAATTCTTTAACTATTTAAAACTTCTTAAGGCGAGTGGAGTCAAAGGTCGAGCCTCCACTAGCAAAGGGGGACAACCATGCCAATCCAAGCAGAGCAAAAGTGCACCCACTCTACCTTTCTTTTTTTATTTTAGAGTTCGTTCTTCAAGGAGATCCATGTGCATGTCCTCTATTCTGTGCTCTTGATTTCCTTGTGCCTTTAGTTGAAGTGCAGGTCTTCGATTCAATCTATCTTGATAGTTTTCTCCTCTCTTCCTTCCCACGTTGGCTATTGTCAATAATTTTTCATCATTTTCATTTTTTAAAAAAAATCATTTTTAAGTGAAAAAATCATCATAAAATTTGATAAAACACATGTTTTTATATCAATTTAATTATGATATTAGACTATATTTCTTATTTTAATTTGGCATTAGTGCCTCAAGTGTGAGCTATTACTAGTTATTACATGCTTTTGAATATTTATATTATTACATTAAATTTGTTCCGAAATTTAAAGTAATTGTTTTTCTCTTGGACTCTTTTATCACTTTAATATTTTAGTTTCCTTTATTATTATTTTTTTCCTCATCTTACTTCAATTACTTTTCTTTTTCCCTTCTATTTTCCATTTCCCGTTATTGATATTATTCTATACATTCATTTAATTGTAATAAACTTAGTAGAAATACAAAAAAATGGATTGTATACATTTTGGACTTATTTGTCGTATTGGGCGGTAAACATTATTGGGCTTATGTTGCGTTTTTAGCACTGTCTCGGTGATGCATTTTC
>JBBMKE010000002.1:1077922-1116410 GCA_037834125.1 Lippia alba | reverse complement strand
TTAAATCTAATTAATTATGACAAAAATTTATACATAGAAAGTACATTATAACTATTATCAAAGATAATTATTTTTCTTAGTTACTATTCTCATATTATTTGCCACATTCCTTAAAATGCTACAATTCAACAACATGGTGAGCTATAATAAAAATATTATAATTCAAGCTCAGTGTTGTCTAATCTAATTAGTTATAACAATAACATATTACACTTATTGTTTAATTTGTTACTTTCTTTAAATTTTTACCAACCACACTGATGTATCTAAATATTAAAATATGTTTAAAATATTTGTTCCCTCGTTATATTAATTTGGCTGAGTCAAATACGAACTAAAATTATCCAATATAATAAGGGCTTGTTTTAGTTAAAAGAAATCTAACAAAATCCAAATAACATTTTAACCTTAATTAAACACTCAAACCAAACTTAGAATAATTACATCCCCAACTCAATTAGTTCATCATGAAACCAACTATTATTTCACCATACTAGGAAAATGTACGTTACGAATCTCAATTTATGCAAAATATAGCAATAATTCGAATTAAATTAAAAATATATATAATTTTTCCTTAATATTAAATTTCTGATAATGACAAGCTACTTCCTGGTGAAGCAAAGGTGTGCTGTCCAGCTTTATTAGTCGTGTTATAAAATACATTGTCACAAATTTGTTTTTGCATTTCGTTTTTATTTAGACATGTGTCCGCTTATTACGACTACCTTTTTTTTTTTTTGGGTGAGAACTTATTACGATTACCTTGTGACAGCGTTATACTCTTTTTCTAGTTTTTGCTGTGAAATTCCATTCGGAAAAAATGGGATAATAATAAAAAAAATAAATGAATACTTATAATTGAGGGGGAATTCTTACTTTTCACGTCCAGAATTTGAGCTACATATCATTGGGATTTCATGGACTTTTTGGTGTCATAATTTGACACTTTGTTATTATTTAATAAAAAAATTATAACTATAATATTTGTAGCTGAATTGGAATTCAAAATTCGTATTTATGTAACCCTTAGATAAAAATATAATGTATGGATACTTTTATTTTATTGTATTACGTCGTGTCAAACTGCGTATTGTGTTCAACACTCGTTACTTGAAAATTTTAATAAAAAAAATTATGTAGCCTTGTCCATGTCGTCATATTCATATCTATGTCACATAAATATGTACACTATAATCAGGCACAGAATAAGAATTTAAGATAGGGAGAAGTAAAAATTTAATAGATAAGACAAAATATAATAGAAGACGAAAATACGAATATCACAAAATACACATATAAAATTAATTGAAAATTCAAAACCGAGTGTTGTAGGGCCTCATTTAGCTCTGTCCCTGACCATAGTAGATCGACTCAAAATTTTAATTTAGATGAGAATGTGAATTGAGTAAACATTATATAATGAAAATTTTTAAAGTATATTATATTATTTTCGAGCATATCATATTAAATAGAGTAAAAGAGTTTGTACTTTGTACTTCCAACAAATTTTATTTGATTTGAATTTTTGCAAAAATTTGAATATGCATACAGTTGAGGCTATAGTGTTACTAGTACTACTACATGCTCAAAATTCCTTGCACAATGGGTAATACGTTGATTGAAAATCTGAGCAAATGTCTTGTAATTGTTATGGGCCATGTTATGCAAAATTATGAAAATCCAAGAACTACTTTGTCTTTCAATCCCATGTGAATCATGGCCATATTTCATACTTTAAGGTTTAGGTGGGAATCACTTTTTCTATGTTATGGGGTTAAAAGTTGCATATTCCATAAAAATAAAAATAAAATTGTAAATTTGATACATCCTCCTTGAATTAATATTTATTTCTTATTATCTCATCCGTATCTCGTTTTGACTTCTAATATTATCCTTTTTTTTTGGGAAAAGGTAAAAATCTTATTAATCCCAAAAGATATTACATAAACAAAATAATACACTACAAAAAGACAACAAAATGTAACAATTCTTGTTCTTGATATTCTAATATTATCCTTGATATGTCTTTTGGGGGACAATTCTTTTAGAGTTTGAATTTTTTAATTTCTTCTAAACTCCTACTTGTCCACCATTTATTTTAAAAGTTATAGTCATGATAATCGCAATTTCTCTAATCTTTTTATCCGAACTCCTTCCCCAGGTTGCCATCAACAAGCTCGCGAATTATATTATTTTAAATGGTCATATCGCTTTTCCTAGCTAATTACGTGACAATATGTGGTTATGATCCCATCAATTTTATATTGAAGTATTTTGAAATTGAATTGATTATACAAAATTTCCATCGAAAAACTATAGGAACTTCTCGCGATGTATATTGGACAGAGCTATTTTATGCTATTAATTATTATAATCATAAACTTAAATGAAATATTAACTGTAAATGTCAATAAAATAAAATTGCCTTCTCAAACGCTAAAACAAACACGTGTAATTAAGCTATACCTCAAAAATAGTCATTCCGAAAATTAAAAAGAATTGTAAATGTAAAATTGGAGTTATTTTTAAATCTTTTCTATATGATGAATTTCCAAGCAGGTAAAATTGCTTTTCTACAGTCATTCACAGTTGGTGAAAGATATTCAAAGCTCACAGTGAATATTAAACATTATCTTGGCAATACTTAATCAATAAAAAGTACACGTAATCATGGAGGCTGATGATAATCTAAGTGAGAAAAATATCATTGTAGTAAAGCATGATAATTAATTTTTAAATTGACTTAATGTCACATCGAATTTTTTTAAATCAACATTTCATCATTTTTAGGAGAAAAGGAAAAAAGCTTCAATAAATATTATCAATATATAATAACTTTAATATATGTATATCAATAATATCTCTATTAAATTATAAATATCTTAAGACAACTAATTAAAAAACAAAAAATATGTAATACAATTACATAAATTCAAGAGATCGATTATTTCTTATAATTTTGGCGCATTCTTATTATGTATTTACAATGTCCGAAAAGTTGCTTAATATTTTTATCCAGTTCCTATGTTTTACAATAAGTAGTAATTACTTCATTTTATTAATAATAAATAATCAACTCTTCTAAAAAGCATGTCCAAAAAAAAGGGCAATGCTTCGTACATAAATTTAAAAATTGTCTTAAAAAAATATTTATTTGTAGTATTATATCGTATATGACACCACTTCCGACACTTCTTACATAAAAATTAAAGAAAAGTTCGTGCTGCCGTATTCATACCATATCATATCATGTTCATACTATACCTGTATTTGTATATTATAGTATGAATTAAATGTATACATGCTTCAGATAATCACATTTTATGATATATTGTCGAACACTATATCAAATATTTTAAAATATTATGTCTCTATATCGGTATCCAGTCATATTCGTATAACGGATCATAACTATCATAATATTCTAGATAACTTATTTATAGAATATTGTCGAAATATTATACCAGATATTTTAAAATATTATATCATATCCAATCGTGTACGTATCACACACGTCGTAATCATGATAATATTCTGGATAACCTATTTTGAAGTATATTCGTTAAAATCCCATGTTTTATAGTTAAACCGAAATTAAAACACAGAATCTGTTTTCGCATCACATACTCGGAAAAAAAAATAATAAGAGAAAAAAAAAGGGAAAGTAATCGTAGAAAGTCAAAGAAAAAATTAGGTAGCGAACTCAATATAGTAGACTACATACAACTTTAGCCTCAAAACAATTTCCAATTTAATTAAATTAACCAATTAAAAAATAAAAAAAGAAAAAACTGAAAAAGAAATTTAACTGTGCCATGTTGCCACCTTCTCCCCTCAAATTAAACACATTTTCTCTCTCTTTTTTCTCACATTTTCTCTCTCTAGAATCTCATCACACTCTCTCTCTCTCTCTCTCTTCATTTTTCTTCCAAAACCCCATCCCCAACATATACATACAGACCTCCTGTATCTACACCTTCATCGCACTTCGTGTATCGCTACGCCACAAACTCACAGTAATTCGTGTGAGTTTGTACGCAATCGGTGCTGGTTCGTGGTTCGGATTCCTTCGCGGCGGTTATCGGAGGTGTTTTTTGGATTCGCGGCCGCGCTTTTTGTTCAGATGCAATCGGTTTCCGCTTCCGCCGCCTGTGTTCGCCGGATGTGATGACTATTCCCGCCGGACGATGGCTATCTCCGCCTTCCGTCTCGAATTCTCGCCGCATGCGGTAGGATTGGTGGTGGTCCTATTGCTTTCGGTGCTCGCAAACCCTAGGTCGTCGTTGTTGTTGTCTGTTGCTGCGGCGGAGTCCGGCGCGGATTTTGATTTGGACTCGGAGGTGCTTTTGTTCCACCAGGACTACACGCCGCCAGCGCCGCCTCCTCCGCCGCCTCATCCGCCGTCGCGCTCGTGCGAGTCCGATCTCGGCGGCATTGGCTCGTTGGACACCACTTGTGAGATAGTGTCGAGTTTGAACCTGTCGAAGGATGTGTATGTGGAGGGGAAGGGCAATTTTGTAATTTTGCCGCATGTTACTGTGAATTGCTCGTCGTTTTCTGGGTGCGAGCTTGCGATAAATATCACCGGAAACTTTACTTTGGGTGAGAATTCATCGATAATCTGTGGGACGTTTGAGTTGGTGTCTGATAACGCTGTTTTCGGCAATGGTTCTGCTATTAATACCACAGGGTTAGCCGGGTCGGCCCCGCCGCAGACTAGTGGGACTCCACAAGGGTTGGATGGCGCGGGTGGGGGGCATGGGGGCAGGGGTGCGGCGTGCTTGAAGGATAAGAGTAAGCTTCCCGAAGATGTGTGGGGAGGCGATGCTTATTCATGGTCAAGTTTGGGCAAACCGTGGAGTTATGGGAGTAAAGGTGGGACGACAAGTAGGGAAGTGGACTATGGGGGTGGTGGAGGAGGGAGGGTAATGTTTCTGGTTTCGAGGATTTTGGAGGTGAATGGTAGTGTATTGGCTGATGGAGGAAATGGAGGTGCTAAAGGTGGAGGGGGGTCTGGAGGCAGCATATTCATCAAGGCTTATAAGATGTAAATTCTTGGCTATTTTGTTGCTACACTTTTATTGTTGTTTATATGTTGCTTAGAAGTGCAAACTCATGTTAACTCCTGCGAAATATCAACTGATTTTGGCTGTAATCTAGAGTGCTGCTGCTATTTTAGATGAGTGAATATCGTCCTATTAATATTACTTGAGAATATCGTCCTATGATTTTAGATGAGTGAATATCGTCCTATGAATAGTTTCATCAACTTCGTGGTGAATGTAAATGTTGGAATTTGCACACCTACTTGTTCTGAAACAGTTTGGGCTAAAGTGACTGTCTTATCTGTACTAAATGCATGTGCTCATTTTCACATATTGTTCTGCATATCGAATGACGTTGAAACTATGCCATTGCTTTACCGAACACTGCCATTTTATTATTTAGAGAAAACCTTTGATTTCGATAACGTAAACTGACTGTCAAATTTCTACTGGAGCGTACCTTGGTTGTCATCTTTGTTAGAAGTCATACCTAGAGGATTACCTCTTCTTTTTCTTTTGTCAGATCGGTTATATATCCACGATTTAGAATCAAATTGTGTTGATTTTATTTGTTCAATATCTTATTTGTGACTTGTTTTGGCTAATGATTTTTCCATTGTGATTCCTGCACTTGATTTTCTATCCACTTTTAGGTATTCATCGAACCTTTGCATAACAGTCCCATGTTTAATCTGCATATATTAATATCGGTTTACTTTTCTCCCCCTATTTTAAAATGTGTAAATGATGGATAGATTCTCTGTTGGTTTTCTGGAGTCGATCATTTCCAGTTCAATTCCTGTCTTCTTGGCTGCTTAACTATCGTTCTAGGAGTAATTGTCGTACATATAAACCAATGAAAAGTTTATTCTCAATTTTCTGTAACCCTGTTGTTTTCTGTAAAGTGCAGGATTGGAATGGGCAGAATTAGTGCTTGCGGGGGTGATGGTTTTTCTGGAGGTGGTGGTGGTCGAGTTTCGGTTGATATTTTTAGCAGGCACGACGAACCAGTCATTGCTGTACATGGTATGTCCTGTGACACTTTTCTGCTTTTTTTTTCTTCATGTTGACCTTGGTCATAATTATCTTATGTCTATACACCTATTGGAACCCCTCATATCATAGAAGTCGGTAGATTTATTCATGATCTTACTGTAAAATGTAACCTCAAAGGTTTACCGGCTCCATGTGTCATGTTGCAGGTGGAAGCAGTCTTGGCTGTCCCGAAAATGCAGGTGCTGCGGGTACATTTTATGATACTGTTCCTCGGAGCCTTACTGTCAGCAATCATTATAAATCAACGTATACTGACACACTCCTCATGGACTTCCCTCAACCATTTTTGACAAATGTCTATATCCGGAACCAGGCAAAGGCTGCTGTACCCTTGCTATGGAGCCGAGTCCAGGTTGGTGACCTGAGATTGTCTAGCCATATGTAGCAAATCTTCTTGTTAATTTCTGCAAGATAATTTGCCAGTCTGTTAACTGTACAGATGCATATGTTGCATCTGCTGTGACCACTGCAACAAATGAAATTTGGATCTACAATTGCACCTCTAAAAGTTGTATACCTTTTCATTTGTCAGGTGCCACTGTTTCTTGAACAAAATACCTAACACAGCCTTGTTCATGTTGCTAGGTTCAAGGACAAATCAGCCTCTTGTGTGGAGCTGTACTGAGCTTTGGACTTGCACATTATTCAATGTCTGAGTTTGAATTATTGGCTGAAGAGCTGTTAATGAGTGATTCTGTAATTAGAGTAAGTGACAGTTTTTTTAAATCTATTGTCTGAATTTGAATTATTGGCTGAAGAGTCGTTAATGAGTGATTCTGTAATTAGAATAAGTGACAGTTATTTTAATCTATTGAAAATTGCACGGTGATTCATATATTGTTCCCTGTATTGTTGGTTGCTTACAGTACTAGGATTAATTATGGGGAAATTTACTGTTGCTTGTGACAAAAAAGAGAATTTAGCTTGTACTTTTAACTTCTGTTTTTTGGCTGCTCTAATTCGTCACTGAAGTTGGATATCTAACAAATACGTGATTTGTTATGCCAATTCATTTCTAGGTTTTTGGGGCTCTTCGCATGACTGTCAAAATGTTTTTAATGTGGAATTCAAGGATGTTAATAGATGGTGGTGGAGATGAAAATGTTGAGACATCATCACTTGAGGCTAGTAATCTCATAGTCCTCAGGGTGAGTATTCTCATTGCCTATAGCATTGTGCTCTTGGCTGTCGCACATGATTTACTATCAATTATTCTTCGACAGGAGTCATCCCTTATTCATTCAAATGCAAACCTGGGGGTCCATGGACAAGGTTTGTTAAATTTATCTGGACCAGGGGACTGCATCGAGGCTCAGCGACTTGTCTTGTCATTGTTTTATAGCATCAATGTAAGAAACAATCTTATGTTCGTCTTATGCAATTTATGGTTTTTAATTTAAAAAGGCTTTATTAAGATTGGGTCTTTCGTTGTAGATTATCCACTCATTGGTAGTCTTGATTCTAGTTTTGGGGAACTGATACCTTCTCTTATTTTCCATGCTTTTCTGGTTCATTGTACTCGATTTGTTTTGACAATAATGTGTACTTGAAGTGAACAATTGGTACTTACTAACCTCATTTAGTCATCTACTGATTTCTAAAGATCAACTTGCAGATGCAATAATCTTCGTAGACCCTATAGAAACTTGTATGCTATCTCGCATTCCCCTTTTGTATGACTGATAACTCAAGACTTCTAAATTTATTCGCCATAAAAAGTAAGCAGAAAAGTAGAGGCTGAAGCTATGTTTGTTGAGTTTCTCATATCATTATCTTTCTCATATTCTTGATTTGATCATTCTTTTCTGTCTCACATGCTTTCTCTGTATGCTTCGTATGGTATCATCTTGTGCCTTGGATTTCTGAACGTCATTTTGGTTCCCTCCTTGTGTTGTAATATCCTCCAAACTACTGATAAAATTAATATTGAAACGTGAACTTGAATTACTTCTCGTGATGAAGTCAATTGGTTTAAACTTGTATACCTTGACCGTGCTGCTCTTTGATTGCATTGAGCTATATGTCTTTTCTACTAGTATTCTAACTCAGCAAGACCACATATACTGATTATTGGGCCTGGATGAGAATTGCACTCGGACATAAATAACTATTATTTTCTGTTTCTAGCACAGTATTTATTATCATATACATCAGAATGTATATGTGACTAATTGGGATATTCTTAATTTCCTCCCTCATGTCTTGATGAAGATTGGACCTGGATCTGTTCTTCGTGGTCCTTTAAAGAATGCCTCAGATGATGCTGTGTAAGTTTCCTGTCCTGTTTATATATGCACATTTTGTTGTATTCGTGTTTGCTAACCATTGGTATTGCTTGTTAGGACGCCAAAACTTTATTGCGATTCACAAGATTGTCCGATTGAACTGCTTCATCCACCTGAAGATTGCAACGTCAATTCTTCTCTGTCCTTTACACTGCAGGTGCATTTGCTTTTAAATTACTCGTTAGTCGTTGCCATATTACATCCAATTATATTTGCTAGCGGAGGCACCTTACACTTTCTTTATTGTTATGCAGATCTGTCGAGTTGAGGATATCCTGGTTGAAGGTTTTGTTGAAGGTTCTGTTGTTCATTTTCATAGGGCTAGGACTATCAGTGTTCGTTCTTCTGGAACTATAAGCACTTCTGGAATGGGTAAGATTTGAGAACCCATCAGAGATGTGTGTTATCTGATGCTTTGTATCCTCTCTAAATTATGTACTTGTGAAGAAATATCTCGTTAACATCTCCAGTTGTAGAAAGCCTGGTGAATTGAACATTTTCTTCTTTGCGGCATTCTCGAGTTAACGAAACATGTGATTGTAGGGCTTCAAAGGTTCATCTATGTCTGACATTTACATATGTTTGATGTCTGGGATTTACTCACTATGCAGGCTGCCACGGTGGTGTTGGTCAAGGAACAATACTGAGTAATGGTCTTGGTAGTGGTGGTGGGCATGGTGGTAGAGGTGGAATGGGATGTTATAATGACAGCTGCATCGATGGTGGCATGTCATATGGGAATCCTAATTTGCCTTGTGAACTGGGTAGCGGAAGTGGAAACGACAGCCTGGCCATATCTACTGCGGGGGGTGGCATTTTGGGTGAGATGAAGTTTTCCAGCTAATAGTTATGGTTTTTGTTCATTGTTTGGTGTTGTATCTAATTGGAAATCAAACATATCTTGGCATGTGACTTGCCATTCTTCTTTGAAACTGTTGGTCACAAAATATCTTGGTATGCTTCTTTTTGACGATTTAATAGAAGTGGAGTTAGTGAATGACATTTCTTATCTTTGTCTAATATTTGGAGGGGTTGACATGATGAATTTTTCTTTATGTATTTCTTGGAAGGTAAAGAAAACCTGCTTATTACTTTGCTGGGCAATTCCAATTGCGCTTCTTTACTTATCTTTTACTTCCATTTCTCCCGTCAGCAGATATTGTGGGTTCACTTAATCATATTACATTAAGACAAGGTTGTTTTATTAGCTTCGAGTGCTCCTCGTTCCTGCAATGTTAAGAGTTTCAAATATTGTTGCAAAAGTAGTAAAACTTGGTACAGATTGTAAACAATGGAATCTGTGGTTGAACCTACTTTTCTGTGTCTGAATATATGGCTATTAATATTATTTACTCGTTAAGTTTAGTGAATGCCTTTGATTTCAGACATTTCTACATTCAGGCTATCTTAACTGTTCTCTGCTAATGTAATTATGGATTTGCCCTTTCTGTGCAGTGATGGGTTCATTGGACCATCCCTTGCAAAGTTTATATATTGAAGGTTCTGTTAGAGCAGATGGAGAGAGCTTTGGAAGAAGCCTTCAAAAGAAGATTTCCCTTTCTGATGATGTGCAGTATGGTCCTGGGGGTGGATCTGGTGGTACGATCTTGTTGTTTTTGCACTCTATGGCTCTTGGTGAATCTGGAAATTTATCTAGTGTTGGAGGTCATGGCAGCCTGAGTGGTGGTGGAGGAGGTGGTGGTGGAAGGATTCATTTTCATTGGTCAGACATCCCCACTGGAGATGTATATTGGCCATTAGCCATTGTGAATGGAAGCATTAATGCAGGGTTAGTACAAAATACTTACTGATGTTTGCCTAGTCTTGAGGTCTTATGTGAAATAGTTTTATTGATCTTTCAGAATGTTGTTACTTCTCTCATTACACTGGCAATTTCCGTTTGTTATATTTCTGAAATGATGACATGCGTATTGCCATGCACAAAAACTCTGCATAATCAAGATACAAATTTGAAATGGAACTGCTGGTTATATTGTTAGGTCATTAGCCAAGTAGCAGTATATGCCTGAGGTATATCTGAACACACTGGGCATCAAGACCTGTAATAAAATCTTGGTTGTCCTGCATAACCTTCCCCATACTTTAATGCGTACTTTCATGTTTTTTATTTTTACTTGATGCATGTATGTGTCTTTTGTTGAAATTGAAATTTCGGAAGTATAGCATGCTCTGGAGATCTCCCTGAATTGAGCCCGCACATGCTTCTTAGTTATTAATCTCATTATTTCCAGTGGTTTTCTCATTTCATATGATGTTTGATTCCTGGCTTTACCATAGGGGTGGATTAGGTGGCAACCAAGGTCACATGGGCGGAAATGGAACAGTCAGCGGAAAAGCTTGCCCAAAAGGGCTCTATGGAACATTCTGCGAGGTATTTTGTTAGTCATTATTTGCCAGCACTTTTCAATTTTAACTTAGTCTTCTAAAGTCCATAACTTGTCCAAAGATTCAATTTTAACTGCCCAGAGGGCTTTGGTTAGAAAGGTCTTGAAACTGAAGACAAACAACGTATTACAAGCACTTTTGAAATAGATACCCTCTATTAGAAATTAGTTGCTACTTTGGGAGAAAAAGTATCCCATTTTAGGAAACGCAGACTAATACTTTTATGGCATGAAAAGGAAATGGGAGCTACAAAATTTTGAATTGGTGAAAGATATTTGTCATGGGTTAATGTGGAAGTTCTCTCTAAATCGATCGATTACTTCAAACTTTGAATTGGCCTAGTAATAATTGATAACTGTCTTTCCCTAAGTTTGTATTGTTTGGAAGTGTGAATGGTTTTTCTCCATGAGGAAAACTATAAATTGTAGGTGATGCAACTAGATATCTGTTCATGACGTTTTTCGTAAATTTTACAGGAATGCCCAGCAGGCACTTATAAAAATGTCACAGGATCTGATAGGTCCCTCTGTTTTTCATGTCCCACTGATGAGCTTCCCAACCGTGCAACCTACATTCATGTCAGAGGTAACTCTATTGAGACTATATAGATTATAGTCTGTTCGGAACTATCTATTGTTATTTGATACTGGTGTCATCTTTCATACATTCCCCCTTTTTTTATTTCTACATTATGGGTACACGTCATACCATAGTCTTGATTATTATAGTTTAATTGCGTCAAATTTCAAAATCATTGTAGTTGTGATGGATTCCGATTCTATCATTCAAAATTTGTCATCCTGTTTCCATTTAATTCCTGTAAATACTAGCATATTTTAAGTGAGGCTCTGTTTGTTCCTGCAGGTGGTATTACTGAAACACCTTGTCCTTACAAGTGTGTTTCTGAGAGGTATCACATGCCACATTGTTATACTGCTCTTGAAGAGTTGATATATACATTTGGTGGACCATGGCTGTTTGGCCTCCTGCTTTTGGGTCTTCTTATTCTGCTTGCTTTAGTCTTAAGTGTTGCTCGAATGAAGTTCATTGGGGTCGATGAGTTACCAGGCCCTGCTCCTACCCAACAGGGTTCTCAAATAGACCATTCATTCCCCTTCCTGGAATCTCTTAATGAGGTACGTAGTTTCATAAAATAAAGTGATTTTAAAGAGAATGAAAATGTTGCAAAGTCGTATATCTACCTGGTCATTATCTTGATGATCAAGAATGAAAATGTGACGGTGTCTGCAAATCAGGTTTTGGAAACTAATAGAGTTGAGGAGTCTCAGAGTCACGTGCACAGGATGTATTTTATGGGACCAAATACGTTTAGTCAACCGTGGCATCTTCCTCATACACCTCCTGAACAAGTAAAAGAAATTGTGTAAGTTTTTCTGTCTTCATCATTTCCATCTGGTCAATTTCTTATTCGTGATATGCAAGTACCAGCCGCCATCACAATAGAATAACTGACATGATGCACTTAACATGTATTATTTTCCTTTCCCATTCATGCCAAATATGAATATTTGTTATGTTGGAACTTTTTTGTTGGCTAAATACTTCATGCCTGGAAAAAATTTCACATTATTTGAAATGGCAGGTATGAGGGTCCATTTAATACATTTGTGGATGAGATCAATGCCCTTGCTTCATATCAGTGGTGGGAAGGGTCGGTGCACAGTATGCTTTGCATTATTGCTTATCCCTTTGCATGGTCATGGCAACAATGGAGGCGGAGGATGAAGTTGCAAAAAATACGAGAATTTGTGCGATCTGAATACGACCATGCTTGCTTACGTTCTTGTCGTTCACGTGCTCTCTATGAGGGGCTAAAGGTTAATTTCCATTAATTCTTTTTATGTTAATTTCTGTGTATGCCACCATGCATTCTATGACCGAGTAATAAGACTTATTAGTAAATCTTTGTCAGTGTCCCTTAAAATTTTCATGCTCTGAATTCTAATTTTACATGCAGGTTGCCGCAACGCCCGATCTAATGCTAGCATACATAGACTTCTTTCTTGGTGGCGATGAGAAGAGAAATGATCTTCCTCCTCGCCTCCATCAAAGATTTCCAATGTCTCTATTATTCGGAGGTGATGGAAGTTACATGACTCCTTTCTCACTTCACAACGACAACATAATCACAAGTCTCATGAGTCAGGTTTGTCTTTTAAGCCCCGTAGTACTGAGAACCTTTTCTGTCTGAAAGAGAGATTTCAACTTTTATGTACATAACTCACCAACTCTGCTAAGACAACATTTTCTTGCAGTCTGTACCACCAACCACATGGTACCGTTTCGTGGCTGGCCTGAATGCACAGTTACGCTTGGTGAAAAGAGGTTGCCTAAGATCGAAGTTTCGACCAGTCCTTATCTGGCTTGAAACCTTTGCAAATCCTGCACTGAGGGTCTATGGTGTGCATGTGGATCTTGCTTGGTTTCAAGCTACAACTGATGGCTACTGTCATTATGGACTTCTGATATATGCTATTGAAGATGAAACGGATCGTGTGTCATTAGGAAGTGCTGACGGAGAATCTGAAGATGAACGTTCAAGGTTTGCATATTTGCGAGCATCTAAGCAGAAAATGCATACTTTAGTATGAGAGGATATGCTTCCGTTTTTGTCTTAAAGAAACTACCATTACTTGCAGTATCATTATATCACCTTGTAGTGCAAATACACTGCTTTACTTTACTATTAAAGGGCATGCTTTTGTGTTTGTTACAAACAAACTACAATCACTTGCAGTATCATTATAACATCATCTGATAGTGGAAAGCATTTCGATGTGGTCACTATCATATCATCATTGCGTAACCTTCCTTTTTCAACCATGATCCTGGGCTTAGTCTTTGTTCTTATAATTGGTTGAGACATTTCTTCCTGTATTGCATTTAAGTGAGAAATATGATTGAAATTGCACCTGGAAACCTTGATTTGGACCTCGTTTTCAATTGAAAACTTCCTTTGAAATTGTACATGCTTTCTCTTGCTGTTTTCAATGTTACGTATTTAACCAATACTCACATTTATTTTTATTTCATGTACTAAAGTTCGTTTCTTTGATATGATGTTTGTTTTTGTGAAGGTCTTTGGGTATTATTCTGAAAGATGAGACTTCAAATAAGACTTTCTTGGGCCGAACTCAAAGAAGCACCGAAGGTCTCTTGAGGAGAAATATTTATGGAGGGATTTTAGATGTCAACAGTTTGAGGGTGCTTGAGGAGAAAAGAGACGTGTTCTTTGTCCTCTCTTGTCTAATTCACAACACTAAACCTGTTGGCCACCAGGTCTCCCTCTCTCTCTCTCTCTCTCTCTCTCTCTGGAATAAAAAACAATTGAAGTGAAATTCCTTTCTGAAAATACCTTATGTTTGTTGCTGCAGGATCTTGTTGGTTTGGTTATCTCGATCCTGCTTCTTGGTGATTTTAGTCTAGTATTGCTCACGCTGCTCCAGTTATATTCACTCTCCCTAGCAGACGTCTTTCTTGTTTTGTTTATTATACCCCTGGGAATTTTGCTCCCCTTCCCTGCTGGAATCAATGCTTTATTCAGTCATGGACCTAGGCGGTCAGCAGGTCTCGCACGTGTATATGCTTTGTGGAACATCACATCCCTGATAAATATTGTAAGTTGCTCTTTCATATTTAGCTCCTACTTTCTCTTTGTGCTGCTCTGCAATGAGTTGCCAACAACACGGTTTCTCTCTTACTGTATGAATCAAATAAAAGAGAGTGAAAAAGCGCCTGCTTTCTATAAATTTTGTTTCTTTCTGATAAACCTTGATTTGTGTGAGATTATGCCATATGATAAGTCTCCTGTCTTTGTATAATGCTTAGCTTTCTTATTGCTTTGTTTTTTTTCCTCGATTGCCCAGGGTGTTGCATTCATTTGTGGTTATGTTCACTACCATACACAATCAAGTAGGAGATTCCCAAACTTTCAGCCATGGAATATGTGAGCGGAATTTTATGCTCTCTTGCCTTGAACTTTATATTTGTCCGCTTCGCATCTTCCTGAGTGTGATGATAGCATTTTATGTGATTGCAGGGATGAAAGTGAATGGTGGATTTTCCCTTTTGCACTTCTTTTGTGTAAATGTGTCCAATCGAAGCTCGTAAATTGTCACGTCGCTAATCTGGAAATTCAGGATCGTTCCTTGTATAGTAACGACTTCGACTTGTTCTGGCAGTCATAGAAGAAAAATATTTCCCACACTAACACCCATCAATTTTTTTCATGGGCTTTGTTGCAATGTGTTCTATCTATGTTAGTCCTTTAGTTAATAGAGTGGTTGACACAGGAGTAGAAAAGTTAAAAGAACAAAAAAAGAAAGGGGAAAAGAACTAGATAGAGCTGAGGCATTATTTTGTAGCCTTATGTTGTGCAGTTATATTCCTTTTTTGCCGTGTAAATATCAAATGGGATATTCCCATTGTTCGCTTATTTTGGTTTTATCCTTGTTCTGTAGGCTATTTACAACACTGTCGTCTAATAATATGCACTGATGCTTATTTATTGAACTATATCTTTTTGTGGGGTTTTGCTTCGGAATTGTACGACAGTTCGTTCGGTTTTTGGATATGCAGTTGGGATGGTGAAGGTGGTTTTCTCAAATTCTGGGCAGGATTAAGCCCACAAAAATTTAACTACGTGGCAGTCGCTCATAACTTTCTATTACTTTGAAATATTTTTATTTAACTTTCTTATAAATTTATATTACATAATAGAATATGAATAGTACATTTCGTGACTATCAATTTTCTATTAGTTTGAAATATTTTTACTTAACTTCTTTATAAATTTATATTACATAATACAATATGAATAGTACATTCGGACATTTTAGTATTATATTATGTGAAATTTGTACATATATTAAGTTGGGAAATATCAAAACATGGCGCCCAATTGTGGATTTATTCCACATTATTTTTTTTAACAAAAATGATTGGACATTTTTTCTGCGAATAAAAAGTTCATGAAGCCCACCTCTAAGTTGGTTCCTGGGCCTTTCTATTTTTAGGCCCATTAATTGTACTTTGTTTGGGCCAAAATATGAGATTCAACTGGATTGGATCAAAATTTGAAGCCCAATAAGCAGCGCCTATGGGCTTTAAGACTTCACGGGACGTTGTCGTGCTTCATTAGATTGAAAGTTAAGGTATATGTTCCATTATCAACTAGTTTTTGGGCTTAATATTTTTGAGCCCATCAATTTGTTCTTTTGGGCCTAGTTTATATCATAACCAAGTCCAATATTTTTAGGCTTGATTTTTCCCCAGCACTGTTTAAGGCTTTAATTGTTGGACCTGATTATAATAAATTGAAATCTTTTTTTTTTTTTTTTTTTTTTTTTGAGATGTTCCTTTTTCAGTAAAATAAAGCTAAAATCTACGGTAATCTGACATATCATTTCGCCCCTCCCAAACAATTGGCCTTGGTTTTCAGAAAAATGTCACTTTTCATGGTTATAGATATAGTACATCCATCCCCACCCCGCCTAGAATTTTTTTTTTTTTTTTTTTTTCTGTCAACGATTTGCAAATTTACATCTCAGCACCTGATCGAATAGCTGACTTTCTAATTTGGTAAATACACCCAAATTGGATAATCATTTCTACTGAATTTCGACATGTTTAGACCCGTCCAAGCGGCTCTTCCTAGAATTCGACATGCTTTTACACTACGAGGTCGTATTGAAATTATGACTCATTTCATCTGCTGCATCCTTCGGCAAGGCTAACCTGCTCCTGTCAACTACAAGATTGGTGCATTGAACCAGATGCGGAATAGCCAATGAAATGTTTTGTTTCCCACTGGATGATGCATCGTTCGTGCTATTTTATTGTTCAGGATCAGATGCCTTGATGCTTTTTTTTCTCGGTTTCAATCGATGAATCTCCTTTCGAGTTTGGTATTTTTTCATCGTTAGCCAAAGCAGACTGTTCCTTCTGTGTGTTCTCTGTATCTGACAAAGCCGAAGGCGGATGAACTTCTGGTTCGCTGTGTTTGGCAATCCCATCTTTACTGCCACCTTTATGAAATTTTCCAGTCAGAAGGTCAAGAAAGCGGAACAAATAAACTTAAAGAAAGCCAAGAACGACGGAGAAATGAACCTGATTGAGAACCAATGGGAGTTTGTGTGTTGGTACTTGAAGGAGTGGATGAACATCCGACTCCCTTTTTAATCCTCGTCTGCAATGCAAACCAGGATAAAAGAACTAAAGGGAAGGAAAGGTACTTATTCCGGATTTTGCACAGACGTAAAAAAAGTAAAATATTATTTCCACTGTAACAGTTGACCCATAGTCACAGCATGCAATCAGCATTTTGTAATTAATCCAGAACGAGTAATGTTTGCTTTTTAGGCCTAACCTTGGGTGGTGGGTTTTGGGGGGGGGGGGGGGGCATTTGTCCCCACCCCCCTCCCCCCCCCCCCCCCCCCCCCCCCCCCTCCCCCCCCCCCCCCCCCTCCCCCCCCCCCCCCCCCCCCCCCCCCCCCACTAATCTTAATACTAAATTAGCAGTCAAAATATTTGGTTTGTAGGTTATTCAGTAATTGACAGGATTAATGGAAAAAGCATTGGAATAATAGCTTTACCTTTGCATTCTCTTCACAGTACTTGATAACGTGCGAGACATTTGTGCAATGGCCGTGTAGAAGTGAGTAAGCCCATAAAAGAAGCTTTCTTGAAGTATTCATATCAAGTATGTCCATTCCATCAATTCCGGACTCCATGTAAGTTTCCGTTGCCATCTGAGCAGGCACCGTGTAAAGGTTAATACCTGATGGAAGCAATGCGCAAGAGGTGTCTTTGTAGAAATTGTATGAGGATCTAAGCAGTGTCGCTGTAGTTTCCAAGTCTTCATCTGAAACTTTTTTAATTATAACATTCTTGATGTTGGAGAGTGAAGGGTTCCACTTAGTTTGTAGAACCTTTAGATGATTTGGATCCTCAAATGCTGAACTCCATAGTTCCTCCGATTGTAAATCAACACATAGCAGCTGCTCGTTTTCCGGTAAATTCATGCCACGCATCTCGGTGGAATGTCTTGAATGCAAAGGTGTAACTAAGGCCAAACTAATGACAAGAGATCTACACCAGGCAGCAGAAACATGCCTGTATACTTTCGCAAAGTTACTATTAGACAACTTTGGATTCTTCAAACGCTTCCGGATCTTCTCATTTATTCCTTCAAGTATTTCCACCTTTATGTTGCTCTCTAAGAGCTGTATGTACTGATAGACATATCTGCAGCAAACAAAATCAATTGGTCATACAGGTATACTGCTTTTGAGATTTAAAAGAAAGAAAGCGAAATTGCCAAAGAGAAGGAAAGATACTGCTTTTGATACCCCTTACTAAATGTTTTAACTGTTAAGAGACGTTAATTATTTAGAATTTTAGCGACCATCAACAAATGCTAGTACACATACACTGCTTATTCTGGAAACAAATCCACTATCCCTTACCCATAAAGGTTGCTTTCTGTCATGTCTGGGCTCGTCAACTCTGGCAAACTGCAAATATCTGACCACAAGTTGACCTGCTCCAGGAACAAGCTGAATAGTTTCTCCAGAAAATGCTCAACACCGTCAGTGGCAGCAATGTTACAGCGACCAGCTTGACGTATAGCCGTAATCAATGATTTAATGTACCTCCCAAAAGCCAGGGGAACAAGATCTTCAAGGCACAAAGAAAACTGCATTCATATTTAGATTGGATATCAATGTCCCTATCCATAAAAATATGAACTATAAAATAGCCTTTTCGTCAACTATTTATAAAGAGTGTAGATGTGGTCATTGAAAGAGGGATTGCAGTCAACAGATAGTATCCATGTGGATATTCCAGAGGATCAAATAATTGATATGAACACCGCAAACAATGAAAATCTGGATTTCCACTCAAAGCTTGTTTTTTAGTGTCCCCAATTGTGTCCTTCAAAGAGAGGAAACTGAACTAGGTTGAAGTACACACGAGTTTTTCATCTGAGATGCCTAGTTGCCACCTGAGATTTTAACATTTCTTGTGCCTCACTTGAACACTCAAGATGCATGGGGGACATGCATTCACATGAATGGAATTCAAGAGGAATATCAGCAATAATATTTTGAAACAATGTCCGTCATTTTCTAACCACCACCGAAGATATTTTTTCTGACAATAATCTAAGCAAATCCTTCAAAATCCTAATTACCAGCTTATTTAATTCAAGATGGTGGATGGCTTTGCTTTAGAAACCATAACTAGCTTTTTAAATACATCTATATGGGCACGGACAGGGTATGTGCATTTTGAAATCATGACATCATAATGTGGGTGTGTGCCAATTAACTATGAATAACAGTGCAATTACTAGGACACTCTTTTGAGATAGAGACATCTCTCGTGTCTGCAATTCAGAGAAATCTAAGAAACAAAAATTAACTGTAGGTGCTAATGCATCAATACCCTTTTATCTGCTCGAAGAGAAACATAAGCCCGATCCAGGGTAGCGACATCTCCAGTCTCCTCCAACAATTTCAAATAGAACAGGATATACTTTCTGATGCAAGTTATGAATTTACGGGAGCTTTCTGCTAAGTTGACTTCAAGAGATCGCCTGTTCCCCGAGAGACTTGGGGTTTTGCGTCTGTAATATAAATAGGAAAAAGAATAAAAGAGAACCCAAAGTCAGTACGGCAATGGGAATGATAATTAACCTCAGCCACAATGAGAAGCTTATGACAGCTTGTAAAATGCTGTAATTTGGATTAGATTTCAGGTGCTTGTTTAGGATTCTTAGATAAAACTACCCAGTGAAAGTTGAGGAAATGCTAGAACCTGGACATGTACCTTCCTTTCTTGACCATACTGTCAATCTCCCACATGTTTATTGTAAATGACGAACGAGATGACTTAAAGCAAAAAGAAAGTTCCTCCTTTGCTTTCTCAAGATCCCCAGTTAAACCTCTCCGATGGAACCCTTGAGCGAGCACATATCTTGCTTTGTGGAAATGCTTAAGGTCTCCTTCCACGCAAGTTTCAAGGGCGGAAAGGCAGTCACTGTAAAGCAAACTCCACACCTTTTCTAATTTATGGAAGTCAACCGCCTCAGAACTGCTACTTGATGTTCCATCCTCAACGTGCATTAATGATTCTGAACTTTGACAGCCAAGTCCACCTAAAATATTTGTCACAGTTTCCTTAGTTGATTGAGCATGTGAATGTGCCGCAACAACCTGGAACACAACCCATGGATAAACTAATTTTCAGTAGTTGCCTATTAGTCACACAATTGTGCTGCCAATATATCAACAGCCACTCAAAAGGAGTAAAAAAATTCTATTTATTTACTTCGTGTTGCTGACTTCTACTTCATTAGCTATAAAAGCACACGTGTGCCAATTTCCAAAGCATAAATTGAGATTAAAAATGGACGTATAAAAGGCAAATGCAGCGTTGAGAACAAGAAAGAGAGCCTCATTTAAGGACCTTTAGTGCCTCTTCATTTTGCTTCCCACATTTGCAGAGTAACTTCAGCCGTGATGCATGCATCCTGTAAAATGAATCTACAGCTGATGGATTCAAGCTAATAGCCTGGGCATAATACGAAAGCGATACATCATAAGAGCATCCAAGTTTCTCAGAGAGTTTCCCCACGTAAAACGCATGAGACCAATCTTCCCTGTCAACAGAAAATTATCAGATTACTAAGTTTGCATAACATTACGCAGAGGAAGTTGTGAAATTTCTACTGGGAATAGGAAATATACTTGTGTTTAAAGGCCTTTTTGAAGTGACTCATGGAGTTCTGGCAGAATGTCTTCCATGATAAATCTTTCAGTGGTACAACAGATCTTTGATCATAAAATGGTACCACATTTTGAACACCATCATAGTACACCAACGCCAATAACTCGTGTATCTCCCCCTAAAACCAATCATGTCAGTGAGTGAAAATAAATAACAGGTAAAGATTAAAATTCATATTCTTGCACAATTTTAACTAACAATTTAGTTCAGTAGCAATTCCATTTCTACAAAACCATTAGTGCATAGCGTACTCTACCAAAAGAATAACCCAAAATGGAGGTGGATAGAGATATAGTCAAATCTACCAGGATACTATCATTTGAAGTCTTATTATAGAGCTATTTTTTAATCCATTCTCAATACAACATTCCCGGATAACATTAAGAACCGTAAAAGAATGGATTCCTAAAGAAAAAATGAAGCTTAATCGTCATTTTCATGAGTACATGAATGCAACCATCAATAATTTTACAATATAAATAAATGAGGGTGAATGCAACCTGTTGAATGGCTGTTTTCGCCAAAGCCAAAGTCATCAATAAGCATCGCCTGCTCCTCCTTCGACTTGTCTCAACTCTTTGAGGCAGGGTAGTATTCTTCCTCCACCCCAAAACATTGATTTGTTTGCTGCCATCATTCAGCAGTAAGTCCACTTCCTGCAAATAAGAAAATAGAATACACTCTTGAGATTTTATCTATATCGAATGGCTACTCGTCGGTCCTTTTTGCTGTAAATTGATTGATAGAAGAACAATGTCAAGATCTCACCTCATCATATATATTTGCAAGCCGCTGCCAACTTTCAAAGCGCAGAGGATTGTACAACAAATCATATTTGATGAGATTTGCACTATGCTTTACAAATTCTTCCCCTTCTTTAGTTAGAACAAAACCAGCCCATTTATCAGTTGCACTCATTTCCTCAGACTGTGCAAGAAGATAATACAAATTGCGATAAACTTCCAGATATGGATCAGAGCTGCAACCAAACAGAAACATATTTTAACTGAATATCATGGAGGTAATCCATGTGCTTAGATATTAAGTGTGAATGAGTAACCGAAGTAACCTTCCTGGTGACGATGCACTATTCTCTTTGATGGATTCCTTCTCTGAAAATATAATCTTAAGCATGCTATCCAGAAATCCTTCAGAACCAGCCTCTTCGGAGAGCTTATCTTCACATACTTCTGGATCATCTAAAAACTTGTCAATTGCATTTCCAACCAAAACATTGTCAGGTGGTTGAGGAAAATGTTTGCGTATAGCTCTTAGAACCCTCCGAAGTTTAATCAGACCAGTTTTCTGTAAGGGAAGACATACATACATCCATCCATAAAAAAAATTACAGAACCTCATGAATCAACCAGTATATTTTGATATGACCATATAAAGACTTGGAAATGTGCTGGAGGAGGTTGTGTGTGTGTGTGAGTGAGAGAGAGAGAGAGAGAGAGAGAGAGAGAGAGAGAGAGGGAGGTGTGCATTAGATTTACTCACAGATGATGCTTTTGCATATGGAAGTATATATTGGAAAACATCAGCACACTGCTCCTTAGTCTGATAGTCACCCTGACTTGTGTTTTTATGTTTGACTAAATCGTCTTCACAGGATGAATCTGATCTCAGATTCAAACCATACAAACAATAAAAACATTGATCCAAAGCATTATCAATGCTGAGCTCAAGTTCCTCTCTTTCATCATTGGTTAGCTCATCCCCAGTTTGATTGTTGTCAATCTGTCCAATGCCGGACATGCCGTCAGGCCCACGACCAACAGCACTATTACACTTAACCACCTTGTTCTCATGATCCAGGTGAGAGTCTTCTGCACTTAAGCTTTCAACATGATGTTTTTCAAATGAATTGGCTTCATCCTTGCCAGTTCCCACTTCCATTTGCAAATTTGATTCATTCAGCGATCCTGTGAGAAGCATACTGTGGGAATGCTCTTCAGACATTTTAAAGTGATCATCAGTCTGTTGATCGAATTTTGTTTCTTGTCCCTTACTTGGAGAGTGGGTATTGTGTTTAAGCTTCATGTCTAAGGCTAAAAGATGTTTAATTGCAAGTTTCAAGAATGTCCCTTCTTGTTCTTCGCCATTCCCTTGAGCACAGCAGATTCCAAACTCCGCAAGCATATCATGAATTGCCACAACCAACTCAACCTGATACAAGTGTCGGACAAGGTTAAACGCAAAGTGCCAAAGCTAAAAATACAAAGCAACAATAAATCGACAGGGCATAAACTAAGTGCAGAAAAGTTTAGCACATTCTCACTTGAGATTTAATCGGAGCATTAAAATTCAATTGATGTAGTTTGCAGAATGCAATAGCAGCATCAAGAAAATAGCATTGTTCAGTTCGCTCAACTGAATCAGGAACACCAGGCCCGGTTGACTTTTTAGCAAAGCATGAATTTGCAATATTGCACATAAATTTCAGCAATAACGACTGGATAATGCCAATAGCTGCCAACGGGATGTTTTCCTGCCACAAAAATTACCAGCCATTGTCAGAAAAATATAGCATATCAATTCAGTACATAGTTCATGAGTTTGTAGATATAACCCTGTAAAGCAAATGCATAACAAACTTAATATTGATTAGACCATTGGATGTCTATAATAAGCAGTACAATGCCTTGTACCATCTCTGACAGCCATATAGATCCCAGAGTTGGAAACCTCCAGCACTGTATTTATTCATTGATCTAAATATCAAACTTTCAAGAATACCTCGACTAGTCTAATTGACCAATAACATAAAGAAAGCAGTGCATCTCAAAGGCAGGCAATGATAGTACATTATGATCTCAACAAAATTTCCTAAGTGGGAAAAGAGAACCTAAAAATAAAGATCAGATAATCTAAAGAAAATAAACTGAGGTCAGAATAAAACACCAGTTGCCCATAAGAAAATCTCCTAGTCCTCATTCAATTATTAGGTTGCTAATTATGCATGGAATTTGGTTATCTATGCTTCTAAAGAAAAGAAAGGATTACAAGAAATTTGACAATAAGATGATTAACACAGTAGCCAGACCTCACATGGTTCCCATGCTTTCAAGTTTCAAACGGAAATATTAGCACACGAATTACTCAAAGCACATTATCAGTTTGACCTGGCTATAGGCCAGAGCCACCATTTTTCCTTCTTGCTGCAATTATTGCTATTGCCCAAATTGTCAGTTGAATGCTAAGTTTTTCAATGGCCCGATATCAGGTACTACTCAGACAAACAAAGCTTTAAAAAATGAATACTTACAGAATTTTCATTGCCGTTGATGATGGTTTTCATTTGTGAGGCAGACTGAGAAATAGCATTCACCTCTTCAGCAATTAAATTGACTTGGTGCTTCCATTGGCTTTCTTTTGATTGATTTTCAGAAGAAGAAGATGAACTTAAACCTGAAATATTTTCAGCAAAACTGCCTTCCACACCAACTCCAGATAAAAGTACTTGGAGTTTCCTTCTATGACAATTCAGATAGATGTCCACATTGATTGGTTCCGCCAGTTCGCATGATTTGATCAAAACATCTAATGCAGATAGCTCAACTGAATTAAATCCTTTACCTTCATTATCCGAGTCATACAACATATCAAAATGGACCCCCTTAGCCGATAATAAAAGAGGAGCAAGCATATTAATGCACTCTGCATGCATGCTTTTCTCAAGCATCTCAGTGACAGAATTCTTCAGCAAGTGATCAACTTCAATCAAATTCATCTCGTGAAGGACCCTGTCAGTTGTAAGTTTTTTAATCACTTTGCAGTGTGGTAAGCAAATAGAACCTAGAGAGTTGTCCAGCTTATCCTTGTCCATGAAAAGGCCCAACACAATAGAAAGTTCTTTTTGCCCTTTATCCTTATCAGCATCTAATAGAGACAAGCACGCACTTAACCAGAAAAAGCGTATCCAGAAACAATGGTTGCTTCCTAACAAAGATGAATTGTCCATTGAAAATTGTTGTTTATGTTCTGGAACATCTATAATAGGGCTACTACTCTTGCCACTCATTCCAGTAATATGAAAAGGATATTCCAGAGCTACGGACTCTATTATCTTACAAAGATGGTAGGATGCCTCTGACATGAAGCTGCACTGTGTTGATGTTTCAAAAGACCGTAATCCCATATCATAATACAGCTCTGACAGAAAAAGACTACATTCAGGAGTTCGTTCCTGTCCCCAATGTCTTGTTATCTTCTCCAAGTCAAAAAGTTTTGTCATACTATCCTGATATAAAAATCTCCCATTTCCAATTTTCTCTAAGAGCAGGTGACTCATGTGGTAAGCACCAAAATTATTGGAAGTATTCTGAACAAACTCAATAAAATCGGTAGATTCCGAGTCTATTGAACTAGTCAATACTTCAGCAGTATTAAAAGGAGGATCTGATTTGTGTTTGCAATTCAGAGTTTCAGTTCCATCCACCAAATACGGGGCAAGAAATTGTTCCACAACTTTAGCAAGATTCTTACTGGCGGAAACATCGGATTCTTCTTTGCCTGGTTTACGACTCCTAAGGCGAGTGCTTCGCCTCTCTTGAGTTTGTTCTTCAGACATGGTTGCCTCCTTCTCATTTACAGTGCTACAATTATCAAAAGTCATGCCTGCACCATCTGGCATGCATGTATCTGCTTTAGTCTCAACAGAACCTGCTAACTTTGCTGAAGATGGAGGCAACTGTATGGCTAGTCTAACATCCCCAGAGCTGTACTTCTCACTTTCTGGTTGAAAGCCAGGTGTAGACAATGGGCGTAAGATCTCCAGTAGTTCACCAATAAGAGCTATCCAGGAGGCTTGTGAAAGTTGAATTTCAATGGTTTGTTTCAATTTTTTAGATGTTGTGCTGCTATCTAAGTCCTCATCTGTCGCTTTTCTCTTCTCTGGAAATTTTAGGCGTATATGTTTTGGTTCTAGTTTATCTATACCTCTTGGAGTAAAAGGGATTGGCTCAGAGTCCTCAATAGTATTTTTGACATGCAAAGCACGAGAATGAGACGGCCAATGCCTTAATATTAACTCTGCAACAGAAAGACAAGCCACCTCATCACCAATTGCAATTAAAACTTCCAGGAGTTTCTCCATACAATTCCCTGCACATTTTAAATAAACCTAATAGTTTGATTTCTGCAGTAATTAAATTCCAAATACATAATTACTAGGTAGACTAAAAATTACAAAGAAAACCCAACTAGCCGGGATAAGACGAGAACTTCCAGAAACAGTAAACTGCAACATCTAAAAGTTATGGAAAGTAGACTAGAACAGAGAAAGATAAAAATGCTTACAGTTACTGGGGCTGCAAACTAGCCCTTGCTCAAAAGCCCAACGGGAGATGCTTAGTGAACCCATCGAGCAAGATAGTGTTCCTAATTGGTTCCAAATAACAGAATCTTTGCTATCAATCTCTACAGCTTGAAGATAACAATGTAAAGCACTCTCATAATAGGAAGGGCCTTGCTGGAGAAAAACTGCAGCAAGGTTTTTTAGTGCCAAAAATCTGCAAAAAGCTAAAATTCAGTTGCAGGAACTATAACTACTACACTTGATCCATGCTTACGAAAGATCGAAAAAATTATTGGACACTTATTAATGACAAGGCCATGACATGTCTTACTGACACAAGCAGATATCAAAGCAACCCAAATTCAAAAGTCATTCATACACAAACATTTAGCTGCAATTCCAATATAATGACAGTTTAGAAAATGTCATACAGATAACTTTATTTCAGAGGCTTGGAAGTGAATATTCAGAAAAGGAAAATCACTGCAGGAAAGGGATAACCGCAAGCAGTACGGAAATTCAAAGGATTAATCCTTTGTGATTCAGTGTGGGATGACGTGATTCAGTACTTTCCTCAGGCAATACGAAAAAGAGGAAAATAAAGGCCATCATGCACATCCCAGATTAAAAAAGATTATGAAATCTTATGACTAAACGAGAATGGTGATCCATATGCATATCATAGCAGAGGTAAAGGAAATTACAACAAATACAGGAGTAGCTAAAAAACAACAAATGTCCATGTGCAGATTCAAACCTGAGCTGTAAAAGATGACTGTCACTGGCACTCTTTTCCACCTATAAACCAAATATTTACTTTGTAAGAAACACATATAGAGACACAACTGAAAAGGCAGAAAACATTCTATACTGCTTTACAGAACCTGAGCATTCGATATCAATGGATCTTTTAACACTGACTCTAAAAGTTCACGAGCTTTGTCATAGTCCTTGGCTTGAAATCGCAGAAGACCATCATGATATAGCTGTGTCAAATGAAACTCCTGGAAAAAAATCCCAAATTATATAAGGATACAGGTTGATAACCAGAGTATGGCTAACATTTTGGGCAGAAAAATTTACAAAATAACAATGTTCATAACAAATTTCTTCGCAGAATAACAAGTTCATCATTCGCCACACGATAGTTTCAAAAATAGACTAATTAATAAGAGAATTCACCAATTTACAGACATGAAACCTAACTAAAACGTAATCAACAATTGTGCCCACACAATATCAATTACTATGGAGAACACAAACTATTACCTGCGCTTCTTTCGCCGGCGCCAATGGCTGCCATTGATTCCGCGAATCCGTATCATTGATAGCTGCGATTGAAAACTGCAAAAAACACCCAAAATTTCAGTAAGGGAGAGAAATAACGATTCGACAGGTAAGTTGAAATTCCGCGAATTAATGCAATACAATCCAAATTGTGATTAATTCTGCTCACCATTATGCTAAGATCTTCAGAATAATCGTTGTCGGAGAGAAATTGCAGCACTGCTTTTCTTCAGGTTTTTGAGTTTTAGGCGGGGTTTTGAGAGCTCACGGTTATTGCTGCAAAATTTCAGTTTTCTATTTCATGTTTTCATAATTTCATCATATGTTTTCATGGGATCCTTGAATTTACAATGAGGGGCCTGTACTTTGTCCTTATTGTGCTTTGTGCATATATTATTCTCTTTTTTTTCTTTACTTACTTTTATACTTTATGGTTTTGTGTTTTAAATTCAAAATAAAGTTAGTGAAAATAATTATTTTTGTTTTTTAATGAGTTCACATTTCTTAAAGAGTATTTTATGTTTTCTCAAATACTTTTTGTGTTTATTATTTGAATTATTTATAACTTTCAATAAAAGTTATTTAATTTTTGTAATACATAATTTCAAAGTGGGTCAACCACTATTTATTTTAGTGCAGGTTAACTTATAAAATATTAAAAAATTTACAAATTATCTAATATTTTGAGTGTCTTAAAAAAAAATTAAAATTTTGTAAATAATTTAAAATTGTTTTTGCATGAATTGAATGTCATGGTTAATTCCTTGGTTCCTTAATTAATTTATTTATTGAGGTAATATATTTTTCTATATAATATATTGTAAATTAACTAAAAGTTTCTCTTTTGAATCCGTAGAATACGAAATTTTTTATATATTTTCGTATTTAAATTTTTAGGAATAATATCTATTGTTGATACTAAACGCACCTTATTATTTCAGTTATTTGAGCAAACACTCAGATAAATGATATAATTTTTATTTTTTAGAAAAATAATAAATGCTATAGGACCGAAGAAATAATTAATATAGCTTTTGGATGATATCCTTGAAAATATTGGGATCAAATAGTATAATCTCAATAATTTGAGGGTGAGAATATATTTAATTTACAAATTAATATTAGAAAAATTAATTTCCACCTTAAATCTAAATCTAAACTTACTCGTTCAGTTTTACCAGAGAAAGTCCGTCATTCAACACCAATCCCACCGCCGCCGACGCCGCCACCACCACCACCGCCGCCTCGGCTGTTCTAGTTGGAAAAAATCCTCTGAAACCTCCGGAAATACGAGTCAATCTCCTATTTTGTTGTAGGAAAGAAAAAAAGGCAGTACCTGAACTCCAATTGCCTACTGGCAGTAATCGGACACAATTCCAGAAGTTTATTGTAGCTGATTTCCCATCAATTCTCGTCGATCCGCCACTTCAATTCCTTCGTGGTTTCAGGTACTCTCTTCTATCTGTAAGCTAATGTTAAATATGACGAATCTGTTCGAGCATTAGGATTTAATTTCGTGCTGGATCAAATCGGAAATTAGCAGAAATGAGAACGATTACTGCGATTTCACCTCGTCATACGAAATTGATAGTTTTGATCTAGCTAATAATTTAGCCACCATTACTTCGCTATGGTGGAGTTGAGATAACAGTTGTTTCGTAGTTGAAAGTTTTGTTGATAGCTCCAAATCATGTGCATGGATGGTTTCCTGCTCTCTGAAAATTGAAGATTTGTTCCAGTTTGCCTCTTTCGTACAACATATTGAGCAAAGATTCTATTTTTTCTTGTGTTATTCAGGTATCTAATTAAATTGAAGGAAGACACCTAAATTTAGTCGAAACATGAAGTTTTGTGAGTGGTTGTGCTTTTGTGCTCTGTTTGCTTTACTCAGCGACCCGTTATCGAGTCATGGAAGTATGTAAGTTATTGATGACTTTGAGCTTAATTCTCAGCTGATTCCTTATTTTTAATTCAAATGTTACTGGAATTGGCAAAACATAATCTTAGTAAATAATATAGAGTCATGATGTTTGTCCTTGTTTGCATTTTCACTTACCTTTTGATATTTGGTAGGGTTAGTGAAAAGTTTTTGCATGTCGGTGTGGAACTGTTGAAGGAAACATTGCCATTACGAAACGGTGCTGGCCTCTACAAATTGCGGGGATTGAGACCCCATACGTGGTATGAAGTGAAGATATCGTATCCTGCTTCTGTATGTATGTCATTTCTATTTTATCTATTTTTGACACTCAGAACTTGTTTATTTGATTCGCTAATTGTAGTAAGTGAATGCAGATACCTTCCAGTTTCTCCTTGCAACTAAATAGAGGTACTTCAGAGTTGGGACTGAATCGAGGACGGAAATTGCTTAATACCGAAAAGTTGATTTTCAGGACTGATGAAACTCTTGAAGAGGTTTGTTAAGGCATTTTAATGTCTGTAAATAGTGTCTTTATGGAAATTCACTAGTTTTGCAATTTTGGCTCAGGATGGAATGTTTGTTCTGGTGAACGTGGAACCTGAAGGGGTTGTTGCAATACCAGGGAAACGGGAAAGGGATTATGTCATATTCAATATAGGTGCTAAAAACTTCTTTCTCTAGTTCATATCAGTCGGCCATGTTCGCCATTTCATTCCACAAATTTCACATTATCCCATCGTATATTATCATGTCCACGTGCTTTTGTGATATTATAGAAATTACATAAGTTGATGCTTAAAAATAACTACGCTGGCATAGCCTGATGTTTGGCCTAACTACACGAATTTCCCTGAGGTTTTAGATAACAAAAAATCCTTCGAGAGACCTTGGTGTTTGAATATAAAATTAAATATTGAAAGGTTAATGCGAAGGACAAAATAGGGCGTTCACACTACATTAATATCATCATAGAAAACTCATGGATCAAGAGATATAATGTAAATTCTTTGATAGGGGAAGTTTTGGTAATTTCTCGAACATCAATTCATGTCAGTCTAGTTATCTGTAACCTGTTTGCAAGTTTTACCTCTCATCTCTTTCTTGATTGTCATGGCAGTTTGTGACGAACTGTTGATGGGCATTCCCCACGAGGCTTGGTATGTTGTAGTTTTGGCATTGGTTTGCTTGGTGTTGGCCTTTGTGATTCCTTCTTTCCTTCCCCCTTTTTTGCTGCCAAAAGATGGAAACCCACCATTCGCCAAGGATTCGTGAAGCCATTTCTGACATCATTGCCTTTTTATCAATGTTCAGATGTTGCAGAAGTGCATTCAGTATCGTTGCTTACTGACGAGGCATGGTATATCCTCTTGGAATGCCTGCTGCCCGTTGAATTTTGTAGTTTCTCTTGATTTATGTTAGAGCTTAGGCCTTTGCAATTGGTTGATGTGGGTGTGCCTATCAGAGGAAACAATTGTTTTATTTATATAAAGCGTTGGTTTTTCATTTATATATATGATTATTGCCGGGCTTACTTGTTTGCTCCCAGGTTTATCTACTATCTCGATAAAGCGTCATAGACTGAACCAGAATGTACGATCATACCACATCGTACGCTATTTCCTTCCGGTTCTTCTGAATTCTCAGCGGATCACCCACATATCTAGAAACCCACTCACCAAAGTGTTTGGTGAATTGCCTCTACGAGTTCATTCTATAAACCAAGCATAACTCGTTCTGTGTTAACTCCAACTTGAATTGTAGGAGTTGCAAACCATAGCATCACAGAACTCCAACTTGAATTGTAGGAGTTGCAAACCATAGCATCACAGAACTCCAACTTGAATTGAAGGAGTTGCAAACCGTAGCAAACCAAGTATGCAGTGAAGATTGTGTTGCAAAACAAGTATGAAGGTGGAAATTTTTTACGAATTATTACCGATTACTTGGTTGGGTAAATTTAGCGAGGGTGATAAATCATTACACTTGTCATTATAATTAGTTCAGTTCAGACTTCAGATGTTTAGTGGCACGAAGTCGGGTGAGAATTTTCCTTTGAGTGAAGTAGTGTGTGTTGTGCCACAACATATTTTAATGCGTGGGAGATTATGTAATGAATTGCACCACACAAGTGAAAAAAAAAAATTACTTAAAAATGAGGGTGGCTGCTCAATGTGCCCGTTCAACTTTATTGAAATCTCTGCCGGCACTTTTAAAACATTATTTTATCTTGTCGTAATTTGTCGGACACCATGTGAGACGCTTCTTAAGTGAAAAATTTAAAAAGAAATTGTGTCGGACGCTTTTTAAGTGTGAAATTTTTTAAAAAAAATTGTATCTGTCATATTCATATCGCGTTGTGTCTATATAGTATATGGTTACATTCTTATCTGTGCATTTCGTAGATTGAAATTTAATGCCGACATTTTTATATAAAAAATAAATATTTGTAGGGTTTGAATATCGTTCATACCATAACTATGTAGTAATTAATTGATAAACATTCATTAGACCAAGAAAATTAAATTAAATTTAATAAACATTCATACTAGGAAATAACCCAAACGAAAAATAAATAGGGTATAATTCAAGACCTAATTAAGGATGATTTAAAATAAAAGGAAATTTAAAAGGTAAATCCAGCTGGACATCCGCCTGTGCAACCGTTTTGTTGAAATATGACCGTTGGAGCACTGTCCTCCCGAAACAAAAAAAAAAACCCTTATTTCTGTTGTTCGTAATATAAATCCCAGAAAATTGGTTCCTTTCTGCAAATCCATCAAGCATTTGCCTCCCCTGCGTATATCTTTCTCTCGCACGCAATTTGAGTGTGTTGTATCGGCGGTAAATGGGGATGGCGACGGAGTCTGAACAGGATCGCAAGGTATGAAGGAACTAATTCGTTCTGTTGATGAATAATAATTTCGGGATTGTTAGGGTTTATCTTTTCTGTGGTTTCAGATCTTTGATTTCGGAAATTTGAACAACAATTTTGATTCTCCGTTTAATTTGGTTATTTTACCTGTTTTAGGTTTGGTTTTTGTTGGTATTCCCATTTATTCTTGCCCGATTATTATTTCCTTCTTCGTTTCTACTTCCGATGAGTTATGGCTATTTTCAAACCGCTCGGCTTTGGATCAGGATAGAGTGAATTTTAGGTCGTTTTGGGGGAATTGTTCCTTTCTAGTTGCATTTGGCATGTAAATGCAAGGTTTTTAGTTCGAATTCTAGCTGTAGCAATAACGGATAGGTCATTATGTTTAAGGTTTAGCTCATAAGTGTGCTATTCTCAATATGCTTGGATATATAACAATGTTTTTTCCTTTTCTTACAGGCTTCTTCAGAGAGCTCAGCAGCAGAGAACAAGCGATGGACCCTCGGTGACTTTGACATAGGAAAGCCACTTGGTAAAGGGAAGTTCGGGCATGTATATCTTGCCCGGGAGAAGAGGGTAGGTGCTTATGAGATCAGTAGTCTTGTCATCCATTTAATATTAATAATATATGTTTTAACTTTTGACCAAGATTCCAAGAAGATAACTTAATCTGATGCAAAGATCAGATTTTTTCGTTCCAATATACAAGTCTTCGTTTATTTGTTGGCAAGCGATTGCATCATGTATAGCTTTCACGTTTTAGCTAATTAGATATTTTAGGAAATTGAGAATGACATTTCAAATGAAAATAATGATCTTACCTATATCAGTATTTGTCAAGTGGAAGGAGGAGGGATTTGGTGATGGGGGATATTTGGTACCTTTTGTGGAAATGAAACTAAATTATACTTTCCACATTTGAACAGAGCAATCACATTGTGGCCCTAAAGGTGCTATTTAAGAGCCAATTGAAACAGTCACATGTCGAGCATCAGCTGCGACGTGAAGTGGAAATACAGAGCCATCTACGGCATCCTAATGTTTTGCGACTCTACGGTTACTTTTATGATCAGGTACAGCAGCTTTTCATTAATCTATGAGTTGATTAATAGTTATATTATCCACTTAACTATACCCTATCATAACTACAGAAACGAGTGTACTTGATTCTTGAATATGCTGCCAAGGGAGAACTCTACAAAGAATTGCAGAAGTGCAAGTATTTCAGTGAAAGACGTGCTGCTACGGTGAGAGTCCTCTTTTATCATAAAATCCTGCTTACTGTATTTTTAATATACATTCAGTTTTTGTTATATGTCTGAAAAACTTTCATATTTATGGGGCATGAAACAGTACATTGCATCGTTAGCTCGAGCACTCATTTATTGTCATGGAAAGCACGTAATACATAGAGACATTAAGCCAGAGAATCTTTTGGTTGGAGCACAGGTAATTCTAAAACCTTTTCACTTCTGAGTTTTCCATCTATTTATAAGAAAATTACTAAACTAGTTGTTTCAATTGTCAGGGTGAACTTAAAATTGCAGATTTTGGATGGTCTGTTCACACATTCAACCGCAGGAGGACTATGTGTGGCACTTTGGATTATCTTCCACCAGAGATGGGTATGCTTGTGTTAATGAACTCACAAAATTGGTGCTAATTTGTTTCATTATGCGAAGTGTATCTTTCTGCTGCTGTATTGATTATTACTTCCGACAGTGGAGAGTGCGGAGCACGATGCAAATGCCGACATATGGAGCCTTGGTGTCTTGTGTTACGAATTTCTCTATGGGGTACCCCCTTTTGAAGCAGAGGAGCATTCAGACACATATAGAAGGTAAAATCATCTCTCTCTCTCTCTCTCTCGTCCCTGACACACAATCACGCATGTAAGCAAATATTTGATTTGCATTGTTAAAAGAATTGCAATTCTTGCACTCAGTTAGAGGCTTTGTTTTGTCGTATGCAGGATTCTCCAGGTAGATCTAAAATTCCCTCCAAACCCCATTGTCTCATCTTCCGCAAAAGACCTCATACAACAGGTTATTTATTTAGCGTAACATTTGATTTCAACAAGTAAGTCGTTCCATCGGTGGACCTCGTCTTATCTTAATCTTCATTTTCTAACAGATGCTCGTCAAGGATTCTTCACAGCGTCTACAGCTGCGCAAACTACTAGAACATCCATGGATCGTACAATATGCAGATCCCACTGGCGTTTACAGGGGTTGATGATGCCTTTTATAATTGTGAACCAGAAACTAAGTAGTGTACGTCGTTTCTTTGTTACTGTTGTAAGGTGTGGGTTATATCTAGCAATCAACTTGTGTTGTACCCACCGGACAGAGAGGGCTGTAAAATTGATATGTATCGTTTACGGTTGGAGAATGATAACACATTAACACATTCTTTATAGGGATATCTTGTTTATTGTCATACTGAAATGTAATTTCATTTTATTTTAAGGAAATAGTTCAATTATTTGACTAATCTTTTACTGTGTTTCTCATACTTGTGCACTTGCTTTCTGCAATGCTAGATACATAATCAAGTTTTAAAGAAAGACACACTGTCCCTTTTTAAGATGATCAAACATCCATTTAATTTGAAGAGATAAATAACAATACATCATATACTTATATGGCTGACAATCATAGAAAACTTATTTATTCATCTCTTCAATCAACAGTTTCAAATTCAGGAAACTGTTTTTCTTTGACTACAAAAATCCAGCCTTGATGCCTAGCTAACGAACACCTACATGCTATAAACTTAAGGAAATTCCGCGCGAAAACTTTCACAACTACACAGAGTCTTGCACACTAACAAATAATTAGAAGTGCAACAAACAAATACAGAAAGGTCACTATTTGGTTTGCCTATCTCTAATTTTCCAGCATAAATATGTTAATGCCTATAGTGCGGGCTTCCTATAGGTCGATGAAGTTGAAATTTACCACGACCCTATAAATCCAAAATTATAGTACACATCTCAACATTTGAGAGGTGACGCATAGATCAGTTTTTTCGAGCCAACTCATGCACAGAGATGAAGCATTCAAGTATCAAGTGCTTTTCTTCTCATCTGAGCTGGCCTCTGTTTCATGACTTTCGTCAATGCAGGAGGGATCTTCACAGCTCTTTGAATCATCCAGCATTGTGGTAGGAGGCTCTTCATCTTTCTTCGCCTCGTTAATTTCCTTAGGGGCAAGGAAGCTTGGTTGATTAGTTGAAGAGAGAAGCCTTGCCCACATCCTATCGGTTATGACAACCTTGTTTTGAGTTTCAGTAATGCGCTGCAACCAACAATTACCGTCATGTCTGCATGCCCGAGACCCTTTGCTAAAATTAAGTGAGGGCAAGAAATACTCACAGATGGATATGAAATGATATGGACAAATAATCAAAAGTCATGTTTGTTTAGAGAGTTGTTAGTTTGGTAGGATCAGTTATTATTTCGTGAAGCACAAATGTTTTGATTCCTTTACGTTTGGATTGCACAATATCTCAACATTATGAGGACAGTCTAAACATTTTATACGCAATTCCTATTTTTGTTTTCCACTTATCTTCAGTATCATGGATGTCTAAAGCACTAAACAATATTGCCCAACAGTTCATATTAGTTCAAGCATAGAATGTTAGCACATAGAAGAACTTAAACCTCCAAAATCTGAAATCTATATTGCCAAATTAAACTTACATTGAAAGGAATGTACGTATGGCGTCCATTAACAAGCCCACTTGTGAAGCCTGTGTAACCGGCCATTGCTCCATGAACAGCACTTTGAGCAAGGAGGGTGCAGTACACATTGTCTGAGGCATTGCTAGGAATAGCACGAATCATGTAAGTTGGATCTGCCGAAATAAATTAATCTTAGTTTCCAGTTGCAATAAATAGGATAAATATTTTCAAAATGGATGTATACTAACCTATGTATTTTAGAGTACTTGGAAGTTTGCTGTCCTTCGAAAAGTGTCTCTGTAAAAGGAGAGAAGTGAAATCTTCAGTTTAACTCATCAACAAAATGTTGCTTCAGTAAACTCGGGTTTGTAACATCTATAAACTCCGCAATACTGGTTTTTATAGGAAGATTATCAACTATCTATACCAAGAATCATACCTTAATTTTCTGAGAAATCCATAACCCAACATCTTGAAATTGCTTGTTTCCTGAAGCATCTTTCTCATCTTTTGCAGAAAGAAGTTCCTGTCCTGCTCCTTCAGCAATAACAATGACCATGTGTCCGTTTTCTTTAAGCCTACTCTCGATGTATTCATAAAGTCCGCCTTCTCCTTCGAGATAAAATGGTGATTCCGGGATCAAACAGCAGTCGACATCACGACTGGCAAGAGTAGCATACATTGCAATAAATCCTGCACCAACAGGTCAGAAGAAGATATTGAAAATGACAGCACAAGAGAAAATGCCTAAACAGTAAAGCTTCAAAATGTTTGTTGCAATCGTAGTGCTTGAAATATGTTAAATTCCGGGGAATCAACCTCTTAGAATAAGGCAAAAAAGGTTTGTCGCATCCTAGATGTGTCATAAGTACATTTTATGCAGTGTGTCATGCTACAAAACTTGGAGACCTTTACTTTGCATGATAATGGCTCAAAATTACTGCCAACTCCATTCTCTGTACACCAATTACAGAGTTAATCTTACCACTGTTGCGACCCATTACTTTCACTACACCAATTCCATTCTCTGTACTCTCAGCTTCAACATGTGCAGCGTTAATGGCGCGTTGAGCTTCCTCTACAGCAGTATCAAAACCAAATGACTTGTCAATAACCTGATAGCAGAAGCCAGTCCAAAATTAATGATCAGAAATGAAAAGCAAAATAAATTTTCTGTAGAAAGCATTGATAGATTGATCAAACTCGGTAAACTCCCAAAGCCACTTAAATTCAATGGGATCAACGATGGTGTGCTCATGGCTAATTATATAAGAAGAAGCCAAGAAGGTCATCCATTCACCAAAAAATTGGAAGGAAGTTGGTTTTACGGGACTATTGCCTCAGATTTGGTCTTTAAAACTGGAGGAAAGAAGTTACTCTAAAATGAACTCATGAAAAGCATATAGGAAACATATGCCCTCAACATGAGAAGCTCATTTTGGTTTGTCTCCCAGAAGATTAATCATGTTATCTACAGAAATACATGTGACGAAGGAAACATTTATCGTATAATGAATGAACAATGACAAGTACTATCGTACCGGAATGTCATTGTCAATTGTTTTGGGAATCCCGGCAACAACCACCTGCAGACCACGTTTACGAATTTCCTGCAGGATGAATATAAGTAAATAACATTTTTGTGGAAAGTTGAGCAAGTAGTACTAAAGATCAAAACACCAAATATCAATTTTTGAGCTGGAAAAAGCAGTCTAACTATTTATACGCTCGAGAACTTCGACAAATTAATAATAGTAAGGGGAAGAAACAGTAATAAACTGTCAATTCTTAGCTAGTAGTGAAGAACAGAACTGATACTTAAAAATCTCAAAAGTAGCCAATGACTACAGGTTAATGAAAGAGCTGCACAATCTCATGAAATCCTTGCACAGGATGAGTTGACAAATATAACAATGTTTGAGGATCACGTCATCATGTGAAGACTCGTAATAGGGTATTCACATATATGAACAGAAAAACTTGGTAAGAAATAACTTTCTGTAAAAGCTTCTTCAAATTAGGAACTGAATTGAATTTTGTTATTCCTAAAATTTCAACTAATCAGAGCAAAACCTATACAATCTACAAAGCCAGCTTTAACAGTGCTGGTTGGTTAAAAACTTGATGACATTCATTTTTAACCATTAGGAGGTATTGCACCCTAATTAAGAGTACCTCATATATCGCAGCTGCTCCTTTTAGAGTGCCATCTCCTCCAATTATAAAAACCTGATCCAGTGATACAGTTTGTCAGTGCCAAACTGTAGTGCATTACATGCAGAAACAGTAGTGAATTGCTAAGCAGAAAGTTGCATCCAGAATCACTGCCTTGCTACACAAAAAGTAAACCATTCTTGCCTGATTAATTCCACGGTCCTGAATGCTATCAACGATCTTCTTGGTGTCATGACCACCTCGAGAAGTTCCCAGGATGGTTCCTCCACGCTTATGTATGTCATTTACAGCCTTTGGTGGCAAGGGGATGGTATTCTTTGAATAAAAACCCCTATATCCTCCCTACGAGAAGAGATGTGGCTATTAGAAGACAATAAAATGACAAATCAAACGGAAATATGAAAAATGTTGTTTGTTCATAAACCCAGACAGCTAATAGCAAAAAATAGAATTACCATCAGATGTCCTTAAATTTACAAAATAAAAAATCCATCACCTAGAGGGAAGTTATGATATATTAGTGCTACTGCAAATTGAAAGCTTTTGGTACTGAACTCTGTTAAGGAGAAAGGAGACACTACATGCTTGGTTCAAAATTTAATCAACGAACACTAACACAACTTCTAAAGCTCAGTATT
>JBBMKE010000002.1:1059131-1071649 GCA_037834125.1 Lippia alba | reverse complement strand
ATTTTAATAGTAATTCATTTATTTTCATTCTATATGATTTAACTATTTATTTTAAAATTATTTTAATTTACTAAAATCATACAAATGTCGTAAATTATATCATATACTAATTAAAGCATACATTAGTTAGTTAAATACTAAATCATGTACTACTTAATAATACCGGACGAGCATCATCATCATCATCATCATCATCATCATCATTATTATTATTATTATTATTATTTTTTAAATTAAATCAAATATATATTATTTAACATGATATCAAAACATATTGTATTTATTATTATTATTATTATTATTATTATTATTATTTTCTTATTTTTTAAAATTAAATCAAATATATATTATTTAACATGATATCAAAACATATTGTATGATGCGATTTCCAATTATTTGCGTCCAAGCATAAGAATAATGTATTAATCTGTGTGGCGTGGATTGATTACTACACCTGATGCTACTTAATAACCAAATTCAGATATTAAACCCTAATATTTAATTGATGACGGCTAAAAGTTTCTTAGATAGTCAAATTAGTAAATGTACACACTGGTTTTAAATTAATAATAATAATAATAATATTATTATTATTATTATTGTTATTATATTTTTTGTAGACATGAACTTATGTAGTTGTCTATATTTGAATTATTTACTACCACACACGTGGTGAGAGTTGGTTTAAACTATTGACAGTAAATCATTTAAAAATATGAAACAAAACAAATTAAAAGATACGTAATTTGTTTGAAATGTCTTCAAAACTTTATTGGTTGGTGTTTAGATTTATAAATCAGAAAGGAACGCAAACTCTAGTAAGTTTTAGAAATGTCGTTCCATTTCAAGAATTACGTGAGACTTCTACACTATGATAAAACATAACCAATATTTTTAGAGCTAAATTATATATATATATATATATATATTGGAAAACCTAATGAAATAAATATGTCAGACTGTAAAATTGTTCGATCAAACATAAATGAAAATCATCCACAGTAATTTAGTGTCCGTGTAGAAAATTTTGTGCTCGATGAATCAATAATCTCTCAAAATTTCTGTAATGAAAAATAAAAAAGTTCAAAGAATTAAAGAGAAATTCAAAGAATCCAAAAAATTTAGGACTAGGTGGGGCGGGTGCCCAAAATTTAATTTTATTTATCTATTTTATCAAATAATTTATTTTTATAAATCGAGTCGCGATGAATCATTTAATCTATTTAATTTATTTTAATGCACATAAGACTATCTACTTTTATAAACTTGTAAAACAACTTTTGCGATAAATTTATACATTAAAATGTCTCATTTAATTTTAATCTATAATGTACTAATACAAATGCGACGACACGAATTCAACACAATATTATAAATATAATAATACAATTTTTTTAAAAAATATTTTTATACAAAAGATATCAAATATGCTATTAAATATGATGTCAAACACAATACAATTCAGATAAAATAATACAATCAAAATCGATATATTATTATATGTAAACTTGTACGTAGCTCAATGCAACATCTTGTCGGCAAAATCCCTTAACCAATTTAAGCAATATTTGTACAAAATACTCTAACAAACAAATTGTTTGGTAGGTAAAATTACGGATACATAGAAAACGAAATAAGATGAGAAAATTTTGACTTTTTAACTCCAAATAAAAAGTAAAAAACAACCAAACCAACCACCTCCCTCTTCACCTCGATACTCCACCACCTACCCACAAAATAAAGTTATTTAAATTAATTAATAAATATAATATTATTAATAATAAATAAATAAACTAAAAAGTATATGAACTGGCAAGTTGTGATAATATTTATAGGGACAGCAAGTACATTAATTTGCTCACATTTTTTGTCCTATTTTTAGATATCATTTTTTACAGCAAATATTAATTGTTACTGTGCATGTTAAAAATATATTTATGAAAAATAATAAAAGAGCAAATATCATATTTAATTTTTAAATTTGTGTTATTTTAATTTTAAAACTAATAGATAAATTTTTAATATTACTAGTTTGTCTCAAACTGATCATTTTATAATTTTTTTCCGTAAGAATGTGACCTATTTTTTTTATGTGCACCAGTTATGTGATTGATAAGAGCATTGTTATCTTGTATTTTTAAAGAGACGCCCTTCAAGATCAATTACAATTTTTTTCGGACTATATTTTCACCGGAAAAGTGATTGAAAAACTAATTTGTTTCAAATTAGTAATGTTAGGAATTTATTTATTACTTTTAAAATTGTTAAAAAATAAAGTAATATAAACTTAAAATTTTAAAAACTAAATATAAATTTGTTCCTATAAAATTTAAAATAAATAAGATTATTGGATGATGTGAAATTGTAGGGTCTTGTTTTATATGGTATGGGCATTATTTCCGTAATGGAGGTGTCATATTCTTTCCCTTTCAACCCTGGTGGCTCTATTGCACTTTTGGAAGACAGCATCAATTTCAACCAACACATATCCAAATTTCAACTACCTATTCATATAGGATAGCTTCATTCCTAAATTTGAAACTAAGATTAAATTATGTTTGTTTATATGTTTCTTATGGAATTCAAGATTTTGGAGAATATATTATGATGTATACGTTTGTTTAACGTACAAAGGAAATTGCTAATTTTCAACCAGGCAATGCTGAAAAAACATAATTACTAATTACTAAGTCTCTCCATTCCCTAATTCTTTCCTTGTTCTTTCCCTAATCATATATTAATTTATTCTTTTTATTTCTTTTACCATTAGAATGATTTATTTATTTATATATATATATATATATATATATTAAATCAGAATTTTTACTATTAACTAAAACATAAATCTCCTCGATAAATTATAATAATATTGAAGGATGGAACAATTGTTCAAAAACTTGCACCATAAATCAATCCCTTTATAAGTGTTTGTGTGCTTTAAAAACATATGCGTAAAAGTTTAAGTTTAGTAGCTTAGCTAGTTTGTAATATAAATGGTTCATGTAGATTGTAGTGTAGATATAGTCATGCGAAAAATGATGCTAGTTGTGAGTTTATGGTCAATTGGGATGATAAATAAGTATATTTCATTTAGTTAAATGTGATTTATGCAGAGAAAGTTTTGTGCATACACCCTAGTTTTGTTAGACCAAACCAGATGATTAATTATGTTGATAGGACCTATCACCATGTAACCCGAACTTAATCTTGTATTAATTGTTTCCTATGTATCTACGGATGATCTAAAGTTTGGGCATGACATGTTAACCCCTACGAAAGTACCTAGTAATTTCACACACATCGTATTATTCTTATTATTATTATTATTATTATTATTATTATTATTATTATTATTATTATTATTATTATTATTTAAATGTATTAAATTAAATTATTTTCTTTAATATAAAATTAATAATATTATATAAATAGAAAATAGTTATAATATAAATTAAAAACATGAGGAAAAAAATATTAAAGAATATAAAAGAAAAGAAGAAAAGTGAGGTGAGAGAAAAATGAAGTTAATAAATAAATAACTTAGTGAAACACGTTCTTGTACGTGGTGAAAAAAAACAAATAAATAAAATTTAAAAAAATAGAGACCAAGTCCAAAAGATCACTTTGTCTCTCACGATTAAAATATATATATATATATATATATATATTTTAACATACACCTAAAAGTAAGGACACGAATTTGAACACATATCAATTATTACTCTGGAGAAATAACATATATATTTTTTTTTTTGAGGAAAGGCCACAGCGGCCAACTAATTCAAATTCTCAAAAACTAGCGAAGAAACGAAAGCAGGAAAATCGACAGAACCGAGTCAACCGACGAAGGCCGAAGCCGCATTTCTAGCTAAGGTATGGGCTACTCTATTAGCACCACGATAAATGAAATTAAATCGGACATCCTCCAACGAGTTGCAAATTTGCAAGACGTCTTCCAACACATTACCAAGATGCGAGAGACCACCTTCATTGCTTCTAAGCTGGTTAATGATGTTTAAACAATCGCCTTCCATGATAATTTTCCGCCAACCAAAGTCCCGAGCCATCGTTGCAGTCGAGAGGGCTGTCGTTGCTTCCGCCATGCCCGGATCCCAAATGTGACTACGGCGGTCAGTTTCCCATCCGATTACGTGACCCTCCATGTTACGAGCAACCACCCCGATTCCCATAGACTGTTGTTATGAGAAAGTAGCTCCATCAAAGTTGATTTTAATCCATCCCAATTCCGGTTTGCTCCATTTGTTGTGTTCAGCCGACACCGAATTATATATTATTAGTTCATCATTAAGTAGTCTGTTTGTTCAATCCCCGCTTGGGTGTGGGTGTGTAAAAAAAAAAGGTAGTCTGTTTGTTCAATTGAATTAACTAGCGATAATTTGACATCATAAATGAAGCACCTCATCGATTGGGCTTTATGATAACTTAATGAGAGATTTTTGTCGATTTCTTGATAATGGCATGGTTAAGTGCACCAAAAAAAAAAAGATAATGGCATGATTAACAATTATATATCATTAGTTCATCATTAAGTAGCCTATTCGTTCAATTAAATAAGCTAGCGATAATTCAACGTGATAAATGAAGCACCTCGTCGATTGGGCTTTATGATAATGAGAGGTCTTTCTCGGTTTCTTGATAATGCAACCATGATCAGTTGGTCGAGTTTTACACCTTGATAATTAACCCCTACTCGAACCCCAAAAATTGTTATATATAGAACTCAAAATTAATAATAAATGGATATAAAATCCAAAAGAAGGGCCCATTATCATGTTTTCTTTGTCTAGGAATGTTGGATAATGAACATCATGGGAATCAACATTCAACAATGTCCAAATTTGGTAGGGAACAAACACCCCCCAATGTCATGAAAATCAGTAACAAGTCGAAAAGAACGAGCCATGTAAAAGCCCTAAAACGCGATTTTGGTTGCTGTGCCTGTGTCCTCCTGCAGGGGTCAAACACATCATCGCAAGTTGAAAACGCGATTATTGCACAAGCAATTTGGGACCATTTTTTTGAACTTATCTATGCGTTTTTTATATGTTTGCAGTGGAGAACAAGAATTGCATCACATTCTTTACTTCATTGGAAAGGTTGCAAAGGAAAGAAACTGAAATGTTTATACATGAAGAAGGACTCATATATTTGTAAGAAATGTACAGCTCTAAGTATATGTATATCAATTATCAAGACAAAATGCCTCACTTTATTGCATATGTACATAATGGCTCAAAAATTTGAGGGAATTCTCACTTCTCAACTTTGTGAGGGCTGTTTTCTCTATCTTTCGTATCCATTCTTTGCTCACGGAGAGTAGTCTCCCGATCTCCTCGAGGGACTTGCATTGATGGTCTCCGAGTCCGAATCTTAGTATCAATACCTGCTTTTCTCTCAGCTCCAAGGTGTCTAGAAGGGTGTAAACATCGTCTACCATTTGCTGCCTGTATACGGCTTCTTCTGGACTTAGTATCGATGTATCGGGTGTAACTTCCTGTAAAGAACACATGAGAAGTATTTGAGGGGTTTAAATTTGTACAACAAGAATAAAACTGCGTTTCTATGGTCTTTTTTGTGCAAGAAAATGAGGGTATACTTGGATTATTTGTGCGGAAATATTTAACTCTCAGCTACAGAAAAAGAAATGTCTGTATCTTTTTGCATGAAAAAACATGTAGTTCAGTGGTTTTTAGAGCAAGTTTCGAGATGGACAATTGCTCGTAGAATCTGAAACATCTGGAAAGTTTGAGAAAGTTAAAAGCTTCCAATACCCTTGAGAAGGACTACTTTACAAGCAACCCCACAATAACACAAAACTCAATCAATCTTAGATTCTAAAGCACCTGCAGTGACAGAATTTACACTTACCATAAACTTTACGCTGATGCCGTCCCTTATTTTCTGATCGATTGATCCAACGACTCTGAGGCATTTGCTGGCAGACATAATTTTAGCTATAGATAGACCAGTAAACTTAGCAATCTCACAATCATCGGGACATTTTCCGTTGCTGGTACTAAGGGCCTTTCGTGCTTTTTGTACTTTATTTATAGCCCGGCTTAAAGTACACTGCACCCACAGAATAGCAAAATTTAAGCATATTTTCTCATTTCTAAGGGGTGTTTGCAAAAACTTCCGCTTTTGAAAAACCTAGAGTTGTAAAAGTTGGTAGTGTTCAAAGAAAAAGCACGAGGTGCATCTAGCTCATTTTAAACACTATCTCAGTATATATATGTGTGTGACTGTCTGTGTGCGCGTATGCGTGGCGAGAGAGAGACAGAGAGAAGAGGGCGTACAGGAACACGGATTCCTCTGGCATGTCTTGCCACCAATGTGGATATCGATTTTCTAATCCAATACTGGACATAGGTGGAAAATTTGTATCCTCTTGATTGATCAAACCTTTCTGCTCCTTGCAATACACCTATATTTCCTGCCTGTAGACAATCATGAGTACAAACACAAAGTTCGAAAATAAGCGAGAGAGAGCGAGAGAGACGAACCTGAATCAGATCTTCGAAGGCCACTCCGAGTCCCCAATAGTTTCTTGAGATGAACAAAACCAACGAGTGGGTGCTTCTTAGAAGCTCGTCCCTACAATTCCAACCGTAATGCAAATGCTTCTGTAATTCCTTCTTTTTCACTCCGGCAGCTTCCGCCCACCTCGTCAAGCAGACCACTTGACCGGTTTCCTCTTCCAACACAGTCTTTATTTTTTCCAATTCCGCAACCAACTGCCGTATAAAAACCATTAACTATGAGAAAACCTTAAGCAACCAGAATAATAATAATCACTTTTGCATAACAGGGAATAAAAAAATAAAATAAAAGAAAAGAAAAGAAAAGAAACAACCTTAACTCCACTTGCCATTTCAGCCTCATTCTTTGCAATTTTCTTCCGTTTGGTTCTAGATCTCGAGGGTCGTCTTGCAGGGGTACAAATGGCATTTTGCTTAGAAGTAACACCCCCCTCCTCCGACGTTTTTCTTCTCTTCAGCTTTCGGAGTTCCTTTTTTCCAGATTTAACAAACACCTTATCCACATGATCATTTTCCGAATCATTTGTCGTAGTTTCTTCAACAAGGTGAGATGGCGAATTAGTCAAATCAAGAGAAGTTGAGGATTTGAGGGTCCGGGTTAGACATGAATGGAATAATCTTAGAGCTCCAAGTCTTTCTAACTGCTCCAGAATATCTCTTTCCAACCTTACCGCATTAGAATCAGCAAACATATACTCCAAAACATCAAGATTCTTCATCAAATATTTGAACTGCGATTCTTCGCTCGATTGTAAGCTAGTAACACGACCCAATTTATCCTCGTTTTTGGATGTCTTAGTCTCACTATCATATAAACTGTATAAACCATCACCAGACCCCTTTTCAAGAGCAACCTGAAAGAAATAGAAATATAAACCAAGTAAAGGATTTGCTAAGTGACCATCCCATCCAGAAGATTAAGCTGAGACATTAAATACTTGATATTTCTCACAATCTGTTTCAATGATCTGATCAGTACAAAAGAAACCAAGCTATGGAAACAAAAAGTAACCTTTAATTCCTTAGTTCCCAAGTAATAATTCTCCAAAATCTGAGGTGAACCTCTCGAAGTATCATTAAGTGATTCGACCTCGCTATATAAAACCGAGGCAGCCGATGATCTTGCTCTACCTGTGTACAGGATAAGTAGAACATTTCAAAATTTGACGAGGAAGATTCTTGAGTGTGTGTAAATCAGTATGAGATTACTATTTGGCCGTGAAACACGTTTAGAGCGTTCGGATACTACTATTCAACACGAAACAAGCTCCCGTAACAATACCAAGATTAGTACAGGCAATAGTTTGAATAGCAAAGTGTGATATCAATTCAAACATGCTAAAGCCATCTGAGTATAAGCTCTATACCAACTTGAAAAGCAGGAAATCAAGCTAAATGATTCAATTTAAGTCAATTTTAGCACAAAAAAACCACTGCAAGCATAGAAATGCAAGGCATTAATCCATGATTCACAGCAACGGAAAAAAGGAGCTTCTTTGCAATAATATCACACTAAGAACATCTAAAAACCAACTCAAGATAGCATAATCCACAAGAAACAAGTGTAGCAATCAGAAAAACATGATAAAAAACAAAACACCCATAACACAGTATGATCAAGAAATTAAAAAACGAGGGGAAAAAAACAAAATTATTTTCAAGAATTGAGGACTCACAAGAATATGAAGAAGGCCAAGATGATGTGCTGGTGGAGAGAGGGGATTGGACTGCAAGACCACCCCAATTGAGGTTTAGCCGAAATCCCATTGATTGAAATGGTTTCGTGAAAGAAGGAAACAGAGAAAAGTATGAATGCCCATCAAATACTTATTAACAAGAAAGTATGATGATGATGAGAATTGAAAGAAATGAGGCCCAGATGCTCTTGAGTCTTGTCAGCTCTCAGCCACTGGTTCCACATCTATACATTAGGCTCTATTTTCATTTTATTTGTCTTTGGGTAATTTGGTCGGTGTTTACTACCTAAACAGGTTTTTTTTTAATTTTAGTAACTTTTTTTTAGTATATTGAATTTTTGGTGTATTTTTTTGGTATATTGTAATTTTGGGATTTTCTGATTTTGAGAAAAGCGGAATCACTGTGCAAATAGTGATTCTACTTTTACCAAAAGTGGAATCACTGTAGCAAATAGTGAAAATCGTACATTTCGCTTCTGACTTATCAAAAAAATTTATGATTGGAATGTACGATTTTCACTATTTGCTACAGTAATTCCGCTTTTGTTAAAAACGGAATCACTATTTGTACAGCGATTCCGCTCTTCTCAAAACCAGAAAACCCTAAAGTTGCAATACACTAAAAAATTACACCAAAAATACAATATACCAAAAGAAAAATACCAAAATTAGAAATTCACCACCTATACATATACGGTGAAGAGTAAAGTTTCGGATTCGAATTCCGTTTGAATGCACGTATATTAAAATATATATATTTGCACATGCATGCGTATGTGGGTAATTTCAGAGTTTTTATTCGTAATTAGAGTGATTTATTATTATTATTATTATTATTATTATTATTATTATTGAATGAGGCTATTAATTTAAAAAATGATTTGATGGTTAATCAATTGAATACAAAAATATATGACTCAAATAATAGGAAATTATAATATATTGATTGATAGTAATTGTTAGAAAATAAATTTATTCAAAATTGATAAAATCATTTCTCCTCTCTCAAAATTTAGGGGATTTCTATTTAAAGAATATCATTTCTTTTATTCATAAAATGCTAAACTTGAAATTTGGTAAATGAGGTTATTTGTCAAGGACCCTTTGTACTGATGTAAATATTAGTATTCCACGATCAAGATTCCTAGGGGTATATATGAAAATATAAAATAAAGAATATTTTATATTAAGGAAAAGGATTAAAATGTAATATATTAAAGTTAGAAGTTAAAAGAATATTTTATAAGATGAAAATAATCTGTTGTAATTTTATATTTAAAAGAATTTCCTAACATATTATAATATTTGAATTTGAAAATTAATGAGCAGTTAGTAATTGTGGCACACTCGTTGCATGTGCAAATAATTTTTTTTATTATTTAATTTTATTAAAAATAATTTTTATATTATATTAATATTATTTTTATTTTTAATATATTTATTAAATTATAATAAATAAAATAATATAAAAGATAATAAACAATCTTATCTTGAAAAAAATAAATAACAATATATATAAAAAATAAAAAAATTGAAATGAGAGAAAAAATAAAAGATAAGTTAGAAAAATATAGTTAAAGTGAGAGAAAAGAACGGAATAAAAGAAAACTGACTAAAAAGTAAATTAAAAAAATAAAAAGAAAAGCGGACACCAAGAGACCAAACTTGGGTCTCGCTTTTAATAAATAGTATAGATTACAAACAGTTTTTACAGTTAGAAAGTAAAATATAATTTTCTCTAATTGCGTTATAATTAAGTTGTGGTGTGATTCACTAACAAATTAATGTTTCTTCGAAATAATTCTAAAAAAATTTTGGGTTAAACTCGAACAAAATTTCGTCCGAATCTCATGCGAACTTTCAACAAAATGTCTTTTTTTAAGAATCTTCGCAAAAAGCCAAATTACTTAACATCTGCGAGGAAACTCCGACGAACATTTCGTCTAAATATTTTTTATAATTTGTCGCATTAATCTCATATGGAATTCTGTCTGAACTTCATCCAAAATTGCCGAACCTCCGACGAATATGTCTCTGAAAAAAAAAAATTATATTCTAAAAAGGCGGCGAACTTCCGGCAAAGTGGCTCATCTGAAATAGTTTTCAAATTCTTTGAGTAATTTTTAGCGGAACCTTTGTCTGAAATGCTTCAAAAATTACCTGCGTTTCAAGTTCAGATGAAGTTTTCGTCTGAAATTCATCTGGGATTTTTAAGTTTGGAGCCCTAATTTCATCTTCACATTTCAGCTCCAAATTTCCCCACAGGAACACAGGATCTTCCAACTTTATGCTTCATCTTCTACCACACTAAATGCATGACTTTTAGGGGTGAGCATTCGGTAAAAAATCGAAATTTCGGTTAATGGTTAACCAAAATTTCGGTTAGCATTTTTACTAACCATTTACCTAACCGAAGTGCTTCGGTTTCGGTTCGGTAAAAATCGAATAATTGGGTTCGGTTTTGGTTATTTATCGAAAACCCGAAATTGGATATAAAATTTAAAAAAATTGAAAAACAAAGCTAACGAAATCGAAATACAATTATATGACAACAGAGACTCAAAATAATTCTATACAAAACCAAATGGAGTTATATGGCAACAAGTAAGAAGAGTATAGCTGCTTCAAACTTCCAGGTTCCACTTCCTGTTGCAGCAAGAAAGCATACAACAAGCCCAAGGATAGCATAATGCCAATGGAAATACAATAAAAACACTGCAGCTGCCAGCAAGCAAGTAAAATATCCAACTCCAAGTCCAACAACATAAAACTTTATTCACTTATGCTTGGGTTCGGTTTTTCTGGTAAAAACCGAAAAGAAACCGAACCGAGACCAAAAAATTGAAAAATCACTAACCGAAACCGAATCGAACCAGCTTTGGTTCGGTTCGGTTAACCTTGCTTTGGTTTCGGTTAGGCTCGGTTTGGTTTCGGTTCGGTTTCTGTTCACCCTTAATCTCATGTGTACATTTTACATATTTCAGAAAAATAACTTATTAACGGCACAATTAACAGAGGAGGAAAAAAACACCGATCTTCAGATTTCAGATTCTCATCTAAAAATTCCCCCAAATCCTGAGAAGATCAATCGAGCAGTTTCTTCCCCAAGGCAAATACCCATCCCGAATTCATATTCTTTGTTTTTTGCCCATCTTATTGAAGTTCCCTAGTTTAATTTAAGACTAACGCGTGTCCGTGGTACATACGGAAATCCAAGCAAAAAAATAATAAATTCACATTTAGTTTAAAAGTAATGCGTGAATATTAAATGTTACGACGATTAAAAAGAAAAAAAAGGTAAGAATGTTGTATTTAATTTTTTTGTTTAACGGAATACGAAACTTAAAAATAAAAATAATCAATATAATTACTGAATGTCAAAGAGATTTTCGATATATATATATATATATATAAGATTAATATAAACATGCAATATCTTTTATATTGTCGAAACAAATATTTTTCATCTACTTTACTTAAAAGAAACATGAAAATATTAAAATTCAAATATCATAATTATAAGTTGTATAGTGTGATATATGATAAATAATAAAATTAAAATCAGTTACAAACTTTACAAATATAATAAAACTTAACGGCTCAATAAGAATCAAATAATCACGACTTGAGATAAAACTAAGATGCAATTAGGGTTTGGGGATTATTTCTCGAAAAAAAAAGGTTTCGAGTTCAAATTCATTTGGTCATTTGAGGGTGTTTGTGTTTAAATTAAAAAAAAGGAAAAGAAAAACCCGCACAACCCATCAAATTGGTCCAAACTCAATTGAATAGCCCTCGCCGGTTAAAATATTTAAAAAAATAATAACAGTTGAAGACTATTTCAATCCGCTACTTTTAGATCGGATGGTGGGTCTAATAATTCAAATCAACCTAACCACAACTCAACCGCAATGTATAGATATATATAAATTACAACTACCCTCATGATAGACGAAATTACAAATCAAGACGTCTAGTTTGAAAATTACATATTAGTCCCTAACCTTTATGTTCCGTTTGAGGTCCATCTATTCTGTTAGGGTTCCGTCAAATTTGACCGTTGTGATGACCAAAATACCCTCGTGGGATTATTTTGTAATATACATGAAAATGTACATAATAGTCCTTAAAATTTATAAATATTAACAAATCGATCTCTTAACATTCAATATATAACAAAATAGTCATTGGGGTCAAATTTTTTAACAAAATGAATCCTCACTTTTATGTATATTATAAAACAATCCCGAAGGTATTTTGG
>JBBMKE010000002.1:1028606-1039987 GCA_037834125.1 Lippia alba | reverse complement strand
GGTTCATTTTTTACACTAAAACGCCAGGAGCTCTGGCGTTTTTGGGTATTTTTAAATAATATTTTATCTCCGTCGCCAAATATATTGGCGATTGATATTTTTTTATTGTTTTTTAAGAAAAACGCCAGAGCTCCTGGCGTTTTTTCTTATTTTTTTATTATTTTATTTAATAATCGCCAGATAAATTGACGTTTTTCAAAAAAAAATATTTTTTAAAAAAGAAACGCCAAAGTGTTTGGCGTTTTTACTGTAGAGAGTTTGATCAGATCTAGATCTGGTCCCCCCTCTCCCCCGCGAACCCATTGTCCCCTTCTCTCTCCCCCAATTCTCTCCACCCGCCGTTCGCCCCTCCACTACAACCACACGCCGCCGCTGTTGGGAGCCACCACGGGTACCGGCGCAGCGCCTCCGTCAGCTTCACCGGCCGGAGTTTTAGCAACCTTACCCAGCATCTTATTTTCAGGTAATTTGTTTTATTTATTTTTTTATATTTATTTAATTTTTATTTTAGTTAATTAGATACATAATATATGTATTTATTAAGATAATATATATGTTATTTGTATCGTTAGTTGTCAATTATATTAATTCACACACAAGACACACCTTGTGGATAGGCACGCAAGAAATGACCCGAAACGGTTGGTATTATTTAGCTTGGTTCACACACAAGACACACCTTGTGGATAAGATTTTGAGGGCGTGGAGAACGAGAGGCTTAGGTTAAAACTTAAAACATACAAAAGAGGAAAATCATAAAGAAATAATAAAAAGGACAAGAGTCAAAATCACGAGGGACAAACGAAGTTAATCCATATCCAAATCCCAAATGCTACGGTATCACGGGTCGTTCTCCAACGCCAACACGCCACCAAACACGTGTACCTACCTTTGACACTCTTCCAATCACGTGCCACCTGGATTTCCGTACAGATTCGAACCCGGATTTGCCTGGCAGGGATAAAATGGACACTTTGATCGCCTGTGCGCGGTATCACCGTATGCCCGCTGTGGTCGCAGCTCTAGCCAATCGCTTTTGCTGCTTTAACAAGCGCGGGACCCACTGCCCATGTATTAGTACTAAACCATCGTTATATTATATTATGGTTATATATTTTTATTATGTTACTTATCCCCAAAGACCGGAGTTTGTGGCCTAGTGGAGCTTAGATATATTAAATTTGGTTGTTTTTTTTTAGTAATATTAAATTTATTAAATTGATGGTTTCGTCATTCAACATTTTCTTTTTGTTTGGTCATTCAACATTTCTCATACAATGGAATCAATTCTTTTCCGAAAATTCATGTCTTTATTGTGGACGATCTTGTTTCTGTTCTTGATGTTATTATATTTCATTAGCGAAACAGTAATTAAAATGGTCGATTTATTTCCAAATTTAGAAATAAGATATACAGAAATTAAAAAGGACAGTATAAAATTAATGGCCTTATGTCATATGATGCATTGTTGTCATGCTACGTGTAACAATTCTCATTAGTATTGTGTATTAGTTAAGACAATGTGGTTAATTTAAAAAGACTCATCAATTCGTAATTAAAAGTAAAGAGTTTGAATCCTAATTTTAAATATAAAAAAAATTTAAATTTCGTAACCAACTATCTCATCATATAAGATATTAAGATTAATTATTATTAGTAACACGCATACTCTATGTGTGTGAAAAAAAACTATAAAAATATATTAAAAATAACTTTTTTATATTATTAATGTGTGTGCACAAAAAAAATATTATTATAAAGATATATTAAAATAAATATTTTATATTACTACCAATTAAATTATTATTAAATACATATGATACGTCATATAATAATAATATAGATTACAATAAGACAGAAAAAATGATAAAATCATATCAGACAAAATAATAATAAAATATTAAGAAAAAAATAAAAGAATATGAAAAATATTAACCTGATAGATGATAAGATTATAGTTAAAGAGATAATAGGTAAATAAATTAAAAGAGAACAAAGAGAGAAAATTGAAAGATAAGATTGTAGTTAAAGAGATAATAGGTAAATAAATTAAAAAAAACAAAGAGAGAAAAATGAAAAGAGAAGAGTTCGAAAGAAAAAATATTTTAAAAGTGAGGGGCAGAAAAGAAAAGAGTCAAAGAGCCGAGTCGAAGATACCAAAACAAATTTATATCTATCTCAAGCTTAATATAATAGTATTAGATAATAAACGGTCATTATTTATGCAATATACTTGTTTTTTAATTGGCATTTTAAAGCAGGTGTACACAAAATACATAACCACAAACCAAGATGGATATTAATCTCTAATTATGATTATTCAAAAGCCCTAACTTCCCCTAATTACGGGACTTAGGGCTAAGGACATTTAATTTAACACTTACCATGTACCCATCACGCACGAACTATATATGCATCGTGGCCAAACACCTTAAATTCGACGGATGAGGAATTTAATAACGAAGAATAAATTGCAATATGGCCGGAAATGGATACCCAATAAGTGCACGAATCAAATGCAACACAAGTTGATATTAAATAAAGAAAAGAAATGTGGCTTCGGGCAAGATTAATATTCCGAGTTAATTATGTGTAGGGAAAATAGGTGCCGGGGTTTGCAGACACGCTTTTAACTTCATGGGACATTAATAAATTTAGGGAGATGAAATGAAACAAGCAGGTATGATCAGGGACGGAGCTACATGGGGGGTGGGGGGTGGCGCCCGCCCCCCTTAAATTTTGAAAAATTATGTTTACCCGCATATATTTTAGAAAAATTTTAATTTTGCTTCCCTAATTTTAGATTTTTACCCGCTTAATTATAAATTCTAGCCCTTTTATTTTAAAATTTTTTGTTTCACCTCCCTCCTCGTAAATCCTGGCTACGTATGATAATAGTGCATTGCCATTTTATCGTGCTTGGTGGAAAGCTTCTATTAAATACATTAATTACGCTTATTTATGGTGTCCTCAGTTTGGACGATTTTTTGATGGAATTATTATTATTATTATTATTATTATTATTATTATTATTATTATTATTGCAATCAAACATTTGTTAGTTGTAACGGACTAATGGTGTACTACGTGTACCATTTACATGCACATTGACAATGTGATGAAACGACGGCGTTGTAATAAGTTAATTCGTATGTTTTTACTGGGGGGTGGGATTGTACTTTTTTTGTTTTTTTTTCTCTTTTTTCATGTTATGAAAAAATTAATTTAGAAAGAAAAAACCACAAGCACTACGAGTGAAGTGCACGTTAATACGAGAAAATGTTTAGTATGTTAAATTTGATGGAAATTCTGACAAAATTTTGAATTGATATATTATATTTATTATTTAATTATTAATTTTTGAAAAATATTTTTCGAACATTTAACTCAAAATTTTCAAGATTAATCCTTTTTCATCTGTTATTAATCTCCTTTCCTTAAGATCTTAATGGAATAAGTTAAAATTAAGAAAAAATTAATCAAAAATAAAATAAAATTATATTTATAGTATCTCGGGATTTAGGTTTTTTTTTTATTAATCCTACTAAAGAGTAAAGTACGTCTCTTGCTTTTATTGTGATATGATATTTCTTTTGATCGTTATTTCTCCCATAAGTATTGATCAGTTGACATGACTTGTTTGTTCGTCATTATTTATTTGTTAGATCAACTGTTTGGGTGTTTGTTCTATTTATTATGTTTATGTTTTAGGCTGAACATTGAGCAAGACAGGTAGGAACCAACAATATCAATTGTGTAAAATACTTTACTTCGTTACACTAATTTAATTAAACCAATTTTGAATAAAAACTTAGCCAAGTTTAATTATTTTTTAAGGAATTAATTATTTTAATGAAATCAATTTTCTATTAAAAAAATAGGAAATTGGAATGGAAGATCTTAAAATAAATCTGTACAATTTTTTAAATTTTTTAATAATTCATTTTTATAAATTTGAATTAATCAAATCACTTAAAAATAAAATTCTTTATATTGATGATATTTTTATCTCAAAAAATTTAAATACAAAACTTTTAATTAAACAGCATAAAGCTAAAACCGCTATTCCACACAACTTGTCGTGGCATAATTCTTTCTTTTACTTAAGTAGATACAAAAAATCATTTCAAAATTCCATTGATCTTGTCGTGGGATTGGGATTGTACTCTTTTTTTTTTTTCTCTTTTTTCATGTTCTGAAAAAAATAATTTAGAAAAAAAAACACACGCACTACGCATGAAGTGCACGTTAATACGAGAAAATGTTTAGTATGTTAAATTTGATGGAAATTCTGACAAAAATTTAAATTGGTATATTATATTTATTATTTAATTATTGTTTTTTAAAAATTATTTTTCGAACATTTAACTTAAAATTTTCAAGATTAATCATTTTTATCTGTTATTAATCTCCTTTCTTTAAGATCTTAATGAAATAAGTTAAAATTAAGAAAAAATTAATCAAAAAAATCAAATAAAAGTTATATTTATAGTATCTCGGGATTTATGTTTTTTTTTTAATCTTACTAAAGACTAAAGTATGTCTCTTGCTTTTATTGTGGTATGATATTTCTTTTGATCGTTATCTCTCCAAGGAGTATTGATCAACTGACATGACTTGTTTGTTCGCCGTTATTTATTTATTGGATCAATTGTTTGGGTGTTTGTTCTATTTATTATGTTTATGTTTTGGGTTGAACATCGAGCTAGATAGATAGGATCCAACAATATCAATTGTGGAAAATACTTTACTTCGTTGCACTAATTTAATTAAACCAAATTTGAATAAAAACTTAGCCAAGTTTAATTAATTTTTAAGGAATTAATTATTTTCATGAAGTGAATTTTCTATAAAAAAAAATAGGAAATTGGAATGGAAGATCTTAAACTAAATTTGTACAATTTTTTAAAATTTTCAATAATTCATCTTTATAAATCTGAGTTAATCAAATCACTTAAAAATAAAATTCTTTATAAAATACAAAACTTTTAATTAAGCACCATAAAGCTAGAACCGCTATTCCACACACAACTTGTGGTGGGATAATTCTTTCTTTTACTTAAGTAGATACAAAAAATCATTTCAACAACTTGTCATGGGATAATTCTTTCTTTTATTTAAGTAGATACAAAAAATCATTTCAAAATTCCATTGATCCTATCCAATTAGATAACCTCACGTGGCTCTCTAGAGTACTCCCACTTGTTCCCAAATGTCAGCTCATCCAAAAAGTAGGGCGGCTTCATTTAAAAGTAAAATTCTTTATATCGATAATACTTTTATCTCAAAATATTTAAATATAAAACTTTTTAAAATTATTCATCTTTATTCTCGGCATGAGAATCATAATTTTGATTTGTTAGTATAAAAAATTAAGAATCATATATTTAAATCGTATTATGTTGTATATTTTTTGTAATATATAATATATGATATATAAAATAGGGAACAAATAAAAATTATGAGTCTCGTCTTATTTGGGAGGAGATCAAAAATAATTTTGAAAATGATAAGCTAATAAAATCAAAATTTGAGGATTTTTTCGAATTTCCCGATATAAAAGAGGGACATTTTTATAAAATTATCCATGAGTTGAAAAAATTTTAGTTTACTTTCCAATCGAAATTTTTTTTAGTTCACTCCCTAAATGATTTTCAAATTTGACTTTACTCCCAAGCTGAGCAACAAATACCACATATTATCATTTAGATACACAATATTAGTCTTTCTATTCAAATCGTAATATCGCGTATCTAAATCGCAATATGTCGTATTTACTGCACAAATTAAGGAGTAAAGTCAAATTTTGAAACTCATCTGGGGAGTGAAATGAAAAACATTTCGACATGGGGAGCAAATTAAAAATGGAGTAATTTTTTTATAATTTTCCGAATAAAAATTCATTTCAAAATTCCATTGATCTTATCCAATTAGATAACCTCACGTGGCTTTCTAAAGGACTCCCACTTGTTCCCAAAATATGAGCTCAACGAGAAGTGTCGTGTTATTTGGGCCGCCCGTTACCATAAGCGTGCAAAAAGTTAGTGTCACCGGCTGTGAGGACTTCCCAAGTCAAAGTCATGTGAATCCTATTAAACGAAAGGAAGAAAGATCCAAGAAGAGTAGTTAGAGTGGGTCCCACAAACAGTACACATGGGGCCCAAGCAGCAACCTGGTGGCCTTGGTGCTGTGCAGTGGCGTTGTTCTGTGTGAGAATAGCGCAACAGTAAGCTGCCCTTACTGTGTGGGTATTGGTCACTGCTCAGGGAACAATAAAGGGGTCAATTTGGAAATGTATTGGGATAATTTTGAAAATTGAAATTACAGTGATAAAATGTGGACACCATTATAAAGTCTAAATATTATTTATTCCATTAAAAAAAATGTATGATAGTTATGTGAAGTGTTTGGATGACATGGTGGCTATTTTCCATTATTTTGTATGAATTTATCCAAATATTACAACAAATTAAGTCGAGAGATTAATATATATATTTTTCAAACAATAATTTTAATTACTGTCAAATTATTAATAAATAAAAAATTGTAGTGTTCATGATCGCTGTCAATATTGGAATGAGGTTTGAAAGGTTGGTAGGCAGACGAGTGAGCATTCCAATGTGATTGGGGAGAGAATAAGGAAGGCATCGTGAATCAGACTATCCGTGAAAAGGATTTGTATAAAAACGGCGAAACTACATGTCTTAAGAAGAATCATTCATAGAATGAAGACGAATTTGTATAAAGGCGGCAAAACTACATCTCTTAAGAAAAAACATTCATAGAACGAGGATGAATATCTTTTTCTACTATTCGTATCGCTCCGTTGGGTTCAGTGATGACTTATGATATTAATCCAAATAGATAATTGAATCAGTACAAGTATTATAAACAGTCTCAAATATAATGTTAAATAATATAGATATTAATTTTTTTATAAGATATATCATATATAAGTTTATTGTGCTAAAAATAGACTGAAAATATGCATAGTTTTTGTTCTATGATTTTATTTTACATTAAAATAAATTATTTTTTATAATGATATATGTTAATTTTATCATTGTGATTCATGACAAAGTTATGTGCCAAGAGTTGAATATGGTAAAAACAAATTAGTCGATTCTTTAAATCAAATCATCATAGAAATTCTACATTTGTAAAAAAATCCTGCAAAATGCAGCCCACATGACCATTGAATTATCTTGAGTACTGAAACTAAATAATTGTATAACATAATGAACTCAATATTTGTGTCTCGATTACATAAAATTCTATAAAGTATTGCATTCACGTATCCAAGAAACAGAAACTCTTTTGTTTTGTGTGAACTGTTTTCGGATCTTTTTTTTTTCGAACAAGAACTGTTTTCGGATCTTGTACGTGTAATTAACTGCCCGCAAAACATAATATAATGCAAATAATATTCTATAATTTCGGCTAATTCGGCGAATATTGGGCGCTTCTTTGTCTTTTCAATGATAATTAATAATTAGTACCTCGTTATCTCAATAATCAGAAATATACATAATTCATTACTTTATAACTCTCATTGCTGCGGGATCCACAAACAATTCCAGTCAAAACAAGGGTTTTGGATAGAGCCGGTGAGGTTTTGAAGTAAATGTAAAGGTAAGTTTAAACAAAATTCGTATTCATTTAACAATTTAATTATAAATTTAGGGATAATTACATACAGATCGCCGAGGTTAATATTTATTACAAATCAATTCTTATTTTTTAAAATGTTATACTGTAGTCCCTAATTTTTGTTAATTTGTTAAGTTTTGTATATTTTTAAAGATAACGCTCATAAAACTTTAAGAAACGTAAGTGTATTTTTACGAAATTCGTTAATGAACCTCATACTAGAGGTGCAAACAAGCCGAACTAGCTTGCAAGTTTTGCGAGTCGAGCTCTAGTTGGCTCGGCTTGGGATTGAAATGGGTCAATCTCGAGTCGAGCTCCAACGAGCTTGAGCCATACATCGAGTCAATCTCGAGACCTCATATCTAGGACCGCAACTTGCGAGCCTTTGCATATTGTTAAATATATTGTATTTATGGAAAGTTTGACTTAACTTCCGTAATTAGAGTAATAGGCTGATTTGGTGTGATTCTTGTTCCTTTGTACATCCTATTATATACCTTGTAATCTAATGTAATCTAAAACTAGAAAAATCATACGATGAATACAATCAACCAATTCCCCGAATACCATGTCTCAACATGGTATCAGAGCAGGTTGAGATTCTAGGACTCATAAATTACCCTCATCATCGTCCCTAACCTTTCTCAAATCCAAATCAGCCAAAATCAAGAAAAAGAACCCGAACAGTAAGAATGTCGAATAACACCAACAACAGCAGCCAAGAATTGGCACTACAACTTACCCAACAACGAACGGTGTTCAACCCCGATAATTTGTCGATTGGAATCAAATTGAACAGAGACAATTTTCCGGTTTGGGCTCAGTTAATGAAAATGACAATCGGAGGAAAGAGATGTCGTTCACACATAACCGGCACCCCACCGGCACCAGATGAATCTGACCCAAAGTATGACCAATGGAAATAGATCGATCAACACGTTTTTACCTGGATTATTCAAAATATGGAGGTGAGCCTAATCAACAACGTTTTTCAATATCTAACCGCCAAGGCGTTGTGGGATGGACTCACCACCACCTATGGCAGAGGCAGAGACCCGTTGCAGCACTTTGACCTTCACCGAAGGGAGAACACCCAGAAACAGGGGAAAGACAGCCTCGAAGAATTTTGGAACAAATTTCAGGCCATATGGATGGCTATAGATCGAAAGCAGCCTAACCCGATGAAGTGTGCAGAGGATATCAAAGCTTTCAACCAAATTACCCAGGAGCAGCGACTCTATCAATTTCTCACTGGAATTGATGAGAGATTTAACTCCATCAGGAGGGATATTTTGAAAATGGAACCCAAACCCGCCGTCAAGTCGGCGTACGCTACCATTCAGCCGTGGAGATAGCATCGGATGTCGATCATCATCCCGTGACGATAAATCGGGACTGTTGTGCGATGTTTGTGGGAAGCAAAAGCACACCAAGGAATAATGTTTCGAAGTGATAGGCTATCCAGACTGGTAGAAGGGCCACCAGAAAAACTCCACCACATGAGAGGCGACAAGAAGGGGCGACAATCGACCGGCTAGCGTCACCGTCAGTGACGAGAAGGAATGAGGGTCCGACAGCGATACCTCTACAGGCAACACTAGAGGAATTGTCGGTACGACAACGGTGGTAATCGACCGCCACAGCGCCTCCTTCACCTCCGGCGGCGGCGGTGAGATGAATGGAGGAAGAGAAGAACAGCAGCCGAGAGGGTGAACACATCAAGTATTGGGTTTGGGAGTTATGGCCCATACCCTAATTCCCCTTTTTATGTGAAATATCCAAAAGTTACAAATTGGCCCCCCAATTTTGATAAACTGCAAAAGAACCCCCAAACTCTTAAGAAATATATTTTTCTCACCCAATCCAACACTTAAAGCTCTAAACGGATTATTGATTGTGGTGCCACTGATTCGAGGACGTTTGATCTATCCAATTTAATTGATCTGGTTGAACCAGCGACGTCTTCTATTGAAATTGCAAATGGTGATTTGATTACTATGGAAAAAGAGGGCTCAATTGTCTCACACCGAAATTGAAACTGAAACATTGTCTCTATGTGTCGTCTTTATCTTATAAATTGTTGTCTTTGAGTCATATAACGAAGGAGTTGAATTGCATGGTCCTGATTTATCCTCGATTTTGTTTGATATAAGACATTCATACGAAGGAGATAGTTGGGCGTGGTACTGAGAAGGGAGGACTGTATTATGTTGATGAAGTTCACAGTCCGTCGAAAACACTTTTATCAGCGAGAAAGACATCAACTCGACTTTGTTATGGCACAAACGTCTTGGTCATCCCTCTAATGGGTATTTGAGAATATTGTTCCCTTATTTGTTTCAGAATAATCCCAAATTGAATTTTTCTTGTGAGACTTGTTTTACTTCAAAAAGCCATAGAGCTTCGTTTAAACCCAGTAATACACGAGTTGAGAATGTGTTTTCTTTAGTTCATTCGGATGTTTGGGGACCGACCCCGGTTTCAAATCATAATCAGTTTCGCTACTTTCTACTATTTGTTGATGATTGCTCATGTATGGCTTGGGTCTATTTTTTGCGCCATAAATCTGAAGTTTGCAGTACCTTTGTGGATTTCTTTAAAATGATCTAGACTCAGTTCAACAAGAAAATTCAAGTACTCCGATCGGATAATGGCAGAGAATTTGTTAATTAGGAGATGAACACCTTTTTCCAAGAACATGGTCTTATCCACCAAACTAGTTGCCTGAACACCCCCCAACAAAACGGTGTTTTTTAGAGGAAAAACTGCACCATTCTTGAGATGACTCAGACCCTTCTAACCGAGTCACATGTCCCGAACCATTTTTGGCCAGAAGCGATTGCTACTGCCACGTACCTCACAAACAGATTACCAACCAAGATACTCAATCACCAAACTCCACTATCCAGATCTTCAGCTATTTAGTATTTGTCCATATCCCTAAGACAGGTCGGAGTAAACTTGATCCGTGTGCCATTAAGTGTGTATTCGTGGATATGGCCCTCACCAAAAGGGGTACCGGTGTTATAATTCTGTCACAAAAAGAATGCATGTCACTATGGATTGTGACTTCGTCGAGACCGAGTGTTTTTCTTACCCAGTTACGGATTTGGGGGAGAGTCAGAGTGAACCCTTATCCTGGCTACACTATCCGAATTCGATCTCCACAAAAGCTCTCAGTACCACCATCTCCACTCCCAATGATTCTCATCTATATGATGTCCAAAATGAAGTAATAGAAGCTCCAAACTCTCCTATTTCTGATATTCATAGTTCTGATATCACAAATGTTGTTGATACTATTTCTGAAGATATAACAACTAGTTCTAGATATCATCTGCCACAGCGGAGCAACAGGGTACCACCATAGCGATACTCCTCGAAACATACATCTCGATCAGCTAAGTATCCTATAGGAAACTTAGTCAGGGGGAATATGTCAGGAATTACGAAGGCCTTTCTCGGAAACCTTTGCAGATAAGTCATTCCAAAAACCGTGCAAGAAGCCAAAATGAATAAAGAGTGGGAAGAGACGATAGAAACAGAAAAGAGTGCTCTGGAAAAGAATGGAACTTGGAAAAAGTGTCAGTTGCCCCGCGGAAAGAAGCCAGTTGGGTGCAGTTGGGTGTTCACTATAAAACATAAAGCAGATGGGTCCATTGAAAGGTACAAAGCCCGACTAGTAGCAAAGGGGTACACTCAGACGTATGGCATTAACTACTCTGAAAACT
>JBBMKE010000002.1:997569-1024317 GCA_037834125.1 Lippia alba | reverse complement strand
ACTTGAATTATAATAAGTATTGCAGTTTAGTACCGTTTTTTCCCAGTTCTTTTAGTATCAATTATGAACATTTTTATCAAAAAAAGTCGATCTTTTAGGATTTTATCTTAATTTGTATTTGTACTGATTTTTTTAATTGATTTTTTGGGTGAAAAGTATTGTTAAATTACTTTTTTTTAACAAAAAAAATGGATCTTTCGATGGGTTTTTTCGAATTTTAGTGTGGTTTTTTTATATATTGTAATTTTGATGTGTATTTTTTTTATATTTCATCTTTGGGGTAATCCTCTTTTTGAATAAGAGGAAGCACTTTAGTGAACAGTGATTCCGTTTTTTTAAAAAGATGATTTAATACAAAATTTTTGAGTGCATATATAAACTCGTAAATTTTTGTATTAAATCGTCTTTTTAAAAAAATAGAATCAATGTTCACTACAGTGATTCTTCTTATTCAAATAGAGGATTACCCCAAAGTTGAAATATAAAAAAAATACACACCAAAATTACAATATCTAAATATATACACACTAAAATTAGAAATTCACCTCTTTCGATTGTAGAATTTGATCTCAATTTGTATATGTTTTAATTTTATCTCCATAAATTTACTTTTTGGGTGAAAAGTGTTAAATTATTTCTTGTTCTTAAGAAAAATATTAAAATGGCAGAAAAAATATTTAAATTGTATAATTATTATAATTCAGGTAACAATCGATAAAATTAAAATATTGAGATACTTAACGCAAAAAAGACGATAGTTTATATGAGATACGATTCGTGTGGCTTGGTTCAGATTTTAGTAGTTTAGCTTAATAATTTTTGTGATGGTACCACTTAAAAAAAAATTACTTAACAGTCATTTATACAGGAATTTAAACACAAAACGCCGACAAATCTAGCATAGCACAAAAGTGAGAACGCTATACCACTTGATAAAAGTGTTGAAATATAATTAGAAACAAAGAACGGCCCCTAAGCCCTAGGCCCTAGGTTGGAAAGTTGGAGATATTTATTAAAAAAAGTTAAGTCAAACTAAGTACTTTAAGCTTGAATTCTTATGCCCATACTTGATTGTGACAATTTTGTTACATAACATATCTTCCACATGATTTCAAGAATTCCTTTTTCTTCTTTTTTTTTTTTCAAACCCTAATTATCTTGTTCTTTTCAAAGCCTTTACATTATAGTAGTCCTTTTGGGCTTGATTCTCCAATCCTACTTGGAATATTTTAAGAGCTTAACTAATTTTACTTTCTCTATAAGATTTGTTCAAATGCCATATTATATGAAATCAACATTCAAATGGTAATTTAGTACAATTTAATTTAATATAATTAAAAAATAAATAAATGTTTAAAAAAAAATTGTTATATATCTAACAAAATTCTCATTCTTGAATGCAAGCCCAATATAAGTATTTTGCAAGAAAAGATATCTTCCTGATTTGATGGGCTCCATTATGGGTTTCTTCTACGGGCCTTTTGTGTTTAGACAGATCAAATTTGTTGATTTTTTCTGTTTTCATTTTCTAACAACTATCTTGATATTGATCAATATTTTTACATAATAACCACTCACAAATTACCCAACAAATCTTGATTTAATGATAACCGACTAGATTACAAGAGACGGACCTTACATTTTCTCTAAGAGGTCGTGGGTTCGTAATAATAAATAGGGAAAAAAGAAAATCATTTCAGTTAACTGGTAACTGGCGTTGCCACGACAACGACAATTATCCGAAAGAAATGCATTTTAAATTCCACTTAAATGCTCTCAATTCTTTTATGTGTGTATATATATAATATATATATATATTGATGGTCACACATGCAACATATATCCTTGCAAGAAACACAAGTCATTTTCCTTCTATGAATGGATCTGGACAAGGTTTGTATTTTTGTGCCTTGAGGATAAGCTGTGGATTATATATGTATCCAGCGTCTATATGTCTGCACTGCCCATCAGATTTTATGCTTCTTCAATTCTTGAGGGACCATACAAATATGTGTTTTTCGATCATCAATATTTCTGTCCTCACTATTTTCAGCCACATACAAGAATTTCATGGTCCACCTCTATTAATCCGTTTAAATGTAATAAAAATTTCTATTGGAAAGGGGAAAAAATCATAGATCAAGTATTCTAATTTAAATATTCCATCTCATCCATCCAACTATCCGGTAAAAATACACCAATTACAATATCTGCAAAATGTTCCAGCATTTACGTCGAGAGAATCTTGCCCAAGTCATCCATGATCCATCCAAATATCTGGTAAAATCACCGGTGTGTATTTTCAAGATGTTTCAGTATTTATATCGGGAAACCTCATCCAATGATAGAATGATAAAGTCGCTATAAAAATATAAAAAATTCAAACAAAAATAATTTAACATATTTATGCCTTAAAATCTTCAAATTTAACATGAATGTATCTTAAAACTTTTCCTTAGTTCGGGTAGGGAATTAATTATAGGCCCACAGTTTGTTGGTACGTGGAGATTAAACCTAATTTAGGACAAGCTCAAATAGCTAAGTTAGAGAATGAGGAAAGGTTTGTTGGCCTGTTTCATAAAGCTACAAATCTTCTTTTAATTTGTGTATTAATAGGTCCAATGCAGCAACAGGCAAAATTTAGACATTTGAAAGTGTAAATAAATAATTCCAATATGATGATGACCAAAAATTAGATTATCAAAACTAGAGATTTAAATCTTATTCAAAATATCCAATTCCAGATATTTGTAAGTAGTGATGACATTTAATTTTATTTTACTGTAAATTAAAATTCTAATTAATTCAGAAAATTATTTCAAAAGTATAAAATCAGAAGTTTAAAAAAGATAGACCTTTTAATAAAATAATATTCTTAAAAATATTATTTTATAATCACGAATTGCTTTCTCGTGTCAATATTTCCCACATAAAATTTTTTCTAAAACATAAAATTTTTTCTAAAAAAATTATATCGTTATATCCATATTATACTATGACAAACATGTGTTCTACATCCTTCTTGGAGTCAAGCCTAGATGAAGATAAGGGATAAATTGTTGAGATATTTCCAGGAATCGCCGAAATTAAATTGATAAACGAAACACGATTTTAATAATTTCAATATCTCTTCCAGAATTGTTTGAGCTGTGAACCTCTATCCAATCCAATACCGCCACGTCACCCAAAACCAATTTTCAACTTTCCACTCTCTACGCTTTCCCACTTATTTCCCCCCTCTCCTCTCTCTCTCCAAATTTTATTCATCACGCGAAACTTCTAGAATTACCATACATCTGCGCGCGCTCTCTCTCTCTAATTAGATCTGTGACGGGATTCTTCAACTGTATTAACGTCTACCTAGTGTAAATGTTTTTGTATTTCTGGTGATTTTCTGTTCTCAGCTTTTTTTTTGTTGGATTTGGGTGGTTGATGTTGGTGGTGTTTGGTTTGGATTAGGTTAGGTTAACAGGAGCTACATGATGGCTCCGCCGCCGGTGGATCGCAACGGTGGAGGCGAACCGACGGCCGGCGATGCGCCGAGGTCTCTGCCGACGCCGTTTTTGACCAAAACGTATCAGCTCGTGGAGGACCGCGCTATCGATGACATCATCTCCTGGAATGAAGATGGATCTACTTTCATCGTTTGGAATCCGACGGAGTTCGCTAGGGATTTGCTGCCTAAGTATTTCAAGCACAACAATTTCTCCAGCTTTGTTCGCCAATTGAATACTTACGTAAGCTTCTTCGATGTTCTAATCTCAGGATTTGTTATCATGATGATGATGTTGATGATGAACTTTTGTGTTTTCCGGCTAAAATTTTCGGTTATGATTGAGGCCTTTCCGATGAACGTTTTAGGGATTTAGGAAGGTTGTGCCTGATCGCTGGGAGTTCTCGAACGACTGCTTCCGGCGAGGGGAGAAGAAACTTCTGTGCGACATTCAGCGTCGGAAAATCACGGCATCATCACCGGCCACGGTGGTGCCGCCGGCTACGCCGGCGCCTCCGCAGCTGCGGACGGTGTCTCCGTCGGACTCCGGCGAGGAGCAGGTAATTTCCTCCTCCAATTCCCCCGCCCCCGCCCGCGAGTTCAGCGGCAGCACGGCGGAGCTAATCGGCGAAAACGAGAGGCTGAGAAAAGAAAACGTCCAGCTCAACAAAGAGCTGAGCCACATGAAGAGCTTATGCAACAACATCTACGTTCTAATGTCGAACTACGCCGGCAACAAAAAAAACAACGATCACCAACGATCATCGGAAACCGCGGTGAAGCCGTTGGATCTGCTTCCGATGACGAGATTCTGCGAGGAAATGCAAACCGCCGTGGTCGCGGCTGCTGCCGCCGCGGCGCACGGAGGCGAGGAAAGCAACATCCGTTCCGCGGCGGAGGAAATAAGCGCGAGATTGTTCGGCGTCCCCATCGGAGTGAAACGCGGGCGGGAAGGCGAGGGTAGTTCGTCGGACTACGACATGGATCTGCAGCTGCAGCAGCCGGGTGGCGATATCAAATCGGAGCCGTTGGATCAGGACACCAGCGGCGATGATCAGGATTCTTCGTGGCTGGCGCGGAATAATTCTAGAAACCAGCGTGTGTGCAACTGATGCGCGTCGCAGGGGATCCGGGCTCGTAGTATATGATTAGAGTAGTAGTGTAGAAGGGTCTTTTTGCGTAGCAGGAGAGGCACGTGCGGAAGCAGTGTCACGTGTCTCGATAACCTTTCGCGAAGGAAGCTTTTCAGGAAGGTTCCTAGTCTTTCTAGCCCTTTTTCCTGATATATAAATTGATTTTTAATTGTTGAGGAGTTAATTGAGGGGCATTTGTGATATTTGGATAGGTTAGGCATGTAATCACTTTTAGACTTTTAGTGTTATTTATGGGGTATCAATGGAGACATATATTGTTGACTAGTCTCTTTTATTAGTAATTAAAGTTGGGCTTTATTAGAGTACATTTATTGCAAAGTATTACTTTTACCTCTATTATAATTGTGATGCATGAAGAATAAATGTCTATTTTAGCTTCACTTTATAATAATAATAATTTGAAAATGCGAAACTAAAGAATGGGATTGATAAATATCACCGAATAATCAACTTTTTCTTAATATATTTATTGGAAAAAGAACAAATTTTGATTCAGTTGCATGATATTGTGTATTTGTGATGTCCGAACATGTAATGCTGTGGAATTCATCCATAGATAATATGTAAGTGGGCTGAACTGAACCACTTGTGCTTTTTCCTCCATTATTCAAAGACCTGCTGCGAAAGTTCATCATTAAAGTAAAGCAGTATTATGGATGTTAACGGTCCAAGTACTGCACATTTGAATATTGGGGCCTGCTGTTACTATTGACCACTTGAGATCGTTCCACTCCGTTTAAGTCGTGCACACGTTTTCCTTTTCTCCAACATCTCCAATAGTAGAGATTAACGTTTTTTTCAACGTTTTTAGGTCTCACAAATCAAACAAGCATTTCAAGAAGCCGGCTTAATTAGACTAGTCTTATATACTAAACACTCTTTAAGATATAGTAATATAATTCAATGATTTGGTAAGTACATATTTCATGTCAAATAACATAAAATAAAACCAACAGCAATCTAGTAATGTAGTAAAGAACAACTTCATCTTCATTTTATTTTACACTAAAATCCACATTTATTCAAACAAGCCCTTCATCCCTACTCACCATCTTTGATCCCTTTCAAGAACTTCAGAACATGCAGCATCGTGGGCCGATTCGCCGGATTCTCGGACAGACAAATCACGGCAATCTGCAAGGTCTTGAGCATCACCTGCTTCGAATCAGCATCAAGAACACTGTTATCAAGCACGTCCACGGCGCGTCCATTCTTGATCTTCACGAACACCCATCCCACCAGATTCCCGCCTTCAATGTCCTTGAAATCTGGTCCAGTTGGCTCTTTTCCAGTCAACAACTCGAGCAAAATGACACCGAAGCTATAAACATCGCCCCTCGTGGTGGATTTCCAGCTCTGAACATATTCAGGAGGAATATACCCGAATGTGCCAGCAATGTCGGTACTCACATGTGTCTCGCATGCACTTATCAATCTGGCCAATCCGAAATCAGCAACTTTTGGCTCAAAATCTTCGCTCAAGAGAATGTTACTCGCCTTAATATCGCGATGGATAATGTGCGGGATAAACCCGTGGTGGAGAAATGCTAGCCCGCGTGCAGCTCCAAGAGCAATCTTGAACCTTTTGGGCCAATCTAGGACAGAAAGGGTCCCACTTCGGTTCCTCAGCCAATGATCCAAGCTTCCATTTTCCATGTACTCGTAGACAAGCACTTTCTCCTCATTGTAAGAACAGTACCCGAGTAAAGAAATGAGGTTTCTGTGCTTGACCTTGCCCAATGTCTCCATTTCTGCTAGAAACTCGCGTTGGCCTTGACTTTTGGTTTGACTGAGCTTTTTCACTGCAACGACCTTCCCATCGGGTAAAGTTGCTTTGTATACAGTTCCAAAGCCCCCATCTCCGATAATATTTGTCTTGCAGAAGTTGTTTGTTGCTTCGAGAATGTCAACCAGTGTTAGTTTCAACAGAGGCTGCTCGAACGTGGCTATGTTGATGCTCAAAGGCTCCTTAGATCTGCTGCTGCTCAAGAAATAGAGGTTCTGATCATCAGAGCTGTTGTTGCTATTCAGTTTGGTCTCAGATATATCCTCGGGATCATTTCTGCTGTTTCTGTTAGACCATATCCTCAACACGATGACAACAGACAGGATGAGCAATATAGTCCCCACAGCAACTGATCCAAGCCCCCAGACATTTAACAATGGCGATTTTCTGCTGAAACTCCTCAACGGGCATTTTAAACCCGAAATTCCACCACACAGGTGCTTGTTCCCAGCTAGTGAGGCTCTTGTGAGATTCTTACATATCCCGTTTCTAGGAATAGGACCCTCGAGTTTGTTATCAGCAAGATTCAGGAAAATAAGATTAGTAAGCCCACACACTTCAACAGGAATTTCTCCATCAAGCATATTACCAGATACATCAAGATATGACAGCTGTGCAAGATTCCCAAGCTCGGATGGAAATTCACCCGTAAAACCATTATCATGAAGATCCAAAACCGTAAAATAGGACATGTTGCCCAAAGACCTTGGTAAATCTCCAACAAAAGAATTCCCACTTAAATTCACATTTTCAATTCTCCAAACTATGGAGTTCTTGAAAAGCCCATCTATACGGCCTGTAAGCTTATTCTGCTGAACATAAAGTCCCACAAGATTTACCATTCCAGAAATCGCAGCAGGAAGGTTGCCGTTTAGTAAATTAAAGCTCAAATCCAAATGAGTGAGCCCGTTTAAGTTACCAAAGCTAAGAGGAATGGGACCGGATAAAGAATTACAAGATAAATTAAGTTTAACCAATCCGCTTAACAGACCAAGAGTTTCAGGAATTTGACCTGTAAGCTGATTGTTTCCAAGATACAACCCTTGTAACTTCGCTGGATCACCAAGCTCACGCGGAATAGTGCCGTTCAGCAAATTTCCGGACAAATCTAGTGTTGTGAGATTGGATAAACGGGCCAATGAGCTTGGTATATTTCCAGAAAGCAAATTGTTGTTCAGAAGAAGATCAACAACCACAGCGCAGCTTCCCAATTCTTCAGGAATCGAGCCACTCAATCTGTTGTATGAAAGATCAAACACTCCATGATGCTGAATGAAGCTCGAGTCAGGCATAAACGAGGCCTGCTGAAAATACTTGGAATTCTTGGCAGGAATCTCTCCAGAGAGATTGTTGTGTGCAAGAACCAGACATTGCAGCTGAGGCAAGGAAACGAGCTCTTCCGGAATAGAGTTGTTAAGCATGTTGTTTCCCAGATCCAATGTGGTAAGAGCAGTGCAGTTGCCAATCTCATTAGGAATACTCCCTTCCAGAAAATTGGAGCTCAAATCTAAAACAGAGAGAGCATTCAATTTTCCAATTTCTCCCGGGATTCCGCCAGTTATTCGATTATTCGCAAGAACAATGCTTTCTAAATATGCAGCATTGCCAATTTCCTTAGAAAGTGAGCCCTCCAACTGGTTATTTGCAGCAGAAAATTCAATCAAATTTACAGAACTCCAAAGGTTCACAGGAATTGAACCCGTAAAATTATTCGAATCCAACTCAAGAACCATCAAAGGGAGCTCAGAAATATAATCCGGAATAGAACCAACAATCTGATTGTCTAGCAGAATCAACTGTGTTAAATTTCCACATTTAACAAAAGTTTCTTCAATACTACCCGTGAGAAAATTATGATCAAGCTCAATTTCTGAAAGCATAGCAGCATTACACAACTCTTTAGGAATCTCACCTGAAAGCAAATTACTGCCCAAACTAATGTGGCTCAGCATCGAACAATTCCCAATCTCAGACGGGATTCTACCCGAAAACCGATTATTCGAAAGCAAAATCGAATCCACCTGCCTCCATTTCCCAAGCCAGGAAGGCAATGCACCTGAAAACTGATTCTTTTCAGCAGAAAATGTCATCAAAGATAACTCAGACAACTCCTCAGGCAACTCGCCGGACAGAGAATTAAACGAAAGCAGCAACACTTTCAAGCTCCTGCATTTCCCAATCTCCGAAGGAATACTCCCATTAAGCTCAGAGTAAACAAGATTCAGCACAGTAAGGTTCTGCATGTCACCGATAACTTTCGGTATCGAACACTGCAGTGGGTTATACGAAATGTCGAGTTTGCTCAAAGATTTCAACTTCGAAAACGTCTCCGGAATAGGACCACGAAACAAACACGACGGCGAAGAAAAAATCTCCAGATTCCCGAGACGGCCAATCTCCGCCGGAAACTCACCGGAGAAATGGTTGTCACCAATGTAAAGCTCCGTCAGAGAAACGAGTTCCCCAATCTCCGGCGGTAATTCTCCGGAAAGAGAGTTGTTTGAAACGTCAAACGTAGACAATGATCGAAGATGTGTAAAGAGACTCGCAGGCAACGAACCAGTGAGAAAATTATTTCCCAAAGCCAAAACCTGCAGCTGAGTTAAGTTCCCCATCTGGGGTGGGATAACTCCGGTGAGATCATTCCCGGAAAGGTCCAAAGATTCGAGCTTTACCAAGTTTCCGACCTCAGGCGGGATTTTTCCGGTGAATAAATTCGGCCCGAGTCTCAGACTCTGCAGATGAGTCAACTCACCGAGTTCCTTCGGCAACTTACCGGAGAACTGATTATGGCCCACGTCCAAGATTCTCAGCCGGCTGAGGGAACCAATTTCCGGCGACATTTCACCGTAGAGCTGATTGTAAGAAAGATCGAGGGTAATGAGGCTGGCGAGAGAGAAGAGGGAACTCGAGAGAGGGCCCCTGAGCTGACCCGTCAGAGTGCGGGTCGAGAGAACGAGTGAGGTGACTCGGTCGTCTTCTTCGCATGAAACTCCAGTCCAGTTGCAGTGAGGAATTGCAGGGTTCCATGAAACGAGAATTTCGGGGTTTTCGAGAGAGTTCTTGAACGACAGCAAACCCTCCCTTTCGGATTTCTGGTCTGCAATGGCATTTGAGGTCAGAGAAACCAAATGCAGCGCGAGGAAAACGAAGGAAACCATCACAGACGCCATTTTTTCCCTGGATAATGTTCAAGAAAGCTCAAGATTGAAATTTTGGCAGATTTTTTTTTCAAATTGCGGTACATTTGTAATGCATTTCTTGATCTTGTTTGTACAGAGAGAGAAAAGAGAGAGAATCCTGGAGTAATTTCCTTGAGAATCGAAAGCAATGTTGAGAGAGAGTGGAAGTGGTACAGTTTGTTGGGAACATGAAGAGGGTGGCTATGGTACAAAATCAAAAAGATTGAATTTTTAAAAACAATTTTTGGAGAATTATTTTGTCTTTTACGCAGTTCAACACTGAAAAGGAATTCTGAACGACGTCGTTTCAAAGGGGCTGGGGGGGGGGGGGGGTTGGGCCTGAAAATCCAGCAGTTCCAAAAGAATGCGGAAAGGTATTGGAGTTGCGCAGACAGCCTACAAACCTACCCTGTTGTTCAGTCTTCATGATATCGATTCTTGCTTCAGAGCATCTCCTGTGATTTTACCATAATACCCTTCAGTCAGGATAGGATTAAATTTTTCGTATATAATTCTCCAATACGAACACGAGGCAAAATCTGACAATGTTAATACAAATTTTTAGAAAGGTTTATTTTTAGAAGTGTTTAGGGATCAAGGTTTTTACTCAGTAATTGGAAGTGTGAAATATATGTTTTGATTGAATAAAGTTATGGCATGATTGGTATGATGGAATTGAATGAGTATTACTACGTCCATTCCTAAATCCTTGATTGATACAAAATATAATTAGGAATGCTCATTCTTGCGGTAATATTCATTCCCACAAATATGGGATTACTCATTCCTTTGGTACCCCATGGTATTAGTCATTCCTAATGTTTAGAATTTATTATTATTTTTATATTATCGTCATATATTTGGTAAATGCATATTATATTTTATATTTTCATAAATAAAAATTAAATACTATTAATTACATTAAAATTTTAATAAATTATATTAAATATGTATAAATATAAATATTATATATTTATAAAACATGTTCGAAATATTATTTAATTTTTATATTTTATAAATTTAAATATTTTATAAAGAACAAATTTTGATATTTATATTAAAATTTATTTTTTATCTATATATGTGTGTGTGCGTGTGTGTTGCACAGACACGGCGACACGGACACGACACGACACGACACGACACAAAACAAATACGACGACACGACTTTTTTTTGTAAATTTTTCACATGAGAACAGTGTCCGACGCGGTAAAATAATATTTTTAGAAGCGTTGGACATTAGAACCAAAATAATATATATATATATATATATATATATATTTATATATGAAAATATATTATTGCTCAAAATAAAAAAATAAAAAAATATATAATATAAATATGTTTTTAGAATAAATTATTATTATTTTTTTTATGAATAATATTAATGGAATAAGTTTAAAATTTTTGTTTCATTCATAACTTTATTACTTGACATACCAATCATAGCAATGTCATAATAAAGTCATTCCATTCATTTGTTCATTCCATTACAAAGTTCATTCCTTTACTGCCTCATTCCATTCATACATATCAATCAAGCCGTTAGGGTTTGTATTGTACGCTATAAATACCGATGTACTCTAATGTTATTAAATGGAGAAAACTATATACACTTTCATATTCAATATATTTGGCCAACCCCAATTTATACTTCAATATTCACTTTTCTGGGTACCTAGGATTTATTAAATAATAAGAAGTATACCTTATTTTGATTATTTATACTTCAATATTCACTTTTCTGGGTACCTAGGATTTATTAAATAATAAGAAGTATACCTTATTTTGATTATAATAAAACTAAAAAGGTTTTAAACTATAGTACAAAGTTATATTATTTTATGTTATCTGATTTTTATTGAGATTATAACAAGTAATTATTCATCATGAATTTTACATGACTATACAAATTCTCTATCTTGTTTGAGAAATTACAAAAACTTCCCTTAATATAAAATTACAAGATTCGGTACCATCAATCAATAATAATTGCGTACAATATATATATATATATATATATATAAACCTATAAGAGATAAGGGTTTTTTGTAATTTTTCCAAATATTATTGATGTTTCCTCCAATCTAATTTGGTACTTTTTCTCCCCTAAAGAGTGACCCGTTTTACAGGGATCGAAAAAAACAAGAACAAATAAATATCGGATAATCGAAAGAGAATAACATCATAATCAAATAGAGAAGTCATCAATTAAAAAGACAAGGCGTCCATGTCGAATATAGCCCCACAATTGTGACGGGACACAGTGTCACTTACTAGGCTACATTTTCACACTTTAAATTATTAAAAACAATTAATTCATGGTATTAAATTAAAGTAATTACTTGAAACATTATTAGAATTGGATTTTGTGGACTAGCTTTTGGGCTTTAATTTGGCCCTAATTATTTCAAGCCCACAATATGTTTATTTGCACTTTATTTACTGATTGTGGGCTTATTCCATTGTGGATACTGCAAACATCTACAGTAACATGTTTATGGGCTTAACCAGAAGTTTCGTATCTGAGTTAGCGTGTGATACGCACTTTAGGTCGTACCCTCTTGATCCGAAGTGCAACTCCACTTGTCGTCGAATTTGGACATGTAACTGTCACTCAAAGATATCAAATATTTCATTAGAGGGACAAATTAGAATTTCCGCCAGCGTGACCCTCCGACCTTCAAATCAGATCTTCGTCAAATGTGAATTAATATTATAAGGAATGCCAAAATCTGAAAATAAGAGGTTTCTATTAGTTACATTTCTATCAATGAATAATGCTCTATTTATAGTCTTTTTTTAATCATCCTAAATTGTGCTAGGTCTCCACGTGTCCTGCCCGGATTTGAGAATTAACTTCATGGGCCCTATCTTGGGCTTTAATATCCCTTCGCAAATAAATAATGGGCTCTATTATATAAGGATCCTGATCCATGTAGTATGACCCGTATCAATATGTATGCAGTTATTATTGGTATGAAAAATTTTACAGTTTAATAGTCCGATAACTTATGTTTGGAATATAAAAGTTGAAAAACTTTCATATTAATGATAATTATTTTCTACCTTTCCTATTAATGGGTTTGAACACAATATTTTTACTTAAAATATTATAATATCGAATTGTTAAAATATATAATTGATCGTTTTAATGTTTGGTAGACTATGTCATAATTTTTACTTTGATGAGCATTATTTTAAAAGTGCCAGTTCTCATGCAACTAGCGTGACTACTTTTTCCTACTGATATGACAACATTAAGTGACGTCAACTTCTAAGTAGTAACATCAACATGCTATAATTCAAAGGAGAAAAAAAGATTGAATCCCCAAAGAGAAAAAAAGAGAAATCTTGAAAGGTAAAAACATAGGTAAAAATCAAAAGCCTTAAACAATAAGGAAGGAAACTTCCAACCGCGGAAAGAGAAATCTTGAACTAGTCTTGCTACCTCATTTCTAGATTCAATTGATGGATGCACAATTATTGATATATTTACTAGTGATTCAAACTTGGATTAAAGACTAAAAAAATATTTTTTTATCAAAGTATAGTAATCGAAAAGTAATTTTCACATTTAGCCAGCGTAACGACAGAGCAAATATTTTATATTTGTTTTGTGATTTGTAAATTTTTTAAGAATAATGACAAATTTAATACATTTATTATTATAGTTGGTTATGGTTCAGCAAAAACGAAATTAAACTAAAATTTTTCTTTTTTTTTATGCTTAGCATTTGTTTAATACCTTTTCTATGTTTTCCAACTTCGTTTCGATCATGAGGGAAAAAAATGAAACAAATTATAAAGGTAATTTAGTTTGAGCGTGACTCATCAAACTGTATAAGGAAGAGCGAGCGTTTTATATTTACCGTATGATTGTCTAAAACACTTATTATTATGATTGATTGAGTTTGATTAAATGGAAGCAAAATTTTTTAAATTATAAATATTATAATCAAATATGAAGTGAGAGTATATTCATTAGGGTTTCTACCAAATTTGGGACCCATTATTTGTCAGGAAAAGAAAAAGAACGCGTTTAGGGAAATTTTTAATTTACACTTGATTTGATTGAATTCAACTAATTAAAAAGATAAATATATTATGCTTATATCTAATTTGTCATTTTCTTTAAATTTTTTATCAACAACACGATAAATATAAAATATTAATCTATTTATTATATTGATTTGACGGAATCAGAATATAATTACCCTTAGTGTGGTATCAAAGTTGTGGTTTGGGCATCATATATAATATGTCCATTATAATAGAGTGCATGAGGCAGTGCTTGAAAGTTGAAACACTCAAACTGATGATGTCTCTCTCCAATAAAGCAATTGGGAGTATTCAGTCATACTCATGCATGTGCCCAGTCAAATTTGGCCATCTTATTCTCATGCTTATCAATCAAATCTCTAAAATATATTACCAAATTAAGTAGCACAAATTAACATGGAAACAACCCACTATAGGTATAATTTCATAGTAACATAATAGAAAATTTACCCACCGATTCCGAATATATAATTTAGAGTCGACGTTATCATATCATAACTGAAGATTTCGTAATCGAGTACCTCGATATGCTGTTACTATTAATAAAGAGAATTTTAAATATTAGTGGTTCTACTTGATTTGAATTCATAATAAAATATAAAATAAAAAAAAGGAAATTTTAATTAGAAAATCACAGCAAGTATACAACCAGTAATTTGTGAGAAAAGGTTCAAATCTAAAAATAAATTAAATATAATAATTGTATTTTTATAAAAAAATCATGATTATAATCGGAACTTAATAAAATTTGAAAAACTACGTCAACTTAATTATTTCTTTACTTTTGGCATAGCTCCGCGTTTTTTTTTCAATAATTTCAAACGTATTAATGATGGAGTCATTATCAAATGTAAAATGAAAAGACATTGTTAAAATCAAATGCCTTATCCTCTGATATAATAGTACTTCTAAAAGTATTATTTTGCTACGACTTATATCGTGTCGGATTAGATATTTTTTTATCGGAGACGGAACAGTGGGAGAGACCCTCCTAAATTTTGAAAAAACATATATTTTAAAATATTTATTATTCTCTCTCAATTAGATATTTTGCTTCCTTTATTTTTGATATTCTGATTTTTGTCCTCTCTAATTTAAATCTTGATTGAGTGATTCGAGTCTCTGTTTCTCATGTAAAATATTTAAAAAAAAAAATTGTATCACTAAATTTATATCATATCGTATTCACGATATCCGTATACATACATTATAAATCTTACTCGTAGCAAAACCAGGAGAAGTGAGAATAACTCTCGACATGTATCATGAATTAGTCGAGATAGCCATTTAATTATGCATGTTGGATTAGATGTTGAATAGACTAAGAAATTTGGTTGAAAATTCCATAACATAGATTGCACCTAGCAGAAGATGCCATGAAACTTCACCAAGAAAATTTACTAGTGTCTCGAAGGCAGGGCCCAATTACAACTAGTATGATTGTTGACGATAATTGTCTTGGTTTTGCCATACCATTAAGATAAAATAAAGTTAATTAAGACTTTTGACAAATAAGGTCATTTATCAATTGTCTTCTCATGAAACATTTAAACTCTACTATATTTTAATAATGTTAAGTATATGTTTGAACTTTGAAGTGTAATTTTCTTAGGAGATAATTGTAATTTTCAGCTGTTTCTGTAGTTAATAACAACAGACATTTCAAACACATTTGTGATAAGAAATATAATGAAACTCAGGAATACTTATAAAGGCCAAGAACAGACATTTGTTGAAACAGGCAAAGACTGTATCTTTTCACATATTTGGAAATACTTAAAAATAGAATTTGAAAGTTGATAGTCTCAAGATTTTACATATATAAGTGCATACATATATACATGTAGAAATCCCACCAGTGATCTTTAAGTATTATAAGTGATGGGAAGGAGACCTTGTTGTGATAAGAGTAAAGTGAAAAGAGGGAGTTGGTCTCCTGAAGAAGATGCAACTCTCAGGAATTACATCCACAAGCATGGCACTGCTGGCAACTGGATTGCCTTGCCTCAAAAAGCCGGTATGTGTGAAATTTGAGCATCATGTGTGTAAAATATCCATGTCGTGGTGTATCTGTATGTGTCTGAGACTCTAAAATTTGAGTGTCATGGTGTCTGTGTGACTATGTGTTCCATGGGGGCTGTGTGTGTGTGAATATGTGTTTCATTGGTAATTCTAACCAAGTCTGGCTAGGCCAAACCGATGTAACGAGGGTTGAGTATTTTACACTTGTCGTGTGATTGATGAAAAATTTAGGGAGAGTTGGGTTTAGGTTAGAATTTTCAGTGTTTCATGGACTGTGTGTGTGTGAATGTGTTTCATGGTGTGTATGTGACTCTGTCATGGGGTGTGTGTGTGTGTGTAATATGTGTGTCATGGTGTGTGTGTGTTTGTGTTTGAGATTCTGAAATTTGAGTGTCATGGTGTCTCTGTGACTGTGTTTCATGGTGTGTGTGTGAGTGAGTGTGTGTGAATATGTGTTTCATGGGTTGTGTGTGTGACTATGTGTTTCATGGATAAGCCTGAGTCTGGCTCGGCCAAATGTAACGAGGGGCAAGTGTTTCAGACTTATCGCTTGATTGATGAAACATTCAGGAAGAATGATAAATCAAATTACAGGTGTAAGACACTTCATCTCTTTAATTTGTGGGGTTCGACGGAATCAAGTTTGAGCTAGAATTTTCCGTGTTCATGGGCTATGTGTGTGTGTGAAATATGTGTTTCATGGTGTATGTGTGTAATGTGTGTGCTAGCTTTAAACTATGAAAGATTGGCTGGAAAATTAGCTTCTACATTTCATTTGAAGACAACTTTTCCAAGAATTCTCAAACCCCACAAATAGAATCCACATTTTTTGTGCACATAATTCACAGCTATCTTAATTTTCTGAGTCCATAAAACTGATCAGGGCTTAAGCGATGTGGGAAGAGTTGCCGTCTCCGGTGGCTAAATTACCTCAGACCAGACATCAAACATGGAGCTTTTACACAAGATGAAGAAACCATTATTTGCAACTTATATTTCAAAATCGGAAGCAGGTAAATTTCGTTAACTATGTAACATTCATGAGAAAACTATATTAATATGAGTAATTTAATCACTTTTATTTTTAATAAATCCATAGATGGTCTATCATAGCTTCGCACCTGCCTGGAAGAACAGACAATGATGTGAAGAACTATTGGAACACAAAGCTGAAAAAGAAGCTGACGTCAGCCACCGCCGGAGCGGCCGTCACCACCAGCAGCGCCGCCACTGTTATCGACAATTCGCTGCCTTTGGCACCAACTTTTCAAGAACTATATGTTCCTGACAGCACACTGAGTTTTAACTTCCCGACGTTCGTTACCGAAGGGCAAAATGGTAATCGTTCAAGCGGACTCGTCGAAGAATCGAGCCCTTTTAGCCAAATTCTAATGGATCAAAATTATGGAGTGCAGGAAGCTCCTGCAATGGATGAATATTCATGTGAAGTTCTGAGTGGCTTTTGGTTTCAAGATGAAGGAATTGGATTTGCTAATGCTAATGAAGATTTGTTTAGTATTTTTCTTGGTGATTCTAAGCCACAAGGAGTGAGTCAAAGTCACTAACCCCATTGAGAGAGACAAAGATGTTTTCTTTTGTTTCTTCTTAATTTGATTATTGATAGTTTATTCAACTTGGCTGAATTAGAAGATAGGAGGATCTGATTTCAATTGTTTCCAGAAAATAACGAGAAAAAGACCACATGTATATATGAATGTTTTAAGTCTCTGTTATATTTTTGTGCATGTTATGCCACTACAATTATAGTGCAAATCATCACATAGGCATTTTAGTACGTGTTTTTTACTGGAAACTGATTTTGCCCGCCGGAATTTACACTTGTAATCTCGCACGAGACAAATGTGCATTAAATTGCGAAGGCGAGAACAATTGTAACAATATTCACCAACTAATGATCCGTCAAACATAAGCTTAACGGTAACAGGACACTGCATATAAGTGTTTTAATCACAACAATAATGTCACAACAATGCAAAACAATAACACGCTTGTTCGTTCTCAACCAAACAGAAACTGAATATAAATTGTTCATTGTAATCTATACAGTTCTTTGTACTGGAAAATGCACATCCAGGGAATTCGGTATGAGCTTAGCTAAGATCTCCGTTATAAGTACAGCCAATGTTTCAAGAGCATCTCAGGATTTGGAATCGACATCTGCAACGCAGCCACAAAAATAAATTGTCATTAGCATCACGCATAAGGAAAATCCATCGACACTATGTTATGTTTGTTTGTCAACCTATTAAATCTACGAAACATTCCCACTAGTACTAGTAGCTAATCAATGGGCTCAGTCATTTCACATAACCATAATCTTCTTCATTGCAAAATTTTCGAAACAGTCAGATATGCTGGTTTAATCAACTGAAGTAGTCAGAAGTTAGGGATCAAGGGAAGGGGAGGAGAAGGGCGAGCTCAAAGACACGTTTTAAATACTTTATCATTTGCAAATACCCCAAATGAAATCCTGGTTCCATCCCTTCAAAAGTAGGACGTAAAATTATGAGTTCAACGGTAATATCAACAAATATAAGGTTCAGAAATCACCTTCTTAAAGAGCCATCTCCCTCTGCAGTTCAGCAAGCTCATCATCCTCATCTTCAACCTTCTTAGCTGGTTGCCTTCCAGCAGGTACCCGAACAGGAGCAGCAGGAGCCGTTGTCGCAGGTTGCAGAAGCTGTTCCTCCAGCTCAGCTCCTTCAAGTTCTTCGAGCTCTGCCTCCAATTCATCCTGCACAAGAAAGACAATTAAGAAAAAATCATTAAAAGGACGAAATGAAATGGAGAAGATATCAGAAACTGTCACAGACCTCATCAAAATCAGCAGCTGCACCAATTGGTGTTGACAGTGCTTCTTGGATCATTTTCATATTTTCAGTCTGCTCGTTGATCTCATCCATTGTCTTGTCGACATCATCGATATTACTGCATCAGAAAAAGGTGGTAGACAATATGAGGCGGCAAAATTACGAGTACCAGAGGAAGGTGCTTTTGTATCAAGATAACTTTAGTATCAAAGGAGGCATGTGCAATCACTGATCTCTTCTTTTTTCTAATTGATAGGACAGCAATTTCTTCTTATCCGAACATGACAATAGCAGCATTAAACTGAACCATTTATGCCAAAGAAAACATTGGGAAGCAGTATTTTGGTTCAGCCACCGAAAAACATATACCGATGATGTATAATAGTTTCTGATTGTATTATCACACTAAAGATTTTCATCAACTCTAGTAGAAAATTGTTATATTATTCATTAGTTTAGTGATGCCATTTCTTTTTGCCTTCTCGGTTAGTTCATTATACTGGAAACTTGATTTTACTTCAGCATGGAGTGAAATTGGGTTAATTGCTCACAATATCTACTCCATTTAGTCCTAATTAATTTGACATATCAATCTAGTATTTGATTTGGATCAACCCAACTTACGTTGCCTTCTGCATAGCTTTCATTGCAGCTGCTCCAGTTCTCAAAGCATCAACAGTTTCTGTTGTAGCTTTTGCACCCTCCAGCATAATCATCTGCAAAAGGTGATCAACTTAGCAAAGGTGCAGATGACAGCAAATACAGTCAACAAGAATATAATTACTGAATACTTAGCAAGCACACCTGATCATGAATACGCAATTGGAAATTTCCAAGCTGCTCAACTTGTTGTTCATAAAGCCTTTTCCTCTTCAAACATTGTATTGCAGCTACAAAAGGTTAGCCACAGGACCGCCATTAAGAACGTGGCGCTTAAATTTCACAAATCTTTGGAACACATGATTCAGCTAAACCTTACAAACATAGGCTCAACCATAACATGCTATATTGGTGGGCTACAAAATAAAGGACAGAATATTCTGAAGTATTAAGTTTACAAAACAGGATACATTTTACCAAATTTTATTGTGCTCTAGCCCAATATAATTGATGGTCCAAACAATGAGAGCAATCGTGGGTGAACTGTTTACACCCAAGGCCCCAATTGCATTGAGAACATGCATAGATGCCGGCAGAACTGATTATAAACTTCTGGATTGAAATAGGTGGGTCACTTGTAAAGTTCTTGTTTCTCAAAGAGAGGAATACTAAAAAAATTCTGTAACAAAGGATGCAGGCTGATTGGTTTTTCGGCAATTTATGGTGAATCCAAACATAATTAGAAAAAGATATGCATCCAAATGGGATAAAAAATATATATATGACACTAGGACGGAAATTGAGGATTCCAAAACTAGGAGGATTATATTAACTGATACCTTACATATACGAAGGTTTTAAGTTTCTTTTCTCATGTTATTTGTACTGCAAACAAGATTAGAAGCACAAAAGGACCTAATTCATAATTCTAAAATCTCAAAAATTAATTTAGATGTAAGATAACTCCCCACAATCTCTAATCAATAGATCATACCCCTCTTATTTTTAGCTCTAGTAAACTCCTTCGCCTTTTCAACTTCAGCGGAAGCCTTCTTCAAGAGAACTTTCTCTTTTTTCTCGAGCATCTCAAGCGTCTGCATTACACGCCAAAACAAACATTCAGAGTTTGACAAAATAACAGAAGAGTCAAGCAACCATAGTATAAGGAAACATATGCCTAAGATAGGTTCTCCTAGTTGCTCACCTATATTATCGTTTTTCTCCAGCTCACTAATCGAACTAGAGACTAATTAGTAGCCAAAGACAATATCTTCAGATTTCTATATTCCAAAAGCCAAACAAGATTACTAACAGTTAAGATTCTCGACAGACACACAATGAACATTATGTGTAGTTTACATAGCATTCAATTACAGATTCATAATACGAATTACAACAAAATACAAGGATTATATTATGCATACAATCTAACAATAGTTTATTATCATGCACTGTGAAGCTAACAGATAAGTACATTACAAAGTTCCACCCAAATTACCCAAATCATGTCTATCCAAACACCCATCTAGAGTTTATCTTTTACACCATTCAATGTCACAGTTTTTCACCAGAAAAAAACTCAAGACATAAATCAAACTTTTCGCGTATTATGACAACAAAAAATTAAAAAACACAAACATAACTAAATCATCGATCAAAACCACACCTCATTTAACTTGTCTAGCGTTGCCAGAGCATTAGTCTCCTGCTTGGGTTTTCCAAAAATCCGCGTAAACATCGTGGATGATTTTATTTCCCAAATCTACCACCAATTACGGACAAAAATGGAAGCAAAATTGAAGCTTTGAAACCCTGCAACAATCCAATAAATCTATCACTTCGATCCACGATTCTCAACAAGTCGAATTACTCTAAATTCGAACGATTCAACAGCAAAAAGTATAATTAAACAATTCAAACCGAGTACGAATACAACTGGCATATCACAATTGCTCATTATCACTAACCTTTGATTCAACCGATGAGAAAATCGCCCTGATTTTCTCTGCGGAGATACTGCGGATTAAGTTTTTGCGAAAATTATAAAAAAACAAAATGATTCATACAAAAGTAAGCGTCGATTATTGTGGTGGGTAATTGACATTGGAGTCCTTTAAGTAAACTTTATAGCAAATTGCATACTTTATTTTACGGTAGTTGATGTTTTGCACCCTTGATTTAGTTAGATTTGCATTTTGCCCCTAATATCTTTTTGAGTGGGTTTCTCAGGGACAAATAAATCAGTCAAAAAACGAAATTGAGTAGTTTAAAAATTGCTTTTTAATCTTTAGGGGTCTAAACTCTAATAAACTTTACATATTTCCCCATTCAAAATAATTAATGTTGCAAGCGTAAATCCTCTAATGTGTTGGACCATACTTAACAATTTCACGAAATGATGAATTTGGTGGATTAATTTTTTTTGTCCCCTTATTACGTTTGTTATTTCAGTTTGCGTGCTTCGTCAATACTAATAATAAATTTAAATGATTATGCATTATTCTTTTGATAAATTGTTATTCGTATACTAATATAATTGAAACATCAAATTTTTACTGAATTACAGATTTTGAGTTCAAATTAACAACCACACGAACAAGTAAAGAACCAAAATGTAACAACAAAAATCTTGAAGGTGCATGTGTATTAAGGGTGACCAAAACGAGACTTGTGTTAACTATGAGTGAAAATAATAGAAATACGATGAATAATTGAATATGGTGCAGATTGTCAATAAAATATATTGTTTGGGTGCAACTGCAACATATAAACTATCTTAATTGAGTGACCTAGACTGCTTGAGAGAGAGAGAGAGAGACTGGCTTTGTTTAGAATGTGATGGACCATTTGGGTTTGAAATTTGAAATTAGATAAAATTTTGGGGCAATTTGCAATTTCTTTCTTATTTCTACAATTCCACTTTATTTTTGACTTAGCATGTGAATTTTCATAGCAATTTAACAATCTTCAACGCTTAAATATGTGGTTGTGCCTTTTCTTTTCAATGTCTTGTTATAGTTGGAGCACTTATTATTTTTTATTATCTATTTATATGAATCGAGTTGAGTTGAACGTAAAATTCTTCCAAGTAATAACACCGACTTATCTAGAATTCAAATACGAAACTTTTGGTTAAACATAATACTCATTACAAATACGAAACTTTCGGTTAATCATAATACGCGTTACTACTGAGGATGAATATTCGATGGACAAAGTTGGGATAAATATTTTAAATATCTTGTACTATCACAATTTTTGAGGTTTTCATCCTAAACTATAAAAAAATTTATGTTTGCTTCCTCGTTATTATTTTTTAACATATTGTAACCTGATTCTACTCATCGTATGACACGTGGAAGAAATTTTATGTATCACACATCTATTGAAATCAGATTATAATTTATTGAAAAATAATAGTTGAAGATGTAAATATCCACTTTTTATATTTCAATATGTAAATTTTAAAAATCGCGATAATACATGATATTCAAAAAATTTATCCGGGCAAAATTTTAATGGTCCGATTATGTTGACTTCCTCCTAAGTGGACTCTTTCATCATGGTTCATGGCCATATAGTAAATTTTGGACCAATCTCTTTCAATTCAATTAACCTGGATCCAGCCCACTTAAATTACTTTATAAGAAATTCTCATTTTGCAATAATTTCGAGTCCAGTTGAAGCAATAAATTATCAATATATTTATTTAAATTGTCATTTGCAAAAAGAATTCATGTAGATCTGTACGATCCAAATGATGAAATATTTATTAACCTTTTATAAAAATCAAAATAAATTTTTTAAAATTTGTTAATATAAAAAAAATAAATTAAAAATGACGAAAAACATCAAAGAATGTTTCATAATTACCCTTAGCACACTGGAAATACAACACTTCTAACTTTCGCGTTAGCTATATTTACTGGAAAGGTGTTTCGCTTTCGAAAATCGAAATTCAATCCCAATTGATTCATCGGTTACACAGATCTATCTCTGAATATCGCATTTCCATCTGCTAGTTATCCAGTTTCGTAGCAGATCTAGCCATGGATTTCATGAAGGTTTTCGATCAAACTGTCCGTGAAATGTATGTATTCGGTTTTATTTGTGTTTTTTTCTGATTCAATTGATCAATTCCAGCTTATGCTGTAAATTGAGCCACTTTAAATTTTGGTTGTGTTTAATGCAGAAAGAGGGAGGTGAATTTGAAGGTGTTGAAGGTCCCGGAGATCGAACAGAAGGTAATGCTTGGAAATTTGTGTGTATTTTGACATTTTCTTAGCTGAATTTGAAGGATGAAGTGTAGGTTTGGTATTTTAGTGATGGCTATTGATATTGACTAGAGTTGTTGAATTCAGCTTATTACTTTGATTGTATGCAGTTGTGAGTTTCTTCAAGATTTCGTTTTTTAGTATTTAAATCTAGTATATCATTAGTGGGGAGATAGGGTAGTTGGAGAATTAGTGCTTTAAAAGTTTGTTATTGGTGTAGAACTGTTATTCTATGAGATCAGATGGTAATGATATTCTGATTTGAACTTCATGTGCTGAATGCCAAGAAGCTAAATGATAATTTTGTTGTTGCCTTTTCTATTGCAAGTTTATTAGGTGAGGTGCTTTGGAGAAATAGAATAGCAAAGAAGAGAGTCACTCAGCCTGTTTGAGCTTATGGTTTGGTATACTATGAGTTGCTGTAATTGATATTTGATAAGTGCCGTTAAATTCTTTTCTCGTATGCTCAGGGTCATCCATGCCGGTAAAAAAGTTTGTGCTAACCTGAAACATCATAATTCGCCATTTGAAGAGATATTTGTGTGCAGGATTTGTAGTTTTCAGTTGGCAGAATGCCTTGTATTATGTTTTCGAAGAAAATGCAGATATTGAGTAAATTCACTTTTTTCCATCAAAAGTTTCGATTTGTAAAGTTTCTAACTTTTCTGCATTAAGGTAGGTTTTGGATGCAACAGATGATGAACCTTGGGGTCCTCACGGTACAGTGTTGGCAGAGATTGCACAGGCTACAAAGAAATTGTAATTTGTAAACTTTTGGGTTCACACCTTTGTTCGGATTTCAGTATCTTATTCTTTGTTATGCTTTGTTTAGAGCTAGATGCTTTACTTTCCGTTCCCACATCTGATCTCTTGATATATTATGCAGCACTGAGTGTCAGATGATTATGAATGTCCTTTGGACAAGATTAACTGAGACGGGAAAGGATTGGCGTTTTGTCTACAAGGTAGATACTAGAATCTTTTGTGCAGAAAATGTACTGTTGGTTGAAATGCGTCAAAACGACAAACATCTAAACTTTTTTCTTTTTCTTTAACATTTGTTGCCATTTTTTTATATCTTTCATTTTTAGTGACCATTGACATCATTCTGCATTCATATCTAACATTTTCCCTGGCAGTCATTGACTGTTATAGAGTATCTGATTGGACATGGATCAGAACGTGCTGTTGACGACATAATAGAACATACCTTTCAGATATCTGTAAGTATCTTCATTACCGATCAAGTTGTAGCATTCTTTTATATTTACTGATTTTGACCCTTTCAATGTTCAAATCTCCAGTCCCTCACTAGTTTTGAGTATGTTGAGCCAAGTGGGAAGGATGTGGGAATCAACGTGAGGAAAAAGGCAGAAACCATTGTGTCTCTTCTAAACAACAAAGATAAGATACAAGAAGCAAGGGAGAAAGCTGCTAAAAATCGCGAAAAGTAAGGTTATGCTTTGAGGTCTCATTTTAAGCTTATGTTTTGAGGCCCTTGGAGTACTGCCCTGCACTTTCTTGACTATGTTGTTTCACTAATGATTGGTTTGTGGGCTTTGTTGTTGCATGTTAGGTATGTTGGACTTTCATCATCTGGAATATCATACAAGTCTGGTGCAGCCTCATTTGCTAGTAGTGGCTTTAAGAGTAGTGAACGATATGGAGGTTTTGGTAATTCAGGAGATGGCGAATCATTTCAGGATTCTTATAAGGACAAGGATCCTTATGGTGAAGATAAATACGTGAAGACTAAATCAAAGAAAGAATCTTCTCGTTATGGCAGGTATGTGTTTTTTACTCCCATTTCTATGTAGAATAGGTTGGAACTTGGAATTTGAGCTTATTTTCTTTGAACAGAACAATTTTATGTTTTTGTTTGCTGACCTACAAATGACTCAACCAGCTATCACATGATGCATGACTTGGAGGATATATCATCTGTTTTTCTTCTTTTATATAATTTTCATAACAGATATATTGTTGAGGTTCAGATTTAGCATTTACTTATTTGTTTAGTTGTATCTTTGCTTAATTATTCTACAGCAAGAGCCAAGACTCTCTGGCCAGTGGCGCATCAAAAACTAGCACGGATAAATATGCCTCTGTTTCCACAGATAATGCATCATCAGACAAATATGATGAAGATTTTGATGATTTTGATCCACGAGGGACTTCAAATGCCCGTAAGTAATATATATAGGAGAAGACACTATTCCTTCCACAGATTATTAAACTGTAATCAAATTTGCTTTTATGTTGAAACAGAACCTTCTTCAGGAAGCCACCAAGTGGATCTTTTCGGACAAGACTTTGATCTCTTGGGTGGACCAGTGTCTGCTCCAACAGATAAGTCTAGTTCTGTAGACAATAATCCATCAGAAGTTGATGTATTTGCCGATGCTGATTTTGTGTCGGCACCACCACCAGCAGGAGGAAAAAATCCTGATCCTCAGGTTACGCTCCCACCACCTTACAAATGGATCTATTTCTTACGTTTTTCTGTTCTAGAAAGTTTTTACATCTTTCTTGTCTGCTAATCGACTATGTCTCGACCTTTTACAGACCACCGTTGATCTGTTTGCCTCTCAACCTGCCCCTTCTCCTGCTGTTTCTACAACAATGGATTTTTTTGCTGCCAACGACAATACTTCTAAATCTGATGCAACTGTTAACATTTTCGATCCATTTGCTTCTGTCCCACTGAACAATTTTGATGGGTCTGACCCCTTTGGTGCCTTCACTTCCAATACAAATCCTCTGACAACGGCCTCAGACCAAAATTTCTCTAATGGTGGAACTCATGGAAACAAAAACGAATCTTCAACTGGGTCTGACCCTTTTGGTGACTTTGTTTCTCATACAGATCCTTTGTCAACTGCATCGAACGCAAATTCCTCTAATGATTTGAGCCATGGAAACATAATAGGATCTTCAACTGAAACCAAGCCCTCCAAGGACGGGTTTCAAGTCAAATCAGGGATTTGGGCAGATTCTCTGAGCCGCGGACTAATTGACCTAAATATAACTGCCCGTAAGTATTTCTCACTGGCTCTAATCATTGTTAAGTTAAATAACTAGATCGTATAACAGGTTATTGAACAACTTCAGAATGCTTACGCTGCTATATCGCTGCAAATAATGTCCACAATAAAATTAATTCATCTTGTATCTAGTGTAGTGAACTCCACTTGGCTGGATGTTCAAAATTTGGAGTTTCACGAGAATATTGTTGCCCCTCCTCTTTCCTTTGCTCATATTATTGTATTCATCATGTGTGGCAGCTAAGAAGGTCAACTTATCGGATGTTGGTATTGTTGGTGGACTGAGTGATGGATTTGAC
>JBBMKE010000002.1:984494-996735 GCA_037834125.1 Lippia alba | reverse complement strand
TTGTGACTGTTGTTGCTCTATGTGCTATTTAATGAAAAATCTTCCAACACTCAATTCGTTTTGTACATGCACGGTTAATTCCTGTATACCTAAATCGGCGTAAACATGAAATGTAAGGAAATATTCGAATGACTACAAGGGCATTACGCATTGTTAAGTTTATCTACAAAGAGGTGATAACCAGAAATAAGCATGCATCTTTCTAGAGCTTAATCGAAGAATGTATTTCAGCCACGACGAACATGGCTTGAAATCAACAAATAATATTGGAATGAGTTATAGGCGAATAAGTTTTTTGACGATTATAATCAGAGAGGTACCAGATTCAAGTCATAACCAGTCTAGTATTCAATACAGCATGTCAGCAACTTCCAACGACGAGACAAAACCTCAAGGACTTTGCCTCAATTTTCATACATTGATCGGATCTCAATTATGGATCATTTATTTACACAGTAACCTCTTTAGTACATTTGCAGCATTCTCCCCCTCAGCATGGCTTCTGCTTTCCTAACCTGCTTTACGGCACCAAGTATGAAGACCTGCATCACAGCAAACCGTACCCAAACAGGTTATTTCTATCATAGAACCATAAACATCTAAACTATGCCAACTGAATAAGTAATGGAAAGTACGAATCATTTCTCAACGACGAAAAAATGATTTTCAGGAATCACGAACTTGATTTCATGATGTTAATTCGTAGTATTTATCTACTTTTTACAGGCTACATACCGTTTGCAGACATAATAAGTGAAAGACTGACCTTGTCTGGAGGACCCTTATCACCTCCAAAAAATATTTCAGCACTGCAAAGTATTTATTGCATGTAAGGATTGGTTGAAAGCGAACCCAATTTCAAATAGAAGGAAAAAAATAGTAGTATAACTCGATTTAGGATAACCTGTAGCTTTTGTCTATGTAATGTTCGGTTTTCATCAATTCTGTCACATATGTTGGCCTCAAAGACTGTGAAAGTAAAGGCAAACCTTTTGCGGGATTGGACCACGAGTTATGGACAAACGTTTGGTTCAGTCAAACAATACATGAAGTTCTATCTTTTAACTATTTAGTAAAATGCTTCCACTTAAGACTTTCAAGTATCATTTGATTCATTTCCAAAGAATTTACATGATTCCCTTTTTGAGTTATTCATTGACCTCGACACAAGAAAAACGCATGCAAATAGGTCAAAAGGTTAGCCCATTAATCTGAACTAAACAGTAGTTAGAATCTGACAGCTCTATGTATATTTTCTAGAAACATTTAAATGTAAGGAATTGGGTGCTGATCAAACTGGACAAACATTGCTTTGATCAGTTTATGGTAAGAATTTGATCAATTAATTAAGATGCTATCATTACCTGCAAGATTCCTTTACTGCCAGGATATTAGCTCCTCGTTTTCCAATAATACAGCCCATTTTCCCTCTGGGAACATCAAGAACAGATAGGATTTCTTTTTCTGGAGGGTTCTCAGCAGCTAGCAAACTTTCTGCAGTTACAAAAATAATATTAATATAGAAAGGTGAAATTACAATTTCACCAATCCTTCTCAAACATATACATTTAGCATACAAGCACCATGTAAATCCAACACTTGTGTTGTCCTAAAGTAGTATTTCGAAATATCAGACTAACAACATGACAAGACAAACACAGTAATGAAAATATAAGTTTGCTTTGCTAGCTCATGGTCATACGACACAGATTGATAACCCTCTGCATGCTGCTTGATTATACAAATGCTATTTGGCACTGGACATATAACGAAAAAATATATTTCACATGGTAGAAGACAATAAATACCTGGAATTGAAGGTAATGGAGGCCAATCTGCAAAGTTACTGTCGCTGATGCAGAAACAACGACAATAAAGTGCACCACGAATCGCAAGATACCACAAGGATCTCTCGTTTAACTTCTCCAGCATCTTGTGGTAGATATATAGCAGAAAGCGAACATCATCCGCGGCAGCACGGAGCATAAGTTCAGACAAGGGTCTATATGTCCAGAAGTTGGGATCCTGGGAACAAAAAAGAAATGATCAGGACTGTGTCAAGCTGAACAACAGCTAATTATATTAACTATTGAAATCGCAACTACAGTTGTTGGCAGATTTTAAGTGTAAAAAAGCATTGCAAAAGTAATTTATCTCACAAATTTTTAGCTCGAGGTTTTAAGTTCTCACTAGGATATGGAGGATTACCACATAGGCCATGGAAACAATCACATATCCACATGGTAGAAGTTCAACACAATTCAGTCACTTTACTCCAAAGGATATCTAGATAAACATCAGATTACTAAGTTACGCTAATTAACTTATCAACAAACACGCATCACTGACTGATGAATGGAAAACAATCAAACATCTGAGAACAGATTTTTTCTAGTGAAGAAAATAAAATTTCTTAGACTCTTAACTTGACTCACTGAAGTTGAAACCTAAACCAATACCACTTCACATGAAGACATAAGAAGAAATTAGAACTAACCTGCCTCAATAGAACGCGGACTTCTTCTTTCTCATCATATGATATACCTGTGACAAACAATTCAATGAAACCACAAGCAAAAGAAGCTCTTGAATTAAAGTACACAGCATAGGTTCAGAGAGGATATGCTTTCCCAACACAACTTTTTAAACCTGTAGCCCAAGCTCCAGTTCCTCCATACTGTTCATCCACAATATGCACCAAGCAAATACTGGAAACGACATTGCAACCAAATGAAGAACAAATGGCAAAACAAACTAATTACCACCAAACCGTGGGTCAGCAAGCAAGCCAACAAATGATATGTAGTCATCTGGCACTTTAATTTGTCCTTCTTGCTCCTTAAGCAAAGAATACGCAATCTGCTCACAACAATCATAAAATGGACAGAAAGAAGTCAAAATGGAGTTGGAACTCCGTTTCTTTACTCTAACAGGCAATTGAAATCAAAGGGGAAAGGCGGCTCACAACTCTTCAAGTATATGCAAGTACACATCAAGTTAAAGACTCGCATTATCTGAGCACGTAATGTACGAGAGATACGAATGAATAGTAGCTGGAAGATTGATTATTTGAACAGGCATTTTTCCCCAGCGAAAGGAAATTCACACACATTACCCAGATTACTACACATGAAATACAAGACGAACACAAAGATAAATCTGTAACAACCAAGATAATAGTCCAACCTGGGTGTCCCAAACATTTTGAAGCTTAATGCCAAACTGAAAGTATAAAGCCTGCAACATATAAATAGGCATGAGAAACAAATTATGGGATATTTGGAACAAGTGATGTGGAACAGGAGAAAACAATCAGCAAGAGACCTCACTATCTCGTTTGCAGTCATGGATAACCTTTGTGACAAAGTTAGACTCAAGTGCAGGCTTACAGGCTTGAACAAGTGCTGCCCCACCCTCGATGGCATCAACTAGATATATTGCATTAGGAAAGGCCAGCTGCACATAAAGAATACCATGCGACATAAACCTTAGTTTTAGTTTAGGAAGTTTACAGCTAAAAAGCATAAAGAAAAAGGCTATATGTGATAATAGTACTACCTAAGATGAATACACTGTTTTCCTTTGTTACAAAATCTCACAACAAAATAACTTACAAAAATGAAATCTCCATTTTGTTTAAAGGGGAAATAGACCTAAGATAGCAAGAAAGCATGCAATAGGAAACAAATAGTTGCATAACCGAAGCATCTATTCAATTCCACCAGGATAAAAAGATCAGAACAGTAGTTCTATAACTAGCTCATAATTTAAGTAGGCAATGCTTTCAGGAGAACCAATTATCGAGACTATATTTATTATAAGCTGCTATTTGCTTCACCCAGGAATCCAAAAAAATAATGGAATGGATCCATGAGAAGCATATGAGCACAGCTTCAGCATCCACAGTGGAAACTCTGCAATACAACCAAATGCAAAAATTGAGCAATTATCTCTATAAACTATAAGAAGTGAACGCAAACCTGCATAATACAAAGAGTTCCTTGACGACAGAGATCAGCCCCCTCACAATCAAAGCCTATGACCAGTTGCTTCTCACTTGAAGGCTGTAGGAATTCTGCAGGAAGTTGAGATGCATGGTTGACAACATAGATAGGAACTGACGAATTCGCATCATTCTCTATTGGTTTATCACCTGCAAAAAATAAACATGGAGTGGCATCTAATACGTCAATCATGCGATAAAAGTTATAGATCTCCAAGACAATTTATCTACAAGAAGCATAGATGCAATTATAGTACACAAATCAAAATCTCAAGGCTTAGCCTGCTATTCTTTGAGAATAAGAGAAAACATTCTTCTATGACTGCTCTTATGCATTTCAAGCTTCGCATTTAAAGAAGCATATTACAGAATTTGATGCAAGATAACCAACTCAAGCTGCAAAGCCTAATCTCTGTATTCACATAATCAACCGGTATAGATAAAAACGAATCCACCATTTCCTTAATGTCCTAAATACACATTTCATGTTTCCTTTCATAACGATCTACAAAAACGAATCCAGCAACTTTAATTTGCAAACAATTAGATATAACCACAATATACCACTCTATACATACAAATGTATGCCTAAATGGATACAAATCTACAGCTACTAAATATTCACGATTTTACGAACACTTTACCCCAAAATCCACCAAAATCATCTCCAATAACAAAGCCGCAGCGATACAACGAATTCCAGCAAAGCAAAAACGGACCGAAATGAGCGTTATCCCAAATTAATCAACGCAAACGTATTTCACCAACTCGCCGTCGAAGAGCTTGTTCGAAATCCACAAAAATTAAAAATCGAAGAAACAAACAAACTAACAGAGCTCCAAAACATTTAGCATCAGCAATTAATTCCAGAAAAAATCAGCAAAACCAATTGATTCAACCGCCGATTTCAACCAGCTACATCCAATCGTTCGAACTAACGCGAAATGCAGAATCAAATTAACTTGCGAGCTCAATTCGAAATCAAAAACAAAACTCGAAGAATATGTTTGCATTCAATTAAGCTAGAGGCGAAAAACTATGAAAAAAAATTACCAGGGTCCGGAGGCAGAGGAGTGTGGGTCTTATGAGGGGACGCCATGTCAGAATTTTGGAATTTCCCTCTGGATTCAAGCGTCAATTTAAGTATAAATCGCTGAGATCACCTCCGGTTCTTACTCGTCAAGTTTTGTACTGTTCCTGTAGCTTAAATAGCGATTTCTTCCCGTCGTCCATTAATTTATTATTGTAGTCTATTGCTGCTATGTCATGTCAGATTAATGCAATATGCATCAAATTATTATAATTATAATTCGATTAAATGTTTATATTTCTTAGTCATGATTATTGTAATCCCGTAACCAGATATTGCCCATAAATTTTGTATTATATGAATAATATCATATTTGGTAGATTTTGAATATAGCATGGCCAGTGTGGACATTGCTTTACATATATTTTATTAAATAATTAAATATTTGTACATACCACGGTTGCCCATTCACATTACGATATGTTTTAATCTGGTTTTCAAATGATTAACCTAGAATGTATTTGCTAACCGGAGTTAGTTAAAGTGGTTAAAAATTCTTTTTTCGATGACTAATTAAAAGTTCTTTCTCCGATTAATTAAAATTCTTTCTTTGGTGACTAATTAAAAATTAGCTTTAGGAAAAGGTTCTTTCGATTGCCAAATTAGCTCTAGGACTTTTCATACCCGCCTTTATTGAGAAGATATTTGAATATCCATCGCTTCCGTAATGATGGGTTAAATGTTCATTCAATCCACCACTAGGGCCAGACCGATCAAACCTATCGTTGGGTTCGATCTAGCAAGTGACTCCCTCCCCGAGACAAAGATAGTTGTTAGGTCGTGAATTGAATGCGAATGATAGGAAAAAGAAATAAAAAAGGAGGATTGATCAGATAATGACTCAAATTCGATTCTTTTTACCACTTGAGGTGTATGTATTTAATAAATAAATAAAACAGTCAATATATTTGTATTAATTATAAAATAGAATAATTATGAATGTCCACTGAATTATTTATATTAATCATAAAAAAAAATAATTGCTTAAAAATTATATCCATTATAAAATAAGAATAATTATGAATGTCCACTGAAATATTTATATTAATCATAAAAAATTAAAAATTATAAAAGACACACCACACCGAACAAATGTGTTATCTATATAGTATGCTATTCGTATTCTTTTAAATACAAAGTTGTTATTTCATAATTGAATTAAACTTTACGGGGTTGTTTTGAACTTTTGAGTAATAATATTATCTTCAAATTTTGCCCCCACATAAGAATATTATATATTCCACTAATCTTCAAACTATATACCCGACATACCTTCCCAAGATTATCATAATCAGCAAATCTTTCCTTTACCATATCATCAGAATCCATAATCCACTATCTCAAAGGTATGATAAGAATAACATACTAATCTACAAAACTAGAAAGTTGCAAAAAACAAGCACATGAGGTTAATGTTACAATATATTACATGAAAAAAGGGCAGATAACTTGAAAAGCCCATCAACAAACAGCAGCAGCAGCAGCAGCAGCAGCAGTAAAGGCTTCACTAAACTGAATCATACTGTTTTCTCTCCTCCTGTATGGATCTAAAGATCCTCGCAGCAGACGCCGAAGCCGACATCGAGTTATGCGGCACCACCCTAATAACCCGAGCGGATGCAGACATCGCGTTATGAGGCACAACCTTAATAACCCGAGCGGGCCCCTCGGGCCCATTATTGGGGTCCGCATTACAGTTACCGTCAGCTGGGGATGTGGGGAAGAGCGGGAGCATATTTCCTCTCTCCACAGTGCAGTCTTCACCACCAGCTGTCGGGCTACTTGACGAGCAGGCTTGTACTTCCGGATCCTCGGGAACACGTGTTGTTTTTTCCACTACATCTGCAGTTGGACCCCGATGGTTCTGAATGCTGAGATTTGATTGCTCGGGGACGGGTGCGGGACCCCCCTGCTCGACAGATGAGCGCGAAAAAGTCGCTGCGGGGGCCGACACGGGCATGGTGTAAGGATATGGGAAGTAGCTGTGGGTCCCACCCGGAGGGTAGGACGGGAAATGATACTGTGGGTGAGGTGGAGGTACGCAGTATGGTGGAGCCATGAAGTTGCCTCCCATCATCATGGGTTTATAGATGAGTCCTTCGGAAGGGGTCATCACGGGGATCAACCATTGGTGGGGCCCGAGCGGCATGTGGTTGAAGGACCAAGGGCTGGTATTGCTTTCGTTTGTCAGGACGGACGGTGGAGATGAAGCATTTCCGATTGGTGGCTTGCAGCTCGGAGGTTGGGGCGGGTTATCGGAGTCGGGGGATTGTGATTTGTCAACGGTGTTTTCAGCCGAGGCTTCTTTTTTGTGGCTTGGTTTCTCGGAGTCGGGTTTTGGGGGCTTGGAAAGCTTCACCAATGGGAGTTTCTTTGCCTTTGAAGGTTTGCCCATTTCAGAAGAGTCGTCGTCATGGAGAAGATGTGGTGATGCGGCGATTGATCTCTGGACCTGATTCAAAAATGGTACAATAGTCCATAAACACCAAATCGATAACCCAAAGTTGAAAAATATGCATAGAGTAAGACATTTGAGATGAATAATGGATTAGGGGTCCTTAGTTCTTCACCTTTAGCAGTCTGTGCAGCTCAAATAATTGAACGGCGAAAATTCTTTGCTGGCTGCAAAGATGAGCAGCGGATGAAGAGACGAGTCAGTTTGTATAAATAGGAACTATTTCACAATCATTTTACTAAGAAAATGATAATAGAAGTTATAATGAGAAAACGAACAAACAAAGAAAAGTAGAACATGCTCCTGTTAGTAGTAAGGATAAGAAATTGTTCTAACCTCATAATTTTCACAAACGAACACGGACATGAGCAGAGATAAAGGAAACAAAATAACCATATATCCTCAAAAAACATCGATGATACTCGCATGAAGCACAATTACACAACATGAAGATTTAAGATGATGATGCATAAGTAGGCGATCTTACTCCTTTTTCTTGAGTATTTGACCATTTATACATATGAGATATTCTCATACGATGAGGAAATGTCACAAACCATGACCCACAATTTCTCCTAAGGAACAGTCGAGCAAATGCATCTGCAAATAGTTATCTAAGCTCTTCCAGCAACATAAAATATTAACAACAAATACATATCCCAGAAAAATGAAGAATATTATTATAGATGAGAAGGAAAGGACTACGGGCCGATCGACTCACCTCGAATCAAAACGTGTACCCTCAGATGATCGACCCACCATAGCTTTGCTGAAGAATTAATTTCCCTCACTTTAAGTAATTATTAGACTCTGCACCATTAAACCCACCCACCATTTAATCATAGTATACAACACATGTATCTACTCAAATTTCAGAAAAATATCCTTACATCCTCCGAAAATTAAGCAACTAGCAATTAAATTCTGGCAAGCTTCCAGACTGCGTTAGCTACTGGGACCCACATAATGTGCCATTTTGTGAAAAAACACAAATATCACCAACGGCCTTTAGTAACCTTCTGACTTGTGGGCTCTGATGGACAATACCTCTTTGATTTTAATCAACTAATCTCCACTTGCCCGGTATTTTCAACAAAAACCTCCAAAAAGATCGATACTCATAGAAGCAAATAGTGGACAAATGACCAAGACAGTAAAGATGTACCCTTCAAATGAATGAGAAACAAAATTTAACAACTTATAGCTTCATGTGACAGAAAATGAGTGAATTATCTGTAAAGTTTCGCATGTTCGTCTTCCAAAACTTCCATTTAAGGAAAAAAGAGAATAAAATTCTGCTGGACAGCGAACTTTTTTGGATTTCATCCAAAATACCCAAATATAATGAAATTGAATGCGAGATAGTTAAATTGTTAACTTACTTAGCAATAGCTGTTCGGGCTTTCCAGAATTGCTTATGGCCTATTATACCTAAAGCATCATCTGGTGTTATGTCCGGTCGACATACATTATCCAGCACGGAAGTCTCAGAAACACTGTCAGTCCTCTCCAAGCTTCCAACATCTTCACGAGAACCCATCTCAACACTACCATCATTTACAATATTCAGAACCTCTGATGGTAAGTTTCTCTTCACATTAGATGAATCCCTTTTCGTATTCTCAGTAAAAGATGAATTTGATTGTTCTGGTTCCTCTCCCTCCCCATTTTGGAATTCGACTGAGTGGTTGAAGAAATAAGGAGGGTTGGAGGATGAGTGTTCTTCCTGCTCAACATGGATTGTATCATTGTTGTATCTGTTATGAAGTTCTTTACTCGGTACGGGGAAGGTGAAGATAGGAACTGTAAAATCATCTTTGTCTAACTTTCGCTTTCTCTGCACTACTTGTGCCGATGGGGTGCTCACATCAGAATATTGGCTGTATTGCTTCTCTTGGGGATGTCGAGGGGACACCTGCTGAGAGAAAAACATGCCCCTCTCGTTTCCAATACCCTGAAAAAGAGGGAAATATTAAAAAAATTTAGGCCAACTTGGTTGGGAATCATTAAACTTTTGAATTTTATACAGACGACAAGTGGATGACGGGACGCCCTCCATCCAATCCCAACCCACCACGCCCCGTCTCTGAAATACCTTTTACAAGCTAAATGGGAAGTCAAAATTCCACACCCTCACAAAGAAGGAAAATAAATCGAGATTTTGGTACTCTTCAATCTATAAACTCCAAAGTTTCCTAAAGAACATTGTGAAAGCAACCTCAACGTGCGGGATTTCTTCTCCCACCCACCATCCAAGTCACTCTCCACACTTTCACCACCACGACAGCCCAAGAAACAAGTAATTTAAAACAACTCATAACTTTGTGCATCTTTTTAGCTCCACTTTCAAAATCCATCCAATTGAAAAATCATATAACAAGCTCCTACCAGTCAAGAGCAGGAACCAATACTCACCACCCGATAATTGTTGAAAAAGATAGTAAACAGATCACTAACAACAGAAATCATAAGCAAAAACACTTTAGGTTGTCGAATTTCACCTGATTTGGCCGAGGGGCCAAATTGGCAGCGGTATTATGCGCGGCGCCGTGATTGAATCTCTGAGAAGGTATGCTGAGCTGTTCGTAAAGTGCCATCTTGTTTCTTGGAGGTGCTCTTGGCCCTCCCTTATCAGCATCATTCACATGAAGCCTAGGAAACATAGGCCCCATAATCTTCTCTTCGTCTCTCCCTCGTTTCATCTCCGATGTTACACCGCTTCTTCTTCGCTGTTTTCTGATTTCCAAACACAAACAATCAATTCACCGACACTTGGAATCAAATTCCCCAATTATTTCCACATAAACAGCTCAAAATAACAAGCTCCAGATAACCAAATCAACTCTTTCTCTCAATTTTTCAAACAAGCTGCATCTTCCAATGAAATGAAACCGCACATAGCAGTGATTCAAATCAATCAATAGCAAAGATCTAAGTTCCAAAAGCATAACCCAATTCATAAAACATCAAAACACTACTTTCCCAATATATAAATACCTCCCAAATTAACTTAAATCAAAATTGAATAACACAACAACTTTCCGAATGTCGGAAATTCTCAACAACAAACAAATTCCATTCCTCTACTTTTCCTAGAACAAACCTCAACATCACAGAAAGAACCCACATATAATAAATCAATAATTCACCAAAAAAAATCTCCAGATAATCAGAATACCTTTCAAGTAGCAGAAATCAACAGCAATCCAAGAACAAGAAACAGCAGTAAATTCCCAAAAAAAAAAATTAAACAGCAACAAAGACAAAGCTCTGTGATTCTATGAAGAGAGAATTTTGGGCTTGTGGAGAGAGGAAAGAAAGGGTAAAAGTGCAAGACTTTTGTGGACCCAATGTTTGGATAGAGGCACAGAGCAGAACCTAGAAGCTCCTTAGAGATAGATGGTGGGAATATAAAATTGATTTTTAGGAGATTAAATATGGGATTAATACCAAAGAGGAAGACTTAAGCTTGAGATTAACCCCACAATTAGTTTAATTGTTTTTTAATTGTCTCTTTTTGCCGCAATTAGTTTTTAGCTTATTACACGATGCAACATTTGTTTTAACCTTTTTTAATTGTTTCGTTGAAAAAGAGCACATACACTACAAGTTAAAGAACAGCATATGGTAATTAAATAATATTCAATTTAGAATTAATTGTCGCAAATTATATATCATTTTGTATCAAATTTAAATAGGTGTTTAAATCGGGTCGTACCTTTAAAATTTAACATACATTTGTACATATTGTTGAATAATGTCGAATGAAACTTTTAGTTAAGTTATCATGATCGTCGAAGAGAGTATAATTAAATGATGATTATTTTAATGATTGACAATAAAATTGTGATCCTCTAATATTAGGAAGATTTTAATCATTATTCTTAATCTAAGATAGTGGATGCAATGAAGTTAGATTTATTATTAAATTTTATGATAAGTTATTTCACTATTTGAGTTGTTGTAGTTTGAGAATGAGATTAATCATTATAATTAATTGAAAATGTTTTATTTAGATAAAATAATAATAATAATAATAATAATAATAATGAGTAAACGGGTCAAGTATTTGTCCAAATATATGAGTTTCGAGATACATTTTAACTGTGGATAATAATACACACTACTTACATAATGATGAGATAGTTATACATTTACATTCCAAATAAAGATTTACAAGACATTGAGAGAAAATAAATAGATTCTTTTTCTAATCTTAATAAAAAGTTTTAATATGCTTGTTAGCTTATATTAATCGTTTTTCTTAATAATTTATTTTAACTCTTTTTCATAAAATATTGTAAAGTAAATATAAAGTTAAGAGAACTTGTTCTTCTGGCACCCAATTTCTAAGGTGATTATTTGTGAAGGCCACATCAGATTTAATGTAATCTAAAATAAAATCAAACAAGATATTGATTTAGACATTTAATGGACTTTATAACGAAAATCTGGGCCTTGATTGGTCGGGTAAGGTACGTGAAAATCGCACACAATAGTGGGCCAAATCTTAAAATACGGATTTGGTTGTCATCTTAAAATAAATTTGAAAATGAGCAAATTATTCAAATCCTCCCGTAGAGTGAGTCACATACGGTTTTGGTCCCATGAGTGGTAGTTGACTCACTTTTGGTCCCATAAAGTGGCATTTTGCGCGATTTTGGTCTCATTGACCAATTTCCGTCCAGGTTAA
>JBBMKE010000002.1:887610-961277 GCA_037834125.1 Lippia alba | reverse complement strand
CCTCTCCATATATGGTCTGATTTGCTGCATCTTTTAGGAGTGATATTGGGGATTTGATTTCTCTTCCATCATTCTTGGAAGTATGATTGGAACTTGTCATCTTACCTTCCTTTAGAGTTGCTGCAGCTAAAATTTGCCTTATTTGGTCTTGAAACAAATTAGAGAAAAATTGCAGAAAACGAGGTATTATCCGAAATCAACAAGAGCAATAGCAATTCATATCTAACAGATATAGTTTTTTTTTTCCCATATAAATTACATAATTTCAGCCATTTTCAAACCAACCTAATAAAAAGGACGTGATGTGATAATAGAATCTTCAACTTTCAATATAGGACAGAATATTCAAGATTCACGGGGTACCACAAGTTTCGGCAACAGATAGATTAATAGTGCGGGCGGCTATTTGTCGCCTTATAAGACGTAGTTGATAAGAAATTGTAACATGATTGTGGTCCTCCATTAATTCCTGAATTAATACGCAAAATGCCATAAATATCCACAAGAAATTCAAGCAAGATTCCTTCGAAATCGAATAATTGACTACAAACCCTATCACAATCTTTTTGAGCAACTTGCTTCAAATAATTCTGCTCTCTCATTGGGTTAAAGTCAACAGTTGGCATGGCCTACATCAAATATCAGAAACCAAAACTTATCCTCAATCATATTAAATGTGGCTTGTAGTGTAATTTTAATTTCAATTTGATTTGTTCGGATCAGTATAATATTAACGAGAGACGAAAGTGTTATATTTGTTGTGTGTTTGACTGGACAATCTAGAGATTGTAACTCATGAAGTAACATGTATGATATGTTTGTACACTTATCAATATAATTAATTAGGTTTGAACAAATTGAATTTGAATTAAAAATTTTCAAATTGTGTGAATATGTGAGTAAGGCACATAAATGGGATAATTATTAGGAACCATGCATGCATAACGGTGAAAATACAAGATAAACCTTATAGGTTAAAAGTTAATAAAAAAAATGTGTTTTATAAAAATAAATATATAACGCGCATTGTTTGAACCACAAGTGTTGTCCTTGTTTACGAAAATAAAAGCAAAAATTAGACAAAAAATATTTATGAAGAAAAATTTTCAAATAAATATTATAGTGAAATATAAAAGAAAATATTAAAAATGATATATAAAAGAAATAAGCAAAAGATGAAAATTAGTAGAAAAAAATAATAGATAAAAAATTAGTAGATAAAAATAAATTAATAGATAAAAAATTACATACTAAAATAAATTATTTTAGGACCTATTTGAGAAATTTCATAGATATTGGGATGAAAATTGAAATTATAGAAACTAAAAAACTATTTATATATAAACAAAAACAATATTTTCTTAACGAAAATTTACCCAACTCGAGCATATATATAATGCAACTATCGGTTATAAAATTTTCTATGGCAAAATTTAAAAATACCAAAATTTCTACGAAATTTTATATAATACGAAACTTTTTCTGCCATTTTCAAATAATACAAACATAGTTAGGTACATATAATAACTTGTATATAAACGATAAAAGCCCATGTAGCGTGGAGTTTTGGATAAGTGGTTACTGGTTAGCTACGTATTTCGTGTTACGCCTCACAAATCATAACTATATTTAATTTTGGACTAATTGAATTAAACGAGTAAAACGCGATTATCGTTTAATTAGAGGATTAAAAACGCGATTATCCTTTATCACGATGTTAGTTGGCAGAGCGATTCTAAGAAAGTTGATATTTATTCATTTTTATCAATAATGGGTTCGTAAATGATCGTGACATTTAACATGCAATGTAAGGAGACGAAAACAAGGCTCCAATTCATCAATATCAGTTATCAAAATATAGATTCCTTTGGGTATCTCTATCCACTTCAGGCAATAGTGTATTATTTGCTACAATTCAAGGGAAGATGTCTGCAGGTCGTATACTGATTTAATGATATTGACTATGTTGCACCGATACAGATATGACAGTATGAACACGATATGATACGGATATGACGATATGATTTATTTTTTTTGGTGAATTTTCTAAGTAATAAGTGTCGTATATGATATCCGATATAAGTGTGCGACACAACACAATAAAATGATATTTTTAATATCGATGTATTAGAGGATATTGATGAATTAGTTCTTATGTATAAAGTATAAACTATAAAACCACTCGTAATATTAAAGTAATCATGAAAAGTTTTCCTCAGATTTTGAGTATGCTGACACTTTGGGGAACGACCTTGTCTTAAGAAATACGTAAGTCCAAGAATTTAAATTTTAAAGTGATCTAATTATGTAAGTTGATTTTTACAAGTTTTGCATAATATATACTAAAATAGTAAATTAAAATTTTATAACTTTTGTTCATGAATATAAAAATAAAAAAGATTAATGCGTGATTGCACCAAAAATATAAGAACTATGGACATATATGGCACGAATTTTAGACGGAAAATATATATATTTCTTAATTTTTAATGTTCATACACTTCTAAATAAATACTACTTTGTTATATATGTATTATTATGTTGACATTCAAATTGAACATTATATCATATACATATGTTACATAATAATTAAAAATTATATATATTAACATATATTGTAACATGAAGGTCGTATCAATGTGTGGGTACATCGACTCCATATAGAAGAAGCTCGCAGAGTCACCCCAGTCAAATTTTTTTCCTTAGCTCTATATATACGGAATTAATTTTTTTCTTCTTCTAAATTTTAGTAGTAGTGTTTTTTTACCCCATATAAAATTAAGTGTATATAATTTACTCCCAAAGATTTTTGACTCCATTTAATTGATAATTCTAAAGTCGCCAAATTTCATACATATATGAGATACATTATTGTATCATATGTAGTCACTCACATGGTTGTGTCATTATATGTGGTCGTAGTTTCTTCGGAGTTGAGAATTCAAGTTGCTTTCATTTCCCACTTGTTAGATGTTACGTGACGGAATCCGCTTGTCCTTTGGATACAAAAATGAAGAAAATTGATGTGAATCATTGAGCTGTGAGTTTTGTTTTTTTAAATTGGTGGATTCGTTTGATATTTTATATGATAAAATACCTTCCATGTTGTTTGGCCCTTTGCGAGCAAAATAGTAATTTGAGTGTGTTAAATGTCCCACATCAATTAAATGATGATGTGGTGTTCAATATATAATGGCAAGATAAACCTCCCCTCAACAGCTAGCTTTTGGGGTGAGTAAGACCAAACTCATTATTCATCAAATTTAATAGAGTGTCCAACCATTTTTCTTTTAAGCAAATTATTTGAGTCCAACTTTAGGACTATAGTTTTCTAATTTAAAGCGGAACTAAATTATAAATTTGTTAAATTTACGTACAAAAATAAAAATTATAAAAATAACTCCTAAAAGATTCTCAAAAGTTGATGCAAATCGAAGGGCTGAGTGCCCCATTACCTCCTAACTTCGTCCCTGATCAAACTTATTACTCTGCAATATATATATATATATATATATATATATATATATATATTCTTATGATTTAAAAGAATTCCGGCTCACTACATATAAAGTCTTTGAAATTTTAATTTAATTAAGACATACAAAATTGACTTTGGGCACCAATTATAATAAACCTACGTATATTTTTTTTGCCTAAATCAATACATTTATCGTCGGTTACAATGACTAATCTCGTCGTCGAGTCATAGGCACCTAACAGGAACAACTAGCTAGGAGATTTAAAACTATTTCATATTCAAAGTTAGAATTCGAACCTCTAACCTTTGATTAAGGATGAATGAGTCCGTCCCTTCCACTAAACCATACCCTCCCATCATCGTATGTGAATTACTGCAAAAACAGATGGAACAAAATAAAATTACAAAGACTACAAAATGAAATTAAAATATTATATTTATGGTTTGCATGCTGGTCACAAGCCCAATATTATACGAGTTATTTTCAGGCCCAAATAAGAGCCCAAAACAAAATAAGAAAAAAGAAGTTAAAAGCCCATAACAAATTATTATTTTACATATACAAATTCTTAGTATTTTTGGCTGTTCCTTTCCTACTCTGATTTCTGCTTGTGAAGCCGCTCTGCAGTAGTTTCAGCAATCGTCAAGGTTAGTAGGATTTCTCTCTTTGCTTCTTTCAATTTCTGTTCGTAATTCTGTGGAAATTGTATTTGTATATGTTTATGTTTATGTTCTTCATGCATAGATTTCGTTAGGGTTATTTGAGCTAAAAACATCAAAGTTGTGGCTTTTATGGATTTGTATTTGGGAAAAAGGAGAAGAGGAAATTGATAGATGCAATCGTACCTTTGTATTCTTGGGATTTCAGTTATTTTATGTATTTGCGGCGTTAATTGTTACGTTTAATGGGAATTCGGAATATCTTTTCTAGTTTCTGTGTTTTTTTTTTACAAAAAAAAAATTTTTTGTTTGAATTTTTTGGTTGTCGATAGGGTTTCCATTGGTGCGAAAACATATAAAAATGTTGTTGAGGATTGTTATTGGAATGATGAAGATGTGTCGCATTGGTGATGATATTTTATCTGAACTATGCTGCTGAGCTTGATAATTTATTGACAGATAGTTTTGGGCTTCTGTAAGATTGTGTTTTTATATTATATATTGTTTTAATGGTTGTACATGGAGTTATATATTAACCTGGAAGAGTATTGCAGCTGTTTGGCAGATGGAAGGAGGGGAGAGCTTGCTCGACACACTTTTTGATGTGGGAAGTGTTGGCGATGCTGAAGATGTCGATATGCTTGATGTTGAAGAGGGTGAATTGACCGAAGAGATTCCGAAGAGTGGGGAAGGAGAAAATTGTGATGTTGGTGGTAGTCAAGTAAATGAAGAATCTAACAAGAGGAATTCCAGAAATAGGAGGAAGAAAAAGAAGAACAAGCGAAAGAGGGGCGGCAGTGATGGCCCGAATATAACTAATATCAATAGGTTTGAATGTTTCAGGGCAATTTATGTTGGTTAATTTTTGCTGCGCTTTTAGCACTTGCTTTTTGCGCATTTTTGCTGACTGTTTTTATCTTTATGCCATTTTACTTAGGTTTGTCTTGGATACATGCAAGCGTTTTCGGGAGAAGAAATCTTATCTTATGTGGACTGCTGTCGGTTGCCTTGGTGTCTCGGCTTTGAGCGATCTTGTCAAAGAGGTAAATTTTCATTTATTTTTTATATTTCTTTTGTTGAAAGATAATGTTGCTTTGCAACCCTTTCAAAACTTCAAGCTACAGTTTGCTTGATTTTGTTCTCTTCTGTGGTCTATCGGCTGTAAGCTGGGGAAGTTCATCTCATAATCTCCAGCGTATGAAATGTGTATTATTGTTTGCTATCAATAGGGGGTTATTGACACAAAGGTAGTTTTGAACAAGTGATGAGTAACTGACTTAGGGTGTTCTTGTACCTACAATCCAGCGACTTCCGAGCTTTGCCATATAAAGAAGGAAAGAAATAGGTAGGACCAGAAACCATGCAAGGGTTTCTCTTTTTTGGATTTCTCATAATGCAATATAAATTTTGTCGTGGTTATTAATTCTGTGATATTTGAATCCAGTGAAGTACATCAAAACCTCCCACAGTTAGTTGATGGTCATCACTATTTGGATTATCATTGGTATGTGTTTGCATGTTGATTTACATTAAAAAAAGAGAAGAAAAGAAATCCTTGTTTAATTGTTCTACCACATCTTTTCTTAGTTGGAACACAGGCCTAATATCCTTTCACTTTGTTACGTTAACCACCAGGCCTGTTTGCATAAATTGTTGGGATTACCTAACTGCACTAAATTTATTATGGATGTTCTGACACCCTGAATCATCTTTTGCCCCTTCTACTGCTTGTTCTTGAAAGGTTCATACGCTATCAATCTTTCAGTTTAGGTAAACCTGGAAAATTCGCACTTCTTAAAGGTGAGGTCTGGTTAAAACTGTTACCCTACATGATTAAGGACTAATTTCCACCTAGTTCTGATCCTCAATATTGTTTCCCTTCGGTCGCAGATTCTTGAAGCTGAAGTTCTTGCTCATAGTCACATGAAAATTTGATCGAGATAACTTCTTTCAAGAACCACTTCGTGATTTCCATCTATGTAGGTTGATTTAAAAGATTTCGTTTATCTTTTACCCTTCTAACCTGCAAACTCATGGCACTAGAGCGATGGACCTACATAATTTCTTGTTATCCAAAAAAGCATACTTGAAGGTGGAAGTTGGAGAAACTTGGGTGGTTAGGAATAGACAAAAATAACTGTACACTTGTTTACGCAAACAGCTGGAATTGAGATGGAAATTTTTTGGTTAGAGGAAGATCTTGACTATTTCATATTCTTAATAACCAATCATTTGTGTTACATATAGAAAGCCAATGGGATATACTGAGGTAAATTAATGAACAATTCAACACATCAAGTAAAGCCTTCCTAATCATTAGATGATCCAGTATCCCATCATAGCTTTACTTGAGAATTAGTATCTTACCATTGTAACAAAAAATATTTGCTTGCTAGGATCAAATTGAGGTGTCAAATTCATATTTTGGAAGTCTGAAACACCACCCATCCCCCATCTGATGAAATTTGTTGTAATGCTCAATTTGGATGGTATTGTTGCTAATTTCCCTTCTCCGATATTCTCCTTTTAGCCGGCTTTGATCCAAAAACTATTAATGTGAAAATCAAAATTGCAGGTTGATGCAATTCAGGCTTGTGGAGGTCAGAAGACAGCCGATGGAAGCCGTTTCAGAAATGGTGGTGGCATATTATGGAATATAATCAAAGCACGCGATCCAAATGCTTACAAAGAGATTATGAGTAAAGGAAAAGAGTTTGAGGTATGCCTTACCCTTTTCTTGCTTTCCCGCGTAGTCGAGAAGATTTGAGGGTTATGTTGCTGCGTGTGGCTTACTGTTTTCGTACAGTGGTACAAATATTATGCTAGTAGTTCATAGATTACTTATCCGTTGTTTCTGAAAAAGGAAAAAGTGTTCTATTTCGGGTTCCTTATTGATGATTCTCTCACATATTGGTTGTTGCTGAAAAATATAGATGCCATTCAATTCAAGCAATTATTTTGACTAAGTTGATTATGTGTACTATAATTGTCCTTTTAATTTCTGAAGTTGATACACTTTGCAGAAACAATTCAAACAACAACTCAACGATAAGCAAGGATCCAAGCAACAGGCTGAAGTTTCTTCGAAAAACCTTGCTCCCGATGCTAATCCCATTAAATTTAGCCCATCAGATGATTTGGAGCTTACACCTCAAGATCAAACTCAGGTTGATGAGCTGCCAACTACAGCGCAGAAACGCGCATCAGTTCATGACCGAATTCGAGTCCCAGTTTCGTACGATGATCTGCTTGAAGGAGACAATCCCAAAGATGAATTAGCTCCAACAGAATGACGAGAAAGCCAATCTTAAACAATCGGAAACCCTTTTCTTTTTGGCTCGTTTGACTCCGATGTTGCAACGGATGACCGTTCTTTTTATACTTATTTTGTTTATAACAGAAGAAGGTTTTGTTTTCCGTTTCATTTTTAAGAAAGAGAGCAACTTATGCTTTCTCCTCTCAGGCTAAAGAGTAATGTTCAGAACATGTACTGGTTTTAAATGTCTGCACATATTGAATGAGAAAAGGTTACTTTTAAATGGGTAATGTGGAATAAATTACCAATTATCCATCATATTTTTACATAACTCCCCAATCGGCAGCACGTACAAATTTTAGATAATGTAGTACAAAAATGTTATAATGAAGTATTTATATCCTATTATGTAGTATAAATTCATAGATTTTGTAGTTTTGGGAACTTTAACTCGTGAATTAGATGCACGTATTATGTAATATAAATTCATGGGGATTTAAAAGTAAAAATATTTCAAACTGATGAGGAATTATGAGCGAATGCCCTACTTTATACTGATACGAAGTAAATTGTTAGCCTTTAACACTCTTTGGGACATAACCTTTTTTTTTCTCCCTTAAATCCACCCAAGGAAAGAACAAAGAAAGATCTCTATTGCAGCAAAAGTAAATTAAATATTGTACACAACCAAGATTGCATGCAACAATCACACTCATAATCTCACTCCTATGTATCTATGTATGTATATAATGTATTGAATTATTGTTTTCCTTGCAAGAGGAGACAAACAACAGTGCAATCATCTCTCTTAGAGTTAGGGTACTTGTGTTGCCATGAAATAATTGCTGCATCCACCACTGCTTTTGCTGCTGCTTCTTGATTTTGTGCTGAAGAGACCACAGACATAACTTCCTCATTACTTAGCACATCCCACACCTGAATCAAGTATCAATTATTAGCTGGAATGCAAGCATTTGTTATGGTCAAAAATGTTCTCTACAGGGGTTCAAGAAGCTTATATGGTCATAAATTTTTACATAATTGTGGGAAATAACTGCGCGATTATTGTTTTCTAAGGATAATTACGAAATCACGCGAACTTGCTCAAAGTTTGAGAAATTACAAAAACTTCTAATGTTACAAAACTCATGTTACATCTGAATCAATAAACTGTGACGAAAACACCTTTATTTTTGGTAAATACCTTAATTTGCCTTCGACTCTTACTTCTCAATATCTAATTCGAAATTCATGGCCATAACAAGCCTTACGCCACAATTTCTCAAACCTCAGGAGAAATTTCCGTAATTTGTCCAAATCTCAGGGTATATCAGTGTAATTAACCATACTTTCTAAGTAAGAAAAGTACACTCTTTGTGGTGCTTACCCCATCACTTGCCAGCACAAGAAACTCATCATTTGGAGACAAATGGTGATAACACACATCAGGAGTTGCAATTACACCATGACTTTTCAGCACAAAATCTCCAAAAGCCCTGGACATTGCCAGCCCTGGAGAGTCATCATAAGGCAACCACACCCTCTGAATATGAGGCTCTTCTTTCAGTGCAAGCACCCTCCCTTTGCACTTCCTTATTCTCTCCGCTTCGGCTGCACGACAAAATAATATTTTTCGTCCTGTATTAGCAATTGAATACATATAAGTAAATAATATGACTTTATATGTAAATTATTAATTTCAGATTCTTACATGGTACTCCAGGCTTGAGATCAGTAGTTAACTGAACAGCCTTGATTCCATTCTCAGTTCTTGTCCCAAGAACTGCCCTTGAATCTCCCAGATTTGACACCACAAGATCTTCACCCTATTCACAACATAAACTCAATGACTATATTTTCCAAAAAGTACATAATGTTATCATAAGTATTTGGGCTTTTTACATCTATACCGAAATCGCATAATTACAACTCATACTTGCTTAGATGTAAATATTACAAACTCTACCCCTTTGAGTTATGAAAATTACAGATAGCTTCACTTCTTTGGAATTTAGGTCGATTAATGGGCAAAATGACCTTTATATCCTTAATTTAAAATTTTAAAAATTAAAATTAAAATATTTAAAAAGACTTATTCAATGTTAGAGTAAAATTTAAATTAAATTAAAATTGAATATGTAACAAATAAATCTTTTTTCTGATTTTTTATTTTTTTTTTGAAAAGAATTTAGACCGTGGATAAAACGATCAATTACTCATAAAATAAAATAAACCCTAATGGAGTGAAGCAATTTGTTATTTTTTAAACTCTTTAGGGTAGAATTTGCAATATTTTCATGTAACCGGGTACGACTTGTAATCACGCAACCTCGTAAAGAGCGTAGACGTGAAAAAAAAAAAAAAAAACCTAAACATCAACAAAATTCACCACAAAAATACAAAAAAATCTCATAATTTCCGGTCTCTTCATTACCTGTTTGACAACAACAACAGCAGTTGTTCCACTGCATGAGCAATCCAAACTGTCAATAAGTTTGATTTCCTTATCCATCACTCTGAATGAACTAATGCAAGCCTCTTTCCATTTCATGTAATTCTTGCTTGGTTCTGATTGGCCAGTTTCCATTCCTTCATTCTGTTTGAGGTTTATTTCTGATGTGTTGATCTTTGCTATGGAGTTTCTCTGGTTGAGGAGCAAAGAAGGTAGCCTGTTTCTGACAATCTTGCTGACTATATGACCATTTTGGCCATGCCCATCAAATACTCCACCAAAAAATCCATCTTCTAGGCCATAGCACTGATGAAGAAAAGGGAGTCTTTAACATGCATGTTGAAAAGATTTATTATGATGAAAAATGAAACAAGAATTTACTTGTTATGGGAAGTTCTGTAGGAACAGAGTCGGAAATTTTAACTTTGAGGGAACGGAGTTAGATTTAAAATACATAAACTAGTTTTATAAGAAAATTTAAGGAAAAAAGGTGGATTTTCATAATATATATGAAAATTAAATATTTTTCGACGAGGAACTAATTTTTGAGTTTTAATAGAAGCGCCCCCATATCATGGCTTATAAAGTTAAGAGGAAGCGAAGGTGGAGGACTGATAAGTGTAATAGGTTAAATCTGGACTCAGCAAACATACTCGAATCGTATTCAATACTAGAGCTTGTTTTACGCGAAATATTAATTTATATCGAAATTCATCAATGATCTTGCAAAACTACTGAGAAAATTACACTAACATAAGAAAATTGGACAAAAAAAATTTCAAAAAAATCCCATGTACCTGGAAAAGAAGAGCAGAATCTTGGTTTATCCCTTTGCTTCCACTATGGGAGAAAGTTGAGCCAATATTGCCTTGTGATGCAATTGCATTATAGTACACAGCATTTTCATGGCCATAAGTATCATCATGTATTTGATCTGAAGAAGGAATTGAAGCACAAATTCCCATATTTATGTATTTTCTTGATGATTATTCTGAAATACTCTTATAAGTGTATATACTTTTGGATTCCAATGGCTGTGGGAATAAGTGATCCCATTTATAAGGACTTTGGGACCATGGGAATATGCAGGTAAATTGGCTGAATATTATAATTAATTCTTTAAAGAAATAGTTTGTGGATCCAAAAGAGTTGAAAATTTAACAATAGTGTTCAATAATTGAGTTGTAATCTTTAAGTAATTTTAATTAATTATTATATTTTGGTACCCCAAGATTCATTTCAAAGGGCATATGATGTGTACTTACGTAGGATTAAAGAATAATTAGTATGTTATGGAAGGTGATAGGTTGCCACCAGGATAAGTAATTGGACCAATTTTAGGTGTTGACTTTGGATGTTTTTCACACAAAATAAATTAATTGTAACATTTTAGGTTTTAGGAATTGAAGTATGTATGAAAATAAAATCGAGTTAAGTTATTGGTGGATCAGTGATTTTAACCTATAAATACTTGTAAAAAGAATATTTTGTTGAACACTTCTTAAGTAAAACAATTCGTATCACTCTAATGTACAAATATTTTTAAAAATATTATTTTATCATGTCGTGCAATGTTTTATCGGACACTTCTCACATAAAAAAATTTTAAAAAAAATTGTGTCACTGTATTCGTATCGTATCATATTTATTATTATGTTTGTATTCATTCGTAATGGTCGTATCCTTATGTTTATAGCAATATTGTATGATATTTATATTTGTGTATCATAAATCTAACAAATTAAAACCATGTTGCCAAGTTATTTGAAATTGTTGAAAAATATTAGATCTCTTATAATATATGTTATGAATGTTGAAAGTCTATGAAATCCAATTTTGTTTCTATATAGAAACTAAGTTCGTTAATCAAACCTCCTATAAACAATTATTATCCTATATTTTCTTGGTTAATGGATGATAATGCCATCTATAAGAGTTGACAATTTCATACACTAAACTTTATGTTTCAATATATAATAAAGAGAATTACGTACAAGGTACCGTATTATTGGAGGGCCGAAGGGTTTGGAAGATAACTGATGTGATTTGGCAAGAATATTCTAAGATGTTATAAGCTCTATTTTAATTCATAATATATATTGGTCATCAACTAATCTATCAACAAATTGGTGTGGTTACAAATTACTTCAATTCATTTCCAAAATCGTGGCAATCAGGGTGTTTGAACAACGTTGGCTATGGGAAAAAGAACCATTGAACAATGGTGATTATTATACGAATGAAATCTCAATATCAGAATTTAGAGAGATTTTCGTAAATTTTGAAATATAAGACGATTTTATAAGAGCCACTTGCAATATTGTTTTTTGGGGGGTCTATAAATATTTAAGAGATAATCTTATATTCGATCATTGGAAAAACTCAAATAAGTTCTAGCCAATATAATGTTAGATATATTAGATTACATTTACTTTTAATAAAGTGTAATTTCGCTCGATCATTATCTCATCTAATTACATTCACACACCATAATAGAAGTTAATTAACATTAATAGTAAAACTAAGTTCTGTATATTTGAGTGAGGGAGGGGTAGCTTTTGAAAACTTTGGAACGTTACTTAAGGGCAAATTTCAAGGTATTTTTAATTATTTAGTATGTCTTGTTTTCTTGTTTCAATGTCACAACCTAGTGTCAATTGGACAAAATAAAGTTTGCTAATTGATGTCATCAAGAAATTGACAAGCCCAACAAAATTAACCGAGCGCGGCGATTAGTCTGATTTTAATTTTATTCAAGAAAATAAGCCGACTATAAATTCTTATGAAAGGGCAAAAATACTGACTTTTGGCGTTAATATATTAGTTATAAATTCGATACAACTTTTTATGTTTCACAAAATTAAATATTGACTGTATTTGTGTACCCAAAAAACTTCACATCATATGCTACATTTTGTATATGTCTAGTTAAAAATAGTTTACATGCAAAATTAGATTTGGTCATAAAAAAATGGAACAATTTAGCGGTGTAATACTGTACCAATTTGACAAGTCATCTCATGTTCCGGAAGTAGAAAACAATTTACATCTTAGTGAAAAGCTATGATCAGTAATTTCTTTTAGTAGTTTGATGCGACTCGATCATTTTTAACATCATAATAGTCTGATTCGTTTACCGGGAAAAAAAATTGTAAGAGATTTGGATCATTGGAGAAGCCCAGATGAAATCAACACCCTCTCCGTACAGATCATTTTCACATATTTTAACATCATAAGCCAAGTCTCCAGTTGTAGAAAATTGATAAGTAGGTATCCATGCCATCCTTGATGATAAGCAAATTTGCAATTAATTGTATATAGTGCACTTGAGAATTCCAACAGAAATCATTCAATATAAGTAATGTTGAGATCGTGCTCATCACGTTTGAAGAATATTCATAACTTTTTGGTTATAATATCCCATATTAAATCAGCATTATTGGATCTCAGTTTGTGGATATGATCATCTATTCATCACATATGGATAAAATAAACAAACTCCATAATTCAGGTGTTCTTTTCAAAATTCAAAGACAATATCTGAGTTGGAGCAAGATAAGCTAAGATCAAGAAAAGTTGGTTTGTGATCATGACTGAAAACTGTACATTTAAAACTTGGGTGAAGATCATAATATCATATATTTATCAGCATAATTTGTGGATATGATTACCCATTCATCACAAATAAACAAACAAATTCCATTATTGAGGTGTGTTTTCTAATTTCTCACTATGCATGGGCTTAAGAGGGTGTTTGGCTGAGTCTATAACATAAATGTCATTCCTAACATCTCATTAAATCCAAATCTATGATTCGCAGATACAAACACACCGATACAGACACGACACGACAAATACGGCCAAACACCCTCTTGGTGATAATTCATGCATCTGATCACCAGATGTGTGAAAATGGAAAGACAAGAAACTATCACAGAGTAAAACCCAAAAGCTGGAACTTTTCTTCCCATTTCTAAAACCATAAGCAGTTCTACACAAATTCATAGATACACATCAGCATTACGGTGCAGAAAACCGACGGAAATTGATCAGACAAAACACAGAAGCATATATTACCATGAAAAGTCATGATTTCTACACATAAACGACAAATTTCACCTCACTGACCGGAGACGACGACAACATCATCCCCTTGTGGTGTGTCACCAGCAGGAGATTTCCTCGCCAAAGACTTGGGCAATTCCACCTCATCCTGAAGGCACCTTTGCTGAGGATGGCATAAAAGCACACACATATGACGGAAAAGAGAACGGCTCAAACCTTGACCGCTCTCAAACATGTAACCTTCAAATTCACTGATACGTTCAACAATCTCAACTAAGACATCAAACACCGCTTGTGGGCAATTTTCAGGTCCAGGTTTGTCGTGGAGGTACATAACATCTAATGTGAAGAACTTCTGAATTGGAGGCAATTGATATTGTGGTGGTGTAGATGACCTACAGTAAAGCAAGACCTGAAAAAAGGAATAAAAGGTCAAGATTTTGCATGGTTACTATGAGAAATAAAGAAATATTATCAGAATAAATGTGTAAAGAGCATGCAGAAGATTCATCACTACTATTAGTATGGTTCAACAAAAGAAAGAAGAATAGATAAAATGAAAATACAAAATCCGAGGCCACAAACAACTCCCCGCAAAGCTGACAGCCAAACAAAGCACGAAAATTCCATTTAAAATTGTACTATTTGATAACACCGATTTGATAAAGTAATAGAAGAAGACACAAAAGTTAATTACTAGTGACTGGCAAAAGCCATTTGAGAGGAAAAATGTATCAGATAATCATAAAAAAAAACCACTAGAGGATAAAGTGGTCATGAAAATGGGAGAAGAATACAATAGGTGGTGTATTATCAGGAACAAATAATTATGCCATGTTTGGAACCAAGAAGATCATTTGGGGAAATGTTTCTCAGGAAAAGCTTGAGAAAGAGAAGCAAAATGGAAAAGGAAGAAAAGCCTAGAGTAGTGCATAGTTTTTCTTTGAGCACTTGTCCAATAATGAAATATGATCCATCCACTGCTCTTTCGGAACCAGTGCATAACATCCATAAGATTGATCTATAAGATATTTCAAAGTTCAATGCAGTTTATGATAAAATTTGACTGTAAACAAGATACAAAATGAAATAATTGGGTAGAGAATCTAAATGCAAAAGAGAAGCAAATAGTGACAGATCATTTTTCTACCACTTCTGCATTTTGTGTTCTATAGTGACGTCAATCCGTCGTGAAAATCAATGCCAAAACTATCCTGCAATTTAGGTTCCAACTTCGAAAATAAAACCAACTTTACTAGCAACCAAACAGCGGTTAGCGTAATAGCTTTCTCAACGTCCAAAAAAAATACAATGACAAATTGACAATCCAAAAATAATCATGTGCATTGCCACTCACCACCCGGAATGTCCTATTTTGTGTACGGGATTTCTTTGCTTCATGAGTTGCTACTCTAAGTAGCTGAGTGAGATCTGCATTGCTGGAAGACGAATCTATCGAGATACCTCTTAAAGCAGCAAGCACCGATTCAACTTCACTTGTGAACTCTTTCCGGAGCTTCAACAAGAAACAAAGACAGATAATTAGACTAGACAATATTAGTTGATCGGCCTCAATAACAAATGTCCAACATGAATCCTTTATAAACATGTGAATATTAGAAGTAGTAAACAATTTCGCACAAGCTTACGCCTCTTGAGTATCAAACACATACATTTGTACATATCTACTTCGATATCTTGTAACTTCCCTGAAAAGTTCAACCTCCCCAAATGAATGCTTTCAAGTGCCTTAATACTACTCCATTCTTGAAATCACACAATTTCTTTACATGATTAGTCAGTTAAACACTTGAATATGTCACAAACACTCAAAACCCTCACCAACTATTCCCAACAGTATAATTCCCAGTCTAACGCTACTACTAATCAACATCTACACCGTCAATACTAACACAGTATACAAATAAGCACCCAAACAAGCTAGAAACAAACGCCCAACCAAAAACAGATACCAACACTACAAAAAAAAAAGCTTGAAAAATGAAGAATACCCAATAACATGATTTCGACAGAGCGCATAAGGCGAATCGATGATCGGGGTTGATTGTGAGCTTCGCATGAACGAAAAGCATAATAGCTTGTTTTATGGAGTCCAATCTGGTGTATGGCCGCCCATTAGGGCCGTTCACCTTCATTTCCAGCATCGTTTCCGGCCCGACGTCGATGCAGAATAGAATGTCCTCGCTTGCGAATCGGCCAGGAGGAAGTGTATATCCGCCTCCGCCGCTCTGCGCCGGCGGCGATTGCGCGGATCCCGGTGGTGGATTGAAGCTCCGAACCTCTGTTACTTCCATTTTCGAGTTGTGTTTGTTTCTTCTTCTCTGAGAGGAAAGACTGATTTTTTTTTTTTAGTTTTTGTTGCAAGGTTTGGAGGGGTAACTTTGTCATTTGGGAATTATGGGAAGAAGTGAGAAAGGGGATCTAGTAAGGCGTGTTTGGAATAATATTATTAAGGAATATTAGGGAATCGCGACTTTTTTGACGTGTTTTCATCCTGTCAAAAGTTCTTAAAGTTAATATCTCTGAGCAATTCCCCAACAAAAAAAAAAGAAAATATCTTAGAAATTACACCAGAAAGAATATGCTACGAGAGTAAATTAGGTTTCTTCGGAAAAATTTGTTACGATGCAAGAAATTAATTTTTTTTTAGAAAAGTGTGAGAAATTAGATTAGTTTCTATAGAAAATGTAGCATACTATCTTTGGTCCTTGTTTTGTTGGATGCATCTGATTTGGGTGTGGGATAATAGATAATGCATATAGCATCTGATTTCACTAATGTAAAGTAAATAAACCATCAAACAAATATGGGAATGAAGAAACAATAAACCATGAAACAAATATAAGAACGTAGAGGAAACAAATACAAGAATGTAGAGTAAGAAACAAATACAAAACATGGAATTCAATTAAAAAAATCAAATACATAACATAGAATCCAATAAATAAACACTAATCTTATTGAAATCCAAGTGAAAAATGTAATTCAATAGTAGTTATCTTAAAATCAAGTGAGAAATGTAATTCAACAGTAGTAATCTTATTAAAATCCAAGTGAGAAATGTAATTCAATCGTAGTCTTTTAATATGAGAATGAGAGGAGAAATGTAATTTAACATGAAGAAATGTAATTCAAAGTGAAAATGTAGAGGAGAAACGCTCATTATAAACTACAAATACATTATCTAAATTTGTTTTTTAAAATAAATTACGGAAATACATTATTTAAATTTGTTTCTTAAAATAATTTATATAGGAGATCCTAATTAGATGGCTCGGGAGCTAGCTTGACATGGAACAACCCTGGATATCGCCTATGATCGTAAATAAAATTTTGAAGAATAGATTATCAATTTAAATCAATATCATCCAAAGCAACAATTTATTGACCGAATCAAAACGTGAAGGATACTTTAAATTGAGATCATTGCTCTAGGACAATGGTCTTGTGCTTATTTTGATCCCTTTTGGGTTTTTTTTTCTTTCTATTTTTCATTTTAATTTATGTTTCTAGTCTTGGTTCATTTTCCTTGATGGTGTTAATTCTTCTTTTGTTTTTTCAATTTATTTTTCTGTTTCATTTTTTTTCTTTTGCGTTTTTAATTTATTTTTGAATTTCATTTTTTTTTTCTAGTTTCAGTTTCATATAGTTTGATTTTTTTTATGTTTTTAATTAGTTTTTTTTCTTATTTAATTAGATTTCTGTTGTATGCTTTTTTATTTTTAATTTTCTTGTTATTTTCAGTATCAAAGCAACTCATATAGAAGTAGCTTAATGTCCCTGCACTCTGGATAGCATGAGGGGTGCTGCTGCATTCTATCACACACTCGATAATCCATTATTATGGTTCCCCAAGAGTGGCAATCCCTACACTGTGAATAGCATGAGGGGTGCAGCTGCATTCTATCACACACTCGATAATCCATTATTATGGTTCCCCAAGAATGACAATCCCTACACTGTGAATAGCATGAGGGGTGCAGTTGCACCCTATCACACACTCCATAATCCATTATTATGGTTCCCCAAGAATAACATCCTTTGCACTCTACAAAAAATGATGATTTTCCAAGAATAGCATCTTTGCACTATAAAAAAGAAAAACTAGATTAATAACTACACAATTGTTTATGAAAAGGGATAAGATAATATTGTTATTGATGCACTATGGAGGATTTCTCATCCCATTACAACCAATACACTCTTATTTGCTCATTTATATGAATCAAATCAGGATAGCTGCAACACTTCTAATTCTAACATAATACAGAAGAGAACATAAATGATAATATAGAAAAAGACATGTAAATAATCAGAATTTGGAAAAAAGACAATGTTGAAAAAAACTTTATATTGCCAAAATTTTATGGAGAGAGTCCAAAACTTGCATTAAACCATGTTGAGAAAAAAAATTATAATGCAAAAAATTTATGGAGAGAGTCTAAAACTTGTATTAAATCATGTTGAAAAAAACTTTATAATGAAAAAAAATTATTGAGGGAGTCCAAAACTTATATTAAGCCATGTAAATAATCATAATTTGGGATAAAGAATGAATATAATGAATATTGTAAAGAAAACTTTATAATGCATAAAAAAAGAGAATCCAAGACTTGTATTAAATCAGGTACATATTTTTGGGAAAAAGAAGGAATCGAAACCTTGGAGTTGTGAAAAAAACTTATGGAGAGAGTCTAAAATTTATATTGAGCATGTAAATAATCAGAATTTGGGAGAAAGAAGGAATCAAATGAAAATTGTGAAGAAAACTTTATAATTCATAAGAGTTATCTCGAGAGAATCCAAGACTTGTATTAAGAAAACTTTATAATGCACAAAACTTTTCTTGAGAGAATCAAGACTTGTATTAAGTCATGACATAATAGAGAGAGTCCAAAACACCAGGTAAATAATCAAAATTTGCGAGAAAGAAGAAATCGAATGAATATTGTGAAGAAACGTCATAATAATGCACAAAACTTATATGGAGAGAATCAAGACTTGCATTAAGTTAGGGACATAGTCAAAATTTTAGGAGAAAATAAAGAATCGCTCAATATTGTGAAGATAATTTTATAATGCAAAAAATTAATATCAATATTGTATGAGGATGTTGGAACCAATATCGTGAAAAAAAACTCTTACACAACTGAATAGTGATCACAAAAACTGTTCCAAGTTCCAACATTCTTACAAATGGGGTGTTTACAAACTCTACTATAAGTAGAAGTAGAAGTAGAAATAACAACGGTAAAAGAATTACAGTAGTAAAAGTCGTGAGTGTTTGGGAAAAAAAAGTGATTAACAGAAAAATAATCAGTTGAGTGTTTGTAGAGAAAATTTGATAATCACCTTTAATTATCATAAAGTTAGTAATTTGTCCTAAAATATTTAAGAATATTTTAAAATGTTATAATATGATTAAGTATTATATTAATATATAATTTATAATAAATTATTATAATTTTGTATAAGATTATTTATAGTTAATCATACATGAAATTATTCTATATATACTTTTATTTATAAATTTATAAAACTTAAGAAAAGAGAAAATATTTACTTGGTAAAATTATAAATTTTTTTAGGTATAAGATTTTTCGAGATTACAAAATTTTGATTGGAAAAGGAAAAAAAAATTCAACGAGTTAGAAAAAATAATAATGAACTTATAAATATTAGAGTTGTATTTGTATGTAAAAAAGTTAATTAAAAATATTAATATTTTAATAAGTATATTTTTGTCAAAATATAATTTAAAAAAAATTAAATAACCATATAAAATAGAATCCAAAAGCATGCCTTTGACTGTTTCAGAATTCTGGCTTATTTCTGCTTAAATTAAGTAAAAATGAATTTTCTAAACATTCCAAAACTGCTAAAAATAAGCACTTATGAGATAAGTGATTATTTTTAGAATTTACAAATACTTGTACTTATTTTTAGAGTTTGCAAACACTCTCAAATTGTCTCTTCAAATTTTAATCGAAGAGAAGCCACGATCCAAGCACGGCGTTAATTTCCTTTCAAACCAAAAAAATCCGAAAAATTATAAGTTGCTTAATCCTGACGCGAAATCCCCTTTGAGCCCTCAACTCATAAACCACAGAAAAAAAAATCCTAAGAGAGAAATAAATAAATCTTGGTTCGAGCTCCTCAAAATATTCAGCTCTATTCACACAATCACACACAAAAACGATGGCTTGCGTGCACGATCATAGCTGCGAAGAACACGATTGCTCTTCCGATTGGTCTCTCTACAAGCACGTCGATCTCTCTAAGGTTTTCCCCTTTCTCATTCCACCTGCTTTTACATTAGGTTTTTAGTTCTTTTCGATTAGATTTTCTGCACATTTTGGTCTGTGGACGCATTGAGAACGAAAACTGGTTAAAATTCTGAGTTTGATCGGCCTTTTTGTGCTTTTTGTGTTGATGATTTTTTGTATGTTTGTTATGTTCATTTCTAATTGAATTGTGATTGATGTGAGTGAGGATGATGTGAAAATTTTGGCTGTGTGAAAGGTATCCGCGCTGAATGAGGCTGTTTCCGGAAGTGTGAAGTCGGTGTTCAGAGCTTGGGAGCAACGGCTTAACTCTTCGGAGGTAGTGATTTGCTGATATTTTGTCTAATGTGTGAGTTTAATTGAATTTTGTTTTTCATAGAATGTGCTTGTTCTAGTAGTTCCTAGGGAAGATTACCTTTATAGATTCTATTTTATGGTTCAAATGCCATGAATGCTCTGGATAATGTGTGATTTCACATACTTGGCGACGAGCATGCAGGATTTTGCAAGCAAAGTTGTTATATTTTATCTGTGTTTAGTTGTGGTTTTTATTTATACTAGCTCATTTCGTCAAATATTTCAAAGTTGCTCTCTGACTATGGCAGGGTCACCTGGAAAGCAATGAAGGGGATCCTGAATTGATAGTCTTTATACCGTGAGTATTGATCTTTCTGGGTCTTAGTTAGGAGCATGTTGAGTCTTTCCTGTTTCTGTTAATGGCCGGCAAGGAAATGCATTCATGCCTACAAGAATGCCTCGATCTAGTTGTTTCTGGCTTTCGCATACAGTTTTACTGACATCGCTTATATTATTTGGTGAGTGTTTGTATAGGTTTACATCAGATGTTAAGCTCAAGAGTATTTCAATTGTTGGCGGTGCTGATGGAACAAGTCCTTCGAAGATGAGAGCGTGAGTTCTAATAACTGGGTCATTTGTCCTTTTAATTTACCTTATGATAATTGTACTCTTGTAAGAGAAGTTCTTATTGTTTTGTTATTGAGTCATTTTTATGTCTCCATTTCATTACGCGGTCCGTCTTATTGTCAATTTTTTCATTGCCTGAATTACTATATTCTTTCCATTGTAGATTCATCAACCGCGATGGTATTGATTTTTCAGATGCTCAGAACATGCAACCTGTGCAGGTATTCTCGATTTCTCGTTGCTTAGATTTTTTGAAGGAGTGTAAAGCATTTGTTTACCTAATCAACTTTACGTTTTACTTAGGAGTGGGACTTAGCGGAAAATTTACAAGGTGTTTTGGAATACCAGACAAGGTGAAGTGCCCGTCCTAATTTCATTAGCCTTGATCTTTTACATATCTTCAAGTTTACTTACTCTATTGTATTGATATACATAACAGGTATTCAAGATTTCAAAGTGTGGGAAATATCACTTTGCATTTCCCAGACAATTTTGGAGGTGATGCAACTCAAATACATTACATTGGGTTGAAAGGAGAAGCTACACAGGTAATTTTCTTTAAAACAAAATTTGACTTCCTTTTTTTTCTTCTTTCGTTCACCTTATTCGTTTTCAATTCCGTCCAGCTGAAGAGGGATGTTGTTGCAACGATAGTCTATGAACTAATGCCAAATCCTTCAGATCATAAGTAAGTTCTCAATTTACCCAAAAAATGTTTGCTTAACCCTATATAACGAAATGAGTTCCATACTTAAAGCTTTTTTGTGCTGGATACATAAGATGTTGCATGAATCACAATTATTGAGAACCTAGTCATCAATTTGTTTATCGTAGAAATTCATCTCCCGGATCTTTAGCGGCCGATAGTGGTGCATGCTTGTGTTTTATTATCAGCAATTGAACTTCTCGTAACTTCACTGCTGATTCATCTTCAAATGGTGTATTTGTGTGCAGAACACGCTCTGAAACAGGCGGTGGACTCTCGCAGGTGGAGTGAAGCTTTAGAAATACATAACCACAGCATCTTGGATCAATGACTTCTGATGTACATCTCATTGTGAGATTTATACTACTAATATAACGGTAAAGGACCTTTTGTTCTCTCGGAGAAAGTTAGAGGAACTTGCCTGTTTTCTGCCGTATGACTGCTGTAAGACTGTAACCACTATATCTACTTCTAAACTGTCTGAGACGAACTTAGATAACTTTTCAATGAGTTGCAAATGATCTATGTTTCCAACCTTGGTCTCTCTCCTCTACATATTGCATTGGCTGAGGAAACATAATCAATGGTTTTCATGTGTTGGTTTCTCAAATTCACAGGGGTTTTGGATGTTGAGTATTTTTATTGAATCAAACTATTATTCTGATTTGCAAACTATGAATTTAGCTTGAGGCAAGTTTCTTTGTTGCAAACTATCAAACTATGCTATTTGTTGCTTGTCTATTCTTTATTTCTATGTTCTTGATTTTTTATAATATTTATTGGGTTTAGATACTGCAAATGTATTATACACGTATCATTGTAGCTGGGCTTGGGCCATTATGATCTACGAAAGGAAGTCAAACAGAGTAATTTTGGATAGTCAGTGAGAAATCACAAAAATTAAAACACTAAACGAAATAAGATGAAGAATTAACGGGCTCTATTGTATAATGTCATATTATGATGTATGCATGGTGATGAGTACACGATATGGATACGATAATACGTATTTTTTCTTATATTTTCTACATGAGTAGTGTGAGACAGAGTGTCCAAAGACAATATGTGTTTTTTCTTATGTGAGACAGAGCGTCCAATACGATTATTCGATTCGTAATATGGGAAAATAATAATAATATTTTTAAAACTATTCGTACATCATAAATATCATATCAATCTGATCATTCATTTTATGTTTCAGTTGCTTATTTCATAATGTGATTTTTTTTTATTTTATTCACTTATTATCAGCCAAGTTCATTTACATTTCTTGCTCTTTCATAAACTAAACTATTTATTAATACTCGTGTATTACATTGCGTGTTTATAAATAAAACAGACAAAAATAAAATAAAATACCAAATGGCCTCAAGTGAAGTAAATTGCCATGATATTGTTTAGTATCAACGAATATAAATTTGGGACACCAGTAATTTGTAAGGACCAACAAAAATATATATATAAAGAAACAAGTTCATATAATTAACATAAAATGCTCTAAATTTCGTATTTACAAGCAAATTTATTTAATTTTGGGTGAGGAGTCACTAGTGTGTCACTGGCAAATAATACATAGAGTGGAGTGAGTGACTACAATTGAGCGGCGCGCGCTTTTTCACGCAGCTAGGTTTTCGTTTCTCCACGTTTCCCTTTTATAATATCTCTATATATAAACCTTTTTCTCCGAAAAGGAGATTTCAAAATTTATCCAATAACAGATTCTTCACAGTAGCGGAACTACGCAACCTTCAATACAGGTAATCTTGATTGTAGCCTTTTATCTTTTGTTCTGTTGTTGTTGTTGTTGTTCAAATACTCTGTTTTTCACTACATGTGGATGCCTGAAGTTGGGGAAACATTTTATTGGTAGGTGTTCTCGTGTAATTTTGAGCTGGTTTGTTTGCGTGAATTTGGGAGAAAATTGTTTGAGCTTTTGATTCAGTATTATTGATTCTATTTTTGCTTCTATTGATGTTTCTGAGTTTTCAGCTTTATGTTGTGTTGAATTGAGCTGAGAGCAAGGATTATTATGAAGTTGGGAAAAAAATCTTACTTTTTTGGTTAGTTTCAGTAGGTTTTTAAGTATGGAAGTATGAACCTTGGTCGCTGGTTTCCTAAAATTCTTTCTGGTTGTTAGGTTTGATTTTGTAGTGGGTTTAATTAAGAGATTATGCTGCATAGTTTGGAATAAGTTTTTGTATTTTGGTTTAAGCATCACTACTGTATACGTAAATGTAATTGTTAGACAATCGACCTTAGATGGATGCAGCACTGTGTGCCTGGAAACTTGTATTCAATGTAAGGTTGTAAAGTCAGCCTTTTGGTAATTGAGGAATTGTTTGGTGTATGCTGTGTTTAGAGATCTTTATATCCAGATAAGCTCGTATCATTTCGCGATATCTTTATTCTGAAATCAGTGTTTCGCTCTCAGAATCAGTATGGCTTAACAGATGTAGCAGTATGTGTATCAGTTTGAGTTAAGTTTGATTTCTCTTAGCTAATCAGGCGAGTATTCCATTTGAATATAGGATTTTGTAAGCACTCTACTGCGGGGGAGCCAGAATGCAGGTTTGTGGAGGATCAACGACAATGAATTCTGCTCACCAGGCTTTCGGAGTCAAGGGATTGTTATTTCCGACCAAATCTATTGGTATAAGTGGACTTCCAAATCATGTTAGTTTTGGCCTAGTCAAGCCTTGTAGAGCATCTCAACTAGCTTCTGTATCGGTACCTACAACTGAAACTGGAGGTGCTAATCTTTTCAAATCTATGAAATATATGTATCATAATCTCATTTTGATACATGAAGCATACAGCATAATGTGAGGTCTTGTTAGTTTCTTCACTTCGTTTAAATCCCTCCATATTTCATTTTCCTTTGGTGAATTCATTGAAATACATAGTTGTAAGACTGATTCCCTGTTTTCAACCGAAACAATTAGGAGCCAGCAGCTTTGTGGACTATGACCTTAGTGCAGCCGATCCAGAAGTTCGCACTATTATTGACAAAGAGAAGAATCGACAGTTTAGAAGCTTAGAGCTCATCGCTTCAGAGAATTTCACATCCCGAGCTGTGATGGAAGCAGTTGGTTCTTGCCTCACTAATAAATATTCCGAAGGATTACCTGGGAAAAGGTAAGTTTATGCATATAAGGGAGAGCAATAAGTACTTGGCATCCTTTCGAACTCTGCATTAAGGATTCATGAAATTGCTTTTACTGTAGGTACTATGGTGGCAATGAGTACATTGATGAACTCGAGATTCTTTGTCAAGAGAGGGCTCTTGCAGCATTTAATTTGGATGGAAAGCAATGGGGTGTGAATGTTCAGCCATTATCTGGTTCTCCTGCTAATTTTGAGGTTTACACAGCAATTCTAAGTCCGCATGACCGCATAATGGTAAATTATACCATTTTCCCCCTTTTCCTGTAGATGATTTACAATATTGCAAAATGGAAGTTTGGAACCACATTTGCTCTAATGATTTTATAACTGACTTTAGGGTTTGGATTTACCGCATGGTGGACACCTGTCTCATGGTTTCATGACTCCCAAGAGACGTGTTTCTGGAACATCGATTTATTTTGAATCCATGCCTTACCGGTTGGATGAGTCAACAGGTCTGGCCTTTTAACATAGTATGTATTGTTCTTTTGTTAATCTTTTCATAGATTATGAATCATCTCTCTCTGATATGAAACTTGTTTATACAGGCCTTGTTGATTATGACATGCTCGAGAAAACAGCTATTCTCTTCCGCCCAAAACTTATTATTGCCGGTGCTAGTGCTTATCCCCGTGATTTTGACTATCCTCGCATGAGAAAGGTACAATACTTCCAAGTTTATCCTCAATACAATCGCTCGGTTATATCTTTTTCGAATGATTGGTTATACACTTACATTACATCTGACTGTCTCCAAATGATATGCTGCGAAGATTGCTGATGCTGTTGGTGCTTTTCTCATGATGGACATGGCTCATATTAGTGGACTCGTGTCTGCTTCTGTTGTTGCCAATCCTTTCGAATATTGTGATATTGTAACAACTACCACGCACAAGGTACACTCATTTACAGTTCCAATAAACGCGCAAATACACACCAAAACAAAAGGGAAATGGAAATAAGTTATCCTTTGATTTGTATGATTGTATGCAGAGACTAATTTTGAAAAATTTTATTTTCTACCTATATATTTTAGAAAAATTTTATTTTGTCCCCCTTATTTTGAATTCCCCCCCCCCCTTAAAATTTGAAAATTTTTGTTTATTACCTATCTATTTTAGAAAAATTGTATTTTTGCCCCCTTTATTTTGGATTTTCGCCCCCCTAAGAATATATTTTATCACTTTAATTTAAAAATAAATTACGGTTTCACCACTCTTGAAAATAACATCATTTATATTTTTGATATTATGAATTTTCGCACCACCGCGCCCCTCCCCCCCTTCTCACATCTCAACTCCTGGCTCTGCCCCTGATTGCATGATCATTATTTTGGGACCATAACCTGGATGTATTTCAACAGTCACTGAGAGGTCCTAGAGGAGGCATGATTTTCTTCAAGAAAGATCCTGTTCTGGGAGTCGAATTAGAATCTGCAATCAACAATGCTGTTTTTCCAGGTCTTCAGGTCTGTGATTCTCTGGTTTGTTGGTCACTAGACTTCTCAACGCACTCAGATCATCGTTTTATCACTGTATTTTTGAACTTGAAATAAAAACTTTTTTCGTCTTTATCATACAGGGAGGTCCACATAATCACACAATTGGGGGACTTGCTGTTTGTCTGAAACATGCAAAATCTCCCGAGTTCAAGGCTTATCAAAAACAGGTATATATCAGGCTGTTAATTTTGGTTAGTTTTCGTCCCTGCGTCCTTATTTGATATCATTATTTCATTCTGTAGGTGGTCTCTAATTGTAGAGCTCTTGCTAGTCGACTGATGGAGTTAGGATACAGCTTGGTTTCTGGTGGGAGTGATAACCATTTGGTTCTTGTGGATCTCCGCCCCTTAGTAAGCATCCATTTTTTATCTTCTTTTTTCCGTCGAATCCTCCTATAAGTAATCATTTTCCAACTTTTTTCTCGAGTCCATGAAATACGTATTTCTATAGGCAACTTGTGCGTCTCCCTTTGAAATGAAATGCTCACGAATTGAATTCCCCGCAAGAGTTGACTTAATTTTTCTTGCATTTTCTATCACCAATTTAAAAGAATCACCATCTTATTACCTCCCCCAGAAAGTTTATAACCTTATTGCTGTCTCAATAGGGCATTGACGGTGCTAGAGTTGAGAAGATTCTCGATATGGCATCAATAACCCTCAATAAAAACTCCGTACCAGGTGAGTGTACATAATATGACGTCTTGATCTCATATATATCACTTTTGCTTACTCTTGTATCAATTTTTCACTATATAGGCGATAAAAGTGCATTGGTGCCCGGTGGCATACGTATAGGTTCGCCTGCTATGACTACCAGAGGCTTTACCGAAAAGGAATTCATTTCAGTTGCAGATTTTATTCATGAAGGTGTTCAAATCACCCGAGAAGCAAAGAAATCCGTTTCAGGATCTAAGCTCCAAGATTTCATGCAATTCGTCACGTCCCCAGACTTTCCACTGATCGACAAGGTGTTGGATTTGCAAAGAAGAGTCGAGGCCCTGACCACTCAGTTCCCGATACCTGGCTTGTGAGTGAAGTGCAAAAATACATCCTTTATGAGGGAGGCATAATGTGCCCCCCACCCCAAAGCTAAATTAGACCTTTGTAAACCAATCCTATTTAGCCTTTGTTTTAAACTTTGTAATATGCACACTTGGTTATGTATTTCCATCCCAAATTTTGCTAGGAAAACTTTGTAATATGCACATTTAAGTTACCGAATAAACCAGCCACGACACTTGAGGGTTGCAGACAGCGCGGGAGAGTGTGCTGTTCCGGCGATTATTCTCTGTTTTTCGCTCTTGCTCATTCCCCAATGCCGTCTTCCCCGATACGCACAGATTGATCGAGATACAAATATGGTATCGTATCTTCCCTCCTAAAATTATCTTTCATATTCTAACAATAATTGCCTTTTGAAAATATTGTGCTTATACTTACCTGACAGATAAAGATTTGATCGAGATAAAAAAGATGTATAAACTTCCTAATTTACAATGAGAAACTCAATATTCGAGCTATAATTCTTACCTTTTCTGTTTTTGCCAGACATGTAACCTATATATACTTCTAAACAACGTAAAGAGCACTTCTTTCCATGGCTACAACTGAAAGTGTGTGCATATTTGACGAAGGAAATTCGGATTATTTTGCTTGATCATCCCATCATGAAAGACAACTGAAAGTGTGCGTTTTGAAAAGAATTTAAGGGAATATTATTATTATGGTAACTAGTATGTATTACGTAGAAACCAAATAATCTCTAATGTATATAGAGATTAGAGAGACGTAATACACTACATCACACCAATTCTCTAACATCAACATTCTAATCCTACTAGATATCAACTTAGATTGTAAATTCTAACAGCTATCAACTTCATAATCCTGCTAGATGTCAACTTAGATACTACATTCTAACAGTTATTCTAACAGTTAGCAGCATATTGAAGGTTTGCTGATTTTATGAATTCAATCAACTAACGTATTTGGTTCTTGAAGAGGAAATCAGAGATGAAAATTTGCGGCCAAGAGAATAGAGTGCCGCCGCGGCCGCCTGAAGGAGTTTGCGCGCAACTTGTATATCAGCTCAGCAGAGATTACAAGAGCCAAACATTCTGTTGCAACGTTTCTTCTTCTCTGCACGACAAAAAGGTTCTCTGTTCTTCCTATGGATGGCTAGTTCTCTACGATTGTAGCACAAATCTTTTATCTTTGTGCAATTCCACCACCTTTTATAATGTTATACCACTTCCCAGTTTAGATCAATTCATTGATTATAATAAGATTGAGAGCTGCGCGTTGTTCTCATCATCCTCGGATACTGATACTACTAATAATGAAAGTAGTTTGAAGGTCTTATTGTTTCTGGCGAATGTACAATCCGTGATGTGGTGCAGGGTTGGGGATGAACAATGGGGGATAATAAAATACGGAGAGCAGCTACTATCACTGCACAGATGTGATTATAATTCTGCGTTTCTTAGTCGTGTGGTTATACATAATGGTAAAATATGTGCCCGGCTTTGTGGAGGGGGGAAGTGGTGGTATGAGCTTTTTTGTTCCATTAAGATAGTCGAAGAACCGTCGTTTGGGTTTGGGATAGTATCTCCTTTCAATTATAGTTTTATGGGGTATGCTGGGAGTTTTATTTCACATACAAGTGGCCCTTTTATTGATGTTTATATGGTGGAATCTTGTGGGGAGTTATTTAAGATAGGTTTTAAGTGGGGCGATATGAGATCTATCGAAACTCTACAGGTTGAGGTTTGGAGATGGTATTCTTATACTTCGTGTATTTGTTGGTGGCCGGTGAACACACTCAAAGACAGAGCTTTTTTCTTGGGCGAGAAGTACAGTTTCTCTTGCAATGCACCGGGATCCAGTCATATATACTTCACTACGAGAATTAAAGGTGATAAGAGCATTTATTGTTACAGTTTAGAGGACAACAACGTTTTGGTGTCGTTGACGTGTCCTAATCTGCTCACACCATGGCTTTCCTCGACAATGTCTGATGTTCTTGCTTGTGAAAGTGGAGGAGAGGAACAGATGATGGATTTTGGATTAGAGAATGATGTCCTGGAAGAAATTACAAAGTGCCTCGTTACACCACTTGATTATATGAACTTCCGATGTGTTAATAAGAGATGCCGGTCAATAGCCCCTCTAGCGAATTGGAGAAGGACATTATCTACGTCATCTTCATCGGAGAAGAGCTACGGTTTTCCACTACTTGTGTCCATCTTAAATCATGGAGCTGCTACTGTTGAAAACCCAATGTTAAAAGTTGTTGATCCCAGGCAAAACAGTATTTATTACATGCCGGCAAGTCCAGAGTCTCGTAAAGGAACATTGATCGTCTACTCCAACCACAGATGGCTGCTAACAACCTTTCGCAGCCAGCTTGTTAATCTCTACAATCCATTCACAAAGAGTATTCTAAGTTACCCGGAGAATGATCAAGCAGGTAGAAATGAGAATTTCTTTTTTGCGCAGTGTGGCGATGCTGGTTTTATGGTAGTTAGTGTTTCGTTCTTCTTTAGACGGCAAGTTGTCGTGTCCACTATCCGTCCTGGAGAGGAAAATTGGACTCGATACGGACTCTGTAGTAATGGGAGGTTTAGTGCAACCCACACCAGCCCAGTGTTGTTCCGCGGGTCTTTCTATTACTTGGATCACAATGGAAATATCGGAAAGCTCACAGTAAAAGGAAAATATAGAAACAGCTGGAAAGTTCTAGACAACCCTCGGAAACCCTGCCAATCTTTTAATCCAAATTTCTTGGTAGAGTGCGATGGCGAGTTGCTTTCAGTGTGTATACAATGTGGTGGAGAAAGTGTTGTTGTTTGCAGGTTCAATCACCTTGAAAAGGCTTGGGAAACCATGACGAGTTTGGGGAATTACAGTTTATATCTGAGTCGATCTTCTTCCTTCTCTGTGCCGGTGACGAGCCCTGAACTAAGGAACAGAATATATTTACCATTGGTTTATGGGTCTGAATTTGTTTTCTTCTCTTTAGATACGGGCAAATGGCATTTTTCAGGGAGCGGAGATTCGTCGAGTCATTTTTATGGTTCAAGATATATCCTCAACGCTTGTTGGATTCAGCCTAGTTGGTGCTAAGTTTTTGTGTAAAGAATAATAGAAATGGTTGCAAATTTTGTATGTTTCTTTCTTTTCTCATTATATGACAAGTAAATTCTTTTGGCTACTTCCTTTGATTTGGAATATATGGTGTTGTTTGGTCCCTAAGATTTATCTTTCCATGTTATAACAACGCAATATATAGCATCTAACTTCATTAAACTTATATTTATATTTGCTCGTGTTCATGTTCGTGTTCGTATTCGTGTATGAAAGTTAAAAGGTTAGCACAAGTAGAGGAGTAAGTAAAGTGACATATGAGATCAAGATGTCATATTATGTACACTCACCAGGTATGGAGTTTTCATCAAGAGTTATTGATGTCATATCAAGAACATAAAATTTTCCATTCAAGTTATACCATTGAACAGCTTATAAAGTATGGCCAACTACATACGAGCCGCCCTGTCCCGGTAAAAAAAAACACTTCTTTCGATGGCTACAAGCAGAAGAGTGTGCATATTAGAAAGAAAAATCAGATTATTTTGCAAGTTTAATGACCTCTTCAAAAGACACAGGAATATCTATGGCTTGGTTGGTGAATTGTGCAGACAACCCTTGTTCCTGTATCCACTGTGCTCTCCTGAGGTTTGATCTAATTAAAATCTCCCCTTAGGTTTGAGACTCCGAGGGAAGTTTGTGTAATTAGACCGAGCTTGAGGGTATGTCGTTGTAATACATGCACAATTTCGTACTTTTAAACTTCCCTCGACGGCCTTATAATGCCGCTAGCATCATCAACATAGTAATTAGCCATTTTTATTCCATCATCAACATAGTAATTAGACATAGATATGCATGTCTAACCAACGATTAAATTTTCAGTTCAAATTGTATTTTTCTTTCACATACACTGGGTGTACACACGAATCTTTTCCCTGTTTTAACTAAAAACCTCATGAAAAATTCCTATAAAATTCACATTTTCAAGTGCTACTTCCAACATATACAAGAGTTTCCTCCAAAAAAATCTTGATTTCCATGTATTTTCTTGGAGCTTGAATTTCTTTTGTTTTTCTGTACAGTGATTTTAGTTTTTACATGATTGAGAATTCATCATGCAACCCATCTATTCCACTCTTAAGAGTGTGTTGTTGTATGATCAAAACAGAAGCAGTCACCGAAAAATCCGACGCAGACAAAATATCCCCGATCGGCCCGAGCTCCGGGCACTCTTCCCAGTCGTTCATACCGGCAGTCAGCATCGAGTTCACTCTCCCTCCTCGCCCGACTATGAAAAGACCATATTGCCCTTCCAACGACCTCAGCGTCGAAAATGTCTGCCCCGAGTTGACCAAGTACTTCTCCATGTAGGCCACATTGCCTCCAGCCACATGCCTGTCATAGAAGTCGGCGAAGCACTCATCGTCGTCCTTCATCTCCTCTTGATGCTCCGACGTTTTGGACTTTGCCATGGTGATTACGGATGATATGCTGTCGCCAAGGGCTTCTAGAAGGAACCTTATAACCGTTAGCTTCACACCCGGGTGGCGAGCCAACCGACCGGCATAGGCTAGGGCCTCCCGGTCGTCTTTGCCTCCTATGAAGATGACTGCTGCGTGGAGGGAGACGGAGGATCTTGATATTACGGTTTTGCCAAGACCTCGGTCGACTAGGATTCCTACCGAGCATGGGGCGTGGCGAAGGACCTGTGGAACGAGAGCGCTCATTAGGTATGGCGAATATGCTTTGAAACTCGAATCCGTGAATGATATTCTTGTAGCATCCTTTTGCTTCAAAAATAAGAATGCTTACAATCATAGTTTGGTTTCTTGAATTCTAATAGGCATAGTTATACTGGGATTCTCTGAAGTTTGTCTAATTACACAAACATCACCTGCAGTTTGAGAAGTTGCAAAAACCTTCCTTGTTAAAGAATTAATGTTACGTCTAAATGGATGAGTTTTCTGATCGATATTTAAATTTAGGGGAAGTTCTTGTAATTTCTAAAACCTTAGGGGAAAGTTTTGTAATTGGGCCAAAAGTCGGGGTATGCCAATGTAATTATCCAATTCTAATTCCATGACCAGACTCTTGATTGTTTTTAAAAATCCAAAAGCAAAACCTCCACGCAGTTTCGAATCACAAACAATTACCTTACGGTTGACATGTCGAAACCCCGGAGTCCCGATTTTGAGCCTTCCACCGACCTCTTGATGCTTGTGAAACGGTAATATCAGCAGCGTGACCATCAAATCCTCAGCCAAAATGCACATGTCTTGATGCATATTACTAAGCGTCGAAAGAGCCATCATCCGCTTTACACTAATCCCATCTCCGTGGTCAATCAAGTAGGCATTCACGTGCTTGGTTACATGCTCCCTCATCGCCACAACCTTTGGATCAGTCACAGTCACGTTATCGATGTCGTCAGAGTTTGTCACTGTGGCTGCTACGGCATCTGATAACTCCACCATGTCTGTGACATAAACCAATATACCCGGGTCCACGGGCCCCCTTGAAATCTCAATAAAATTTAGGGAAGATGGTACGTGCTCTGGGCTATGGAGGCACAGAAGAATACGAAGCTCGTGGCCTGGGTGCAGCCATTGAAGAGCCATTCTTTGAGTTGGAGACCGTTTTCTTGCACGTTTGATGATGTTCTTGACGACGAATGGAGTGTAGATTATGGTGAAGAAGGTTGCGAATACCATTCCGATGCTTGTAGAAATGCTTGTGAGGCCTAACTGCAGTAGAGTTTGTGTCCCATAGTTAGATTCAGCAATTATATAAAAACTACAAACCAGTCACTCTTTTTCGAAAAATATACACAAACCACCCACAGAATTCAGAAAAATTACACAAAACACCCCTAAGAGTGTTCAAATACTACACAAACCACCCCTAACATTTGTTCTGCATTTAATCTTCAAGTTCTTTCAATAGCTTGTCTGAAGTCCAAAATCAACATTGTTCAAGTTGCTAAACAAACTTTGGTGGTCAGATTGATATACATTTGTAACTTCAAATCAACAGGGGAAGTTCGCAAAAGTAATCATATTTCCATGAGAGGACAACATAATTTCCAACAGAAAAAAGAGAAAAGCAACATTAAGAGATGCAAAATCTTACATTTGAAGCCATGACAGCCAAGTAGACATGGAAATGTCCCTTCATATTCAGCAGCAAACCCGTCGCGATCGAATCCTGCCACCGAACTCCCAGCATCACCCCGGAAACCCAAGAACCAGCAACTTTACCAGTCGTAGCAATCAAGAAAACGAAGAGCAACTTCGCCCACGTCCCCACTTTCCCAGCCTGAAAATGATGAAGCTGTGCATCTGCCCCGACCCAAAAGAAGAAAAGCGGATAGAAAACAGCCCCGAAAAAATGGTTCACGATGCTGATCATCATCCTCGCGATCCTCCCCTCCCTCGGCATGAACACCCCTGCCAAGAATCCACTCAGAATCTTGTCGTAGTTCGAACAAACCGGCGAAAAGCTACAGATGATCATCACGTACGCCATGAACAGGATCAGATGCGAAGCCTTCATCTGTTTTCCTTCCGGATTCTCGCGGTTCACCCAATCCATAACGAAAGGGGTGAGCTTCGAAGCCAAAATCGTCTGAATCATAAGTAAGCTAATCATGAGGAAGATATCCTTTACGGTCCGGTATATGAACTTCTGCAAAGGGTCGAAGATCATAAAACCGACGCAGATCAACAGCATTGTCACTAAATCCGTGTGGACTCCAGCTGAAACGATGAACCTCCCTATATCGGATTTGCCTATTTTGAGGTCCGTTATGAGTCTTGTTAATAAAGGGCTGGCGGTGCTGGAGACAGCTATGGAGACGCAGAGGTTGAAGGGCGCATTCGCATTGTCGGGTATGTTGAGGAACGGAGTCAGTATCCCGGCCATGAGGAACGTGGTGAGGACTCCCGTGTAAGCTACTTTCGCTTCGGGGAGATGGATTTCGAGGAACACATTAGGGTCGAATTCTAAGCCCACGACGAACATGTGGAGAACCATCGCCACTTCGACTATGTATTGTAAGGTTTCATGTATTCCTTCGCCGCTCGTGTGCTTGCTTATGAATGGTAGGTTGCTGAGAACTAAGCACACCTGCAGAAAACCATCAAGATCATCAAACTCATTGACATTTGAAAGATGAGTACAAATCCCTTTTCAAGGTGGTTTGATCCAAAATCTTGATCATTTCCATCTTGTTTTTGTATTCAATCCAAGATTTCTAACATAATGCCACAAAAACAACTATAAACGAGCTGGATCATTCACAGACAGAGGTCCCTGCCATAAACGTCTTTAGCTATCTCGGGAGATTAGTCCTTCATACAATTAGGTGGAGGGAAACTCTGAGAGATCAAAAAACAAAAATTACGAGAGAGAGAGAGAGATAGATTTATTACGATGAATTCGGAGATGATCCTGGGTTGAGAGAGAGGTCGCAAGAGAATGTGCAAAATGTTGCATAAGAAGACGACGAAGAAGAAAAACAGCATGTAAAGGGCAATGGTGGCAACTTTATAGGTCATTCCACCATCTGTGCACAGAACTGTATGAGCTGCGGTTTTCGCATTTCCCATATCTTCCATTTCTCTTCAAGATATGATCCAATTTCAACAATTTCTTCTCTTTTCTTGGGCTGGAATCGAAATCTTTCGTACAAGATTTGGTTTTCATACATTCTTTTTCAAAGATTCAAACAAGATTTGGGTTTCTCTTTTAGAGATACAAGCAAGATTTGGGTTTCTTACATTGTTTTTTAACAAATACAAACAAGATTTAGGTTTCTTGCATTCTATTTTAACTACCTACGTGGAATGAGGTGTTCATGTGGTCAGGAGGTCACTTTAAAACCAGGGAAATTAAAATAAATTTATTTTTATTTATAAATTATAACTATTACATATGTCTAAGAATTCAGAGCCAAGATTGAATATTATTGGATCTTAGTAATTTTTTTTCCCATGATAGATTGTGAGTGGTGTAGTAATTACCGCATTTATGCACCCAAAAATCAAAATTGCCAAACTAAGCTTCAACATAACCAAGGTGGTATATAACATTCAATTCAATTTATACATCATGCAATAACAAAGAATTTGCAATTCTCTAAAAAAAAGAAATCCTTTCTACAATTCTTATAATTCTCTCTAAATAAATGATGAGCCTGCATCAGAATCTTGAGCCATCCAACCAAAGCCATGAGCTTTCATTCTAATTGCTAATTGCTGCAGATCAAGAAGGATTTATATGTAATGAACATGATCTTGAGAATTTGATAGAAGAAAACATAACAATATTGCAAAAAGAACATTCTTGAAAACCAAGATTACACTTTTGAAACAAAAACAAGTATAATTCAAAAATCTCAAAAATTAAAGATCTTAAATTTGTGAAGAATCAAGATAGCTCAGAAGCCAAGCGTAACAAGAGGGTTTCATCGAAGAACCAAACACATAGTTGGGTTCTTCTTACATGTTAGCAACTCATCACAGCAATCATCATCTCTCAAAACATTAACACTAAAAAAAAACTATGTATATAATAAAAGCACAAACTTTTCAGAAATTTAGCTACTATAAATTTGAAGAGAAGCCACGATAAACATCAAATCTCCCTCCAATCGTGTAAATAGCTCTGTATTGGCACATTGCAAAAGGTGGTCTGTTATTGCAAACATGAACGAAACCCCCGTGTCTGACTGGAGTGCCGTAAAACCAACAAATTACACTTCTTTCACAACAGGATTAGCACATGAACCATGAATTAACACAAAAAAAAAAAATACAATCTTTGACGAAATTTGTGCTATTCCGGACTGATTACAATCCAGATTTAAGTAAATTAAGCTGATTACCCCCAAATTATCCCAAAAAACCAGGTTAAACATAGAAATGGGAATGTAGCCAGTTTATTGTATCATGAAACAAGGATTGTTTAATGGATCTTCAAACTGGTTAGAATCAATCTAGGCTCCAAGCGGCAGTCGGGTTGCCATGGGAATTGGCACCTGCTGCTGACTCGAAATGGAGCCATGGATAATACAAATTCGAACAAGAAATTCATGAAAAAAAAAAGTTGAAAATCGGAAGAAATTTCGGGGGATTGAAGATGAATCAACTTACTTGAGCGAGTGTTATCGTCATTTATGATAATTACTGAAGGAATTAACTATAATGCATATAATTTTGTTGGCCGCCATTGATGGGATTGTGGAGTGAACTGAAGTTTTCTGCTCCGAGGGTGGAGATTTATAGAGAAGGGGGAAGTAGTGAAACCCTAGGGCTGAATTGAAATTCTTGTGTGTATTTACTATGGACACTAGTATGGTTTATTATGAATGGGCCCCAATAGAATGGTATATTGGGCTTTAGGAAACAACTAATTTTCATGATAGTTTTTAGTTTCATTGGGTTAAAAATGGATCATAAAGTTATGAAGTGTTGGCATTAATTTGATTGGTAAAAGGGCTTAATTATGTATATATATATATATATATATATATATAATATAACAATACAATTATGGATTAGGCTATCAAATTTGAAAATATAAACAATGCAGAAAGAATCGAAATATCAAATATCTAAGGAATAAACACAAGTCTGACATTTTTGAAAGTGAATGAGTTACACAGTTAGTCTCATACTAAATAAAATAAAAGAAATATAAAAAGAGACTTTACTTCTATAGAAAATAGTAAATTTGATTATAAGAAAATGACTCAATTTGATGCGAAAATTTTTAATTTATTTAACTATGCCCATAAATTTATAATTTGTCTTACTTTAATTATGTTACAAGAATACTTTTATAAATATTAAATTTTTTATTGATATGTACTCGCATTAAACATGTTTTACATAATAAATTTAAACAACGATCATATTATTATGTCTATATTTAAATGTTATAAGTCTAAGGCAACGTAAGTTACACGTAATAAAATAATAATAATATTTTTATAATGACATATTTAATTCTCCGGTTTAGTAGGGAACTCGGAAATAACCCTATGATGGGTTGGCTGAGTCTTATTTAAAAAACAATAATTAAAACAAATATTATTGTCCTTGAGTTTTGCATTAATTGACCTAACTCCAATAATTATTTTAATTAACCCCTGCACGGCTAAAAGGTAACCACGTTATACTAACGAACTCTTTTATTTGTTTTAATTAATTAATTAATTATTATCAATAATAATACTGTTTTTCATTTCTTCTCCAACAACTCTTTACCAAATATAAGAATCTTCCACAAAACCCATTGAGCTTCAATACTGCAAAAAAGTTCCTCAAAACCTTCGTTTCTTCAACAGATTTCACGCATAAGGAACGATCAGTAGCTCAATTTCTGTTCTTGTTGTAAAATATTGAGTTAAAATTTGGAAAAAGTTGTTTACTTGCCGAAAAGTCATCGTGATGGAGGCTGCCGCGGGTTCTCGGATTGTTCCCCAAATGCATTTTAGGCGGAATTCTGCACAGTAAGCTGTTCATTCGATTCTGTAAATTCATTCGAATAGGATATGTTTTTTTGTCTGTGATTTTTGTGATTGTTGTTGTTGATTAATGTTGGATCAAGCGATTATACTTTTGTTGGTGATCGTGCTGAATCAATAGGTTTAAGGGATTCATTTTTTGATGGTTGGCTGGGGTTTTGAACAATGCGGTTCTGATAATCAAAAGGCGGTAGTATATGATCAGTTTAGGTTTTATTAGGATTTTGAAGTGAAGATTGAGCTTAATGTGCAGAAACTATGCTGGAATTTGGATTTGGGAAAGGGAAAAACAAGTTTAACTCATTTTATACGCAATTTGCAGGTTGCATCCTCGGGCTAAATCGATGCCATCGTCCTTTATTACATCGGAAATACCTCTCTCTAAGCATTCTAAGTCAAATCAAATGGAAAATGGTCTAGCCGCAGGATTATCTCTCAAGCTTAAATCACAGAATAAGGACTTTGTGGGAAGAACATTTTGCTCGGCTGATGTATATGCATATCCCGGTATGGCTACTGAATCACAATCTCGTACGGCAGAGGAGAAAATAGGAGTGATGCTTTTGAATCTTGGAGGGCCCGATACTCTTCAAGATGTTCAGCCTTTCTTGTTCAATTTGTTTGCTGATCCCGTATGTTTTTGTTTGTGTTAGCATTGTCTTAAGCTTACTAACTAAGTTTCATAGTTTTTTCGAGATTGGTGATCTGTTGTAATGGACCTGTTGCAGGATATCATTCGTCTCCCAAGGTTGTTTCGTTTCCTTCAACGTCCTTTAGCGCAGCTAATTTCAGTGTTGAGAGCTCCTAAGAGTAAGGAAGGGTATGCTTCCATTGGAGGCGGTTCGCCTTTGAGAAAAATAACTGACGACCAGGTATCAAGCCAGAAATGATTTTCAAAGTGTGTTCTTTTTGTGCTTTAAAATTTCATTTTTAAATATGTTGGGTTGTAAATCATTTGATTCATTTTCGTGTAGGCAAATGCATTAAAATTAGCTCTAGAAACTAAGAACATTCCAGCAAATATTTATGTGGCGATGCGATACTGGCACCCGTTCACGGAGGAAGCAGTTCATCAGGCAAGTCAGTCGAATGAAATAAGAAATTGACGGGAAAATATATAGATTGTGAATTTTAATTCGGTTTTTATTGCCTATTACTCGCAATTTTCCTCCCTTTTTTTTTGTGTGTGTGTGCGCGTGTTTAGTTAAAGTAATCCTATGCGTCCTCCTTGGGATCTTTCAAACTATACTAATTTATCTCCTTTGCTAGTATATTTTCAAATTCCGACTATTTTCTAGTTTCGTTTACTTCAAATCATCTCATTGCTCATTATTTTCTGTCTTAAGATTAAAAGAGATAGAATTACAAGGCTTGTGGTGTTGCCACTCTATCCTCAATATTCTATTTCAACTACTGGATCAAGCATCCGTGTTCTTCGAGACATGTTTAGGTATTATCTTGCTGCAATTACTTTTTGATATATCTATTCATCAGCAGTTTCATTTCCTTATCTTTTAATATATCTAATATAAGATGTTTTTTCTGTAAATCAGGAACGACACGCATTTGTCAAGATTACCCGTTGCTATCATTCAGTCGTGGTACCAACGCGAAGGTTATATCAAGTCTATGGCTGACCTAATCGAAAAGGAGTTGCAGATTTTCTCAAATCCCGACGAGGTATGCAAATTTTTTGCTTTGAAAGTGTTTCTTAACATAACATTATTGAAATATGCAATGTTATAAGTATTGATTTTTTTCTTTTTTCTTTTCGTTTATGGCATTTTAGGCCATGATATTCTTCAGTGCCCATGGAGTTCCCGTCAGCTATGTCGAGACTGCGGGAGATCCATACAAAGATCAGATGGAAGAGTGCATTTTCTTGATCATGCAAGAACTTAAATCTAGAGGACTTAGGAATGATCATACTTTGGCTTACCAGGTTCGTTACAGTTATCTTGACTTTTGATTCTTAAAATTCTAACGCATGATTATGATGTCAAAACAAAGCCTAGGGCGATGAAAGTGAGGTTAATTTTGTGTATCAGAGCCGAGTAGGGCCCGTGCAATGGTTAAAGCCGTATACGGATGAAGTTCTTGTCGAGCTCGGCCAACGAGGTGTCAAGTCTCTCCTCGCCGTTCCAGTAAGGTTAACACCTCTCTTCGTCTCTCTCTCTTACACGTGCACACACGCGATGCATGTGTTTTGCGTGTAATATAATGATTTACGGCTTCACATTTCAGTTTTGTGAGTGAGCACATAGAAACACTAGAAGAGATCGACATGGAGTACAGAGAATTGGCTCTTGAGTCCGGCATTGTTAACTGGGGCCGTGTTCCAGCTCTAAACTGTACGTCGTCATTCATCACTGATCTTGCAGACGCGGTGATCGAAGCACTGCCATCAGCTATGGCAATTTCGACCTCCAATACAAACAATTCAGATGAAGCTGAAAATGATCTCCTAAGATATGCCATCAAGATCTTCTTTGGTTCCATCCTAGCTTTCATTTTGCTTCTATCCCCCAAAGCAATTTCGGCTTTCAGGAACCATGTTTTGTAGAACATCGTTTGGTTTGCGGAGACGAGACGTTCTCTTTTTGCAGATTACAGGCTTGCTTACAGTTTGAAATCTTCATATTAGGACACAAAATAGGTTTATACTTCATAGAGCCATGGTTTCAGCTTGAAATTGTACCGTAATTGTCTAGAATACGTGATTTTTTTCCCTTTTTTGAGATCACATATTTGAGTTGTATTGTGTAATCTAATAAGCCCATATTCATTGTGCAAGATAACATTGTTTTGATGAGAACTGTACGGTTACTATTTCAATCTCTCGTTCGAGTTGGAACCTTTATGCCTGCTGGTAAGCTTTCGGCTGCCCTTAATGCTACTTCCATGAGTACTTCACTGGGGATTTACGAAAAGCCAAAACATCATCATATCCGTGCGAAAAGCAAAAATTTCTCAGTGATCCTTGCCAAAGAGCTTTATGCAGAGAGTTTGATGCACATCAAGAGAACTAAACTAAAAAACTAAAGAAATTCGGATTAATGCCGTTCTCAATCCCACCTCGATGAGGTTCCGAAACTGTAAACTAGTTTACCCCCAGCAAAATTACCCGCAGAAGTCGCACTCGAGGAAGCGCGCAGCTCGTACTCTAGACGCGATAGCCAACTAGTGTAAATCCTCTTCCAACGATCTCCCCGGCACAAAACCACGCAAAGCATTCAACTCCAAATAGAGCAACGATTCCAGCTTTTTCAGTCTTGAGCTCGAACTTACCCTGCATGAAATGGTTCTTCAATTGATCGAGTTCCTTCCAGAAAGCTTCGTATCGACCCGGAATGCTGTTGCAGTGTGACACAAAGGATCAAAATGTAAGAAAACTTATGAAGTGTTGAAATTGAAATATCAGCCACAGAAATTGACAGTGACTCGAGGTTAAACAGCACAATATCGTATTTGAATATATTCAAGAAAATGTATAGACAATGACGGGTTAAAATCAATCAAGAAACAATTCGAATGGCATTTCCCCAAATAATTCAACATTCTGATCGTTGTTCCTTGTTGCAGAAACCGATTATCTTATAGACTATGCTTAATTTAAACTAGAATATGCATCAATCAATAATCAAACAGGAAAATAGCCATTCCCAAATAATCAACATTCTGATCGTGATTCCTTGTTGCAGAAATCGAATATCTTACAAACTATGCATAATTTAAACTGGAACATGCATCAATCAATGATCAAGCAGTCGAACATAACCTATTTCCATTGCCAACAATCAATCAAGCATATAATTTCAGCGAATGTACCTCGCGAGTCGGGTGTAAAACAGCTGATTCGCCAAAAGCTGGCAATTGTCGATGGTAGGCGGATCCTTGATGTAGTTTTTGTTCTTTTCCACCAATTGCTTGTAGTAAGCGCCTCCGTTCTTCGCCAGCCCCGCCGCCATTGTGCGCAATTGATTCGCTTTCGACGCCATTAACAATCTCCTGCGTGAATCAAAACCTGTAATCATCATCAACACCAAATCACGAGATGAAAATCACGATCTTCGCCGATGAGATTACTACGAAAATCGACGCATGCATCACGGAACAACGATTACACACCAGAATAGATCAATCGCACAACAAGCCAACATACACATACACAAACATGTAAAATTATACGCGATTCAGAGCTTCCGTGACAGAAAATTGGATCGAAAATCGAAATATGTATGATTCAATGAAAAAGGAAACAGAAGATGTTGGAGAAAAATGAATGATATACCTCTGTAAAACCAGGTGGTAGATTTTCACTCTTTGGCTGCAGCTCTGTGTGAAAAACAACTGTGGTTTTCGTTAGGTTATAAGCCAGGTAAAGTTTCATCACTTCATGTAAATTTCTGCCACGTTTTTCCGTTTTTTAAGGACATGCCACGTTTCTATATTTTGCTCTTTCTTGGGCAACCAGCTGCTTTTTTTTTTTTTTTCCTTTCCTTTATTTATTTATTTTGACATTATTATTTTTTGTAATGTGTGTATTTTTAGCAGGAATCGTCATTCGGCTCCAATAAAATTTAAAATTTTAGGTCATCCTGACCTTAAGACTCCGAATCCGTGATCTAATGACCTTCCGTGCCGATTTATGACCTCAGTACTCGAATCAGTGACCCAATGACCTTCCGTGACATATCAAATCGGTTCTCGAATATAATCCGTGACCCAACGTGGTGATTTATGACCTCAAGACTTGAATCGGCTCTCGAATATGTAAGACTCTCGAATATATAATTCGTGACTCAACGTGCTGATTTATGACCTCAAGACTTGAACCCGTGACCCAATGACCTTCCGTGACCTATCAAATCATCTCTCGAATATGTAGGACTTTCGAATCTATAATCCGTGACCCAACGTGCTGATTTATGACCTCAAGACTTGAATCCGTGACCCAATGACCTTCTATAACCTATCAAATCAGCTCTCGAATATGTAAAGACTCTCAAATCTATAATATTAAGACTGGCAATCATGCTTCCATAACCTATCAAATCGGCTCATATCTTTTTTGTATGTGTACATTGCGGTACCAGACAATTTCTGGCGCAAATCACTTCAATGTATTACTCGTCATACTAATCGCATAAATTTGGCAAGCCTACCAATCCGACAGGATAACATTTGCTGCAAATTTCATAGTATCTTTAACACAAGACAAGTCATAAGAATGCCAAACGCATAATACAAATCCCCAAAAAAGAAAAAGAAACAAAAAAGAAATCTAAACATACCAAGTCTCACAGGCTACAGCCCAATACTAAAAACCTAACATCACCTAAAACATACACTGAAGTCATAGGATGATAACGAAACAAAGCATTAATCAGCTGGTAGGCGACGCTTTGGCAGCCCCGGCGCTCTGTGTGGATTGAGGCGGAGTTGCATCAGCAGAATAAGCCGGGGGTTGCGTGTATCCACCACCGTAAGCACCCCCATACGATGCAGGCTGTTGCTGTTGCCCATAGCTAGGTGGTGCTCCGTAAGGCGGAGCGCCATACCCGGTCGGATAACCCGACGAAGCCTGTGCAGCAGCAGCAGCAGGCTGAGTGCCCGTTTTCTGACCCTGAGGCGTACCATACCCTCCATAACCAGCCTGCGGTTGTGTCCCATACCCAGCCTGTGAAGTCGGGGGTACCCCATAACCCCCTGCTGGCGGCGCCTGATTCGTTTCTCCTCCCTGTGTACCATAAGAAGGTGTTTGACCATCGGAAGTTGGGTTAGAGACATTACCATAGGTGGAGCTATATCCATGCTGCTGCTGGTCGTAGCCCGCATTAGGGTTCGTCTGATATCCGCCATAGCTATCTTGGCTATAACCTTGCCCTTGACTGTAGGCTGCTTGGGTTTGACTGTAGCTATAGCCAGATGGGTCCGCTGGAGCACCCGAACCTTGCTGCTGCTGTGAAGGCGGCTGCTGCTGATTGTAGTAATCGTAACTGCCTCCAGATTGGGGGTTTTGAGGGGCGGATTGATCCCACCCTGCTGCGTAGCCGCCGGATGTTGGTTGGGAATTGTAACCAGAGTAAGGGGGCTGGTTGTACTGAGGTGGACCAGGGTATGCACCGGGTTGGACGTAGCCGTAGCCGGGCTGTTGCTGCATAGGTGGTCCGGGCTGGGACCAGTTAGTTGGAGGCCTAGATTGATAGCCGCCTTGCTGGGGATATCCTCCGGACATGGATTGGTTTCTCATACGGTTCTGCACAAAGTTGTTATATCACAAATGAACCCAGAACTGACCATGCTGATACGATGTGACGTATACAGAGTGAAGCATATATGTTCGGAGAAAGAGATGGAGCCAAGTATAATATCAACTAATGGGAAAGATATCACAGGTACAAATACATATAGGTTGTTGCATTCTTAAGCACAATATTCATAGCACAGTTTGCATGAAGACAAAGATTAGACGCCTACATACCGTACTGGTTGTGTCGTATTATTGGGTAACTCCTGCAGAAGTCCATCCTCTCCCTATTCGAAGCGAATGGGTACAAAAGAAATTGCAAGATACTATATATCTATAGCAATAAAAACAATACTATAGGGGTCCAATGGCGGAAGTTGCAGTATATTACAAAGGCACTCGGTTTCAATAAGCATAATCATTCCATTATTACGTGAGGCATTAATATTGCAGATAATAGATACAAAATTTATAATTTCAGAAGCTAAAACATTTCCCCTCATTCTTGTTCAGGACTGGCTCCACAAATATTAGACGGCCAAAGGATTATCAGCTCCAATATCCAAATATTAGTTATACCAATTATACGACATATATAACGTGCCTTCAAAGAGACAATATATTATTCTGATCCTTCCACTCATGACAGAATTCTTAACTTCCATATCCATGGTATATCTGCTCACATGTAAGTTGAATGCAGGATGATAGTTTAAGTCCTACAAGAGCAATTGTCCAACACCCCTCGCCAATTGTCTAAAATCCCCCAACCCCAACAGCAGTCCTCTCGAATGTGTTATCACATGTAAATGGAGTTAGTATATCTACATAAGAGGCCCACAATCCTAAACATTAATAGCTTAAATCAACTTTAAGGTTAATGCTAATTCAGATAATAATCTCAAAAGTACAAAAACTCCATATGCTTGTTAGTTACCTCCAAGGAGAGGAATCATGCAAAACCTGCCTCACAGAAAACCAGATATCCAGTGATCCAATAAATAAACAAAAGGATATAGGTAATATCTTAAAAACTGAATCCTCCTCCGTTGTGATCACTAACCCACCAAGCACAGAAGTTTGGGATCTAACTCTAGACAAAATATACAGGGAAGAAACCAATATGTTGAGAGAATATAACTTTAAGAGTTGATAAAAACCCAAGTAACGATGCTGCAGAGGAACTGAGGCCCACACTGAAACTACAAAGTAAAGAGTATGTCCAAACCAGATACCAAGGAGCTCTCCTCATCCCACAGAAATAAGAGCAGCAAAGGCTGGACTCCGCATCCAGGGATCGTTTTGTCGGGGGGGCCAAAGAGATCTGCAAGTCTTAATATCCACAATGCCAAACAGGGAGGCAGACAAGCATGATCGACATAACTTGGACAGTATTTAGAGCAAAACATCACAGCAATGTGATTTCAGGATGGAGAGAGTCCAAGAATAATCTAAATACACTTTCACTAGATATATTTTAACTGATAAGGAAACATTATGGAGTTTACCAAATCTAACAGTAGAAAATAACAAACAGATAAAGAACAGTATTACTTGAATATTATCACATTCAATAGATTACATAATGGAGAACAGATCTCAGTGCAGAAGTTAAAACTCATAAATAATGAAATTAGCAGTATATGGATCACTTTATAGAAGTAGTAACACAAGTCAAATCACAATATAGAAGATAACACAACACAGAATCAACCAACACACTAAATAAGAGAATATTAAGTTTAGCCATGCAGCACTGTCAAATAGCATATCAAGTGGGGTATTATGAAGAAGAAATTTCAACACGGAAGTTTAAATGCATGCAGGTAAAAGACAGGAAAAGACAACTCTAAATGCAAAGAAGAAAAGCATCTCTCTTTCTTTTAAAATTAACAAGACACATCAAAGCATAAAAGAACAAGTGATAAACAACCGCTGAACAAACCTCACTGATGACTTCATTAACCAACTGTTTTGCAGCTTCAATCTGTTCACTAGTTCCATCAATCTGTACTTTCCTCTCTTTTGACATATCACCAGGTGGCAAATGCAAGGGTATAACCTATAATGTGGGTGAAATTACTTCTATAAAGATATTGCAATAAATATCAACTAATAACACACTGTATCTATCACTGCTTGAACGCCAAGCACAGCACTGCGCTTCGAATATCTGCCTAATGCATGAGAACTATAATAGACAGGTTTACCTGAATACGAGCCCCAGTATTCGCTTGCATGCTTTTAATGGTTTCACCTCCTTTACCGATAACAAGCCCCACCTGAAGATTCATATAGACTTCAATGAAAACTGTACAGATACATAACCATTAAAGTCCAATAGAAACTAACTATTATACCTTGTTGTTAGGGATCATCATCACAAACTGATCTGCTCCAGATGATTGTCCAGTCACTCGCCGAGCAACTATGCCAGAGCCACCTGTTTCGGCCTGTTCCGTAGGCATGTAACCATTAGTAAAAGTAACATATTAACTAAACTAATGAGATGCATTCTTAGCATAACTTTCATGAACTTCCACAACAAGAAGGGTGATCTGAAACTCAGACCATCAGATAATGTTAACACATGCATCTTGACTATAAAAAGAAACTCGCCAAAAGTAGGATATAAGTAATAATATGGAGTATTTAGCAACCCTTTGTAGTACCTCGGAGAGAACATCATTGATCAATTGCTCGGCCTTGGCTATCTGATCCGGGGTGCCCATGAGCTCAACCCCTCTTGTAGTAGAATTAGGATCTGCATCCATGTCTCTGGTAACCTGAATCTTAGCACCTGACTGCAGCTGAAGATATTTGATAGTCTCACCACCTTTGCCAATAATCACACCAACCCTTCCATTTGGTATCTCAATTTTCTTGGCAGGACCTGGATAACCACCACCATATGATGCACTTTGAGGTGTAGCAGTAAGACCCAGTCCCAGATGCTTTTGACCGGTACCTGCATCCAAGGCCCAAGCAGATGCCAATATTTTAGATGAACATCCTAAATTTCAGGTGCAGAAATTACATAAATTCCAAAGAAAAAATAAACTTAGCCCAATCACCAGTTATCCACTGAAAGTTATTCAAGAAACATGCTCTCAGTTTGAGTCATTCTACATACAGTAAACTTACAAGCTAGCTTCTAGTTCTAGGAGTTCAAAGGAATTCACATAACAGGGGACGCATAACTATGCACAAATGCCACGCTAGTCCGAATTAAACAGAATTTCACATAAAAAGAGACATATATCGATATAAGAAGCACCCAAGAGTAGCAACATGACTGAAATCCCCAATTCACCACACATCAAACAAGTAGCACCATAAAAACACACCTTGAACCACAACAATTCCGTAACAACCCTACAAAACCCTAACCTGTGTCAATAGCATCGAATCCTCCTCCAACGCCAGCTCCGTTCTCAACTCTCGCTCTTTTAGACGGATCCGCCGTATTCAAAAGCCTCGCAGCTATCTCCTGCGCCTTCTGCTTAGCAAGCTCGATCTCGTTCATCGGCGGGGGAACGCTGTTGTAGGCAGGCGGAGGCGCGGCGGAATCCGGAGGCGACGAGAACCCCGTGGCCCTACGCGCCACCGGTGGCGACGGAGAATCCTCATACTTGCGCTTGTTCGAATCTCCTCCTGTAGAAGCGTAAGCCAATTCCTCTGCCATTTGTGGGAAATTGAATGAGAAGATCGAATAAGGTTTATGTTTGCAGTCACAGAGAATTGAGCTTTGTGAAAACCCTAGATTGGGGTGAGATAGGAAGTTAGACGATGAAGTGGAGTGGAACGGAGCTTTTATAGTGTCTACGCGTGGAGGGGTCCACGCTGGATTTTTTTTCTCTCGGGGGTCGTAAATGAAATAAGCGGAAAATAAGGGACCTTGATGCAATTTTTTGGAATACATATTATATGTTTTTTTTTTCTTTTATGATTTAATGATGAATATTGGTAGCATTGAATCTTTGTTTCTCTCGTTCTAGGTTGTCCCTAATGTTTAATTTAATATCTTCTTCTTTAATATAATATATGATCTTAGAAGAAGAGTTCTATTAGGTTTTAGTCACTTCTGTAAATTTATTTTGTTCCTAAAGTTTAGTCAATTCAATTATTTAAAAATATTTTTTAAATACTAATGATAAACGATTGTAATTTGAGCAACTTTTGAAGTATATTATATTTTGCTCCAATTGTCAAGTCGGTGGTTTAGTTAAAACATAAAATTTGAATGGGCTATGAAAATTACTGACACACCACTAATTTAACAGACTGGATGGTTTTGAGCGAGCTTTAACCCCATTAAAGTAATCAGTGAAAACCATATGGGATTTGTTAATAGCATAGGGCTCTTAAAATATTTAGTAAACATAGAAATATGTGTGTTAAATAGCTAATATATCTCTAAGTGTATTAATCATATTGGATAAGTAATTTCGATTACTTTTTCTCTCTAACTCACTTAAAATTTCATATAGCCAAAATTGGGTCACCCCCATTTCCCTCATATTTCTTAGTTTGGCGTTCTAATCGTGTATGTTTGCCCTTGTAGGAAGGTTCCTAATCATGTATGTTTGTCCTTGTAAGAAGGATCCACGCCTCTCGGATAACCATTTGGACCCCTATATTGCACAATTTCGCGCTCTAACCATACGTGTTTGTCCTAATAGGCAGGATCCACGCCTCTCAGATAACCATTTGGACCCCCATATTGCACAATTTCGCGTTCTAACCGTGTTTGTCCTAAGAGGCAAAATTCACGCTCATCGGATAACTATATACATATATTTCGTTGTTTATGGGTTCTAGCGCTCGATCCAATCCTACAAAACTACAAATTCTGAAGGATCCATGCCCCTCGAAGAAATATTTTTTTCTTCCCCGAAAACACTCGTGTTAGTTTAGAAAGCCTTATAATACAAATTATAAAAATCTTGTGAAATAAATTATCATTTGAAAAACTCCGTGTTATCAATTTATCACAAGCAAAATTCCAACTTGATATGTGTCTCACGTGCTAAATTGTAACTCATACGACTTTCTAGGGTGAAATGTCCATTATATATTTTTATTTCATTTAATAAATTTTGAAAGAGAAGAGTTTTGTTATTTTATAATTCTCAAAGACAAATGGTATATTGCTATTTTTATTTTATATTAAAATAATATACTTGAATCACGGAATAATATATTATGAGATTTTTTTCTTAAATATACGCATACTTAAACGTAATTTGAATCCAGAATAATACAACTTATCTCTTGAAATGAATCTATTAACTAGTTAGACCAAGGACTTAAAACTATTGGCATATAAACTTTTTTGGTCAAACAGACACCCACACCGGAGTTAAAAAAAAAAAAAAACACAACGGGACTCAAGGGACACCGTCCGAAGCTTCATCCCATTTACAGTAATCCATGTCAATATCATAGCCCATCTTGACTAACTTGTCAGCTACTTCATTTCTCTTCCTGTAAACATGTTGAATTTTCACATCCCACAACATGTCCAATAACCGGCAGCAATCCTAGATAATATTCCTCAACGGATGCTCATTCACATCATCCCGAGTCACCCAATTAAACACTACTTCGAAGTCCACTACTATCAGCATATAATGAGAATATTCTATAAAACAACCACATTTCTAGATTATTTCCTTAAAATTATGTATAACATGATATTTATTAGTCGAAATCGAAAACCGACCTACAAAAGTAAATGTAAGCTTTCGTGTCACCAAATTGCACCGCCAATATAAATGGAAGGACCTCAAAGCAAATGGTTTAAAATCAACCCACATCACCTCAATTTCTCTCTCCCCACCATTTCAATTCAACCCCCTCTCTCTCTCCCTCCCCGCGAAACATGGCTCAGCTAGCTAGAACCGCCGGCCGGAAACTCTCTCAGACGGCGGCGAACCACCACCGCGCCGCCGTGGCGTCTATCCACACCACCCTCCCTTCCCTCGCGGCGCCTTCATCGACTCCGACGCCGTATCCCTCGGCTCCGCCGCCGTCGACCTCCTCCCCCGCCGGCGTGTCCAAGGCGGCGGAATTCGTGATCTCGAAGGTCGATGATCTCATGAATTGGGCGCGCCGGGGGTCGATTTGGCCGATGACTTTCGGCCTCGCGTGCTGTGCCGTGGAGATGATGCACACCGGGGCGGCGCGTTACGATTTGGATCGGTTTGGGATCATCTTCAGGCCGAGCCCGAGGCAGTCGGATTGCATGATTGTTGCTGGAACGCTCACCAATAAGATGGCGCCGGCACTTCGCAAGTGAGATTTCTCGTTTTTGATTGGGTTTCCCCTTTTGATTTTGGTTGTTCGTGAATTTAGGGTTTCTGTGTGTGGTTTCCGTTTAACCTCATCATATGGATTTGATTGTTTATTTCGTGCACGTAGTATTAATTTTTCTCACCAGTCCAGAAAAGAAACCTTGTCTCGTTTGTACTCTTGAATTCGAGCTTCAAAGACGCATATAATGGTTGAATTGACCTTTTTTCTCGCATAAATGGAAAATTTCCTGATGATAAAGAACTTGGGATAGTTAGGTGTGATTGCGAATTGAATCTCTATTTTCCTGACTAACAATTGGTTAGAATATTTGAATTTTGCTTCAGAGTCTGGGACAAATGGGGTGATAACTTTATCTTCCTGGTTTATCAAAAACTGTTTTTGTATGTGTCTCCATGTTTATACTTCAACATCTGGATCCCATCATCAGAACTGTATGATATCTGAACTTTTTGAACATTCGCCATTGTACGACGTCCGCTCATAGATGTACGAATTAGCATCTAGCTACGTTCGCAATATCGGGTGTCAAACAGTGATTTGGATCAATTAGTCCTTGTTATCTCCTATTTCGGAATGATATTTATTCCCGTCACTGCATTATATGAGAAATCATTCATTCAACTTGTCTACCCTGAAACATCGATGTGTTCTTTGATGATCGCGAAAAGAAATGTGCAACTATGAGTTATTTCTCAGTTAGACTTCAGAAGGTTCAAGTTTGCTGAGTCTACAAAATTGTTTCTTTACAGGGTTTATGACCAAATGCCTGAGCCAAGGTGGGTCATATCCATGGGAAGCTGTGCAAACGGTGGTGGATACTACCACTATTCGTACTCTGTCGTCCGAGGTTGTGACAGGATCGTCCCGGTCGACATCTATGTACCGGGATGCCCCCCAACTGCAGAGGCCCTTCTCTACGGACTGCTCCAGCTGCAGAAGAAGATCAACCGGCGCAAGGATTTCCTTCACTGGTGGACCAAATAAGCGCAGTCGCTGCATGTTTGTGGCGTATCATCTATATATAAACTTCCCTTACGCAACACAACCCCAAGGAATTGGGATAGATATGTTATGATCATAAGGTGTTTGTGTTCCTCATTTTGATAGGATTGTAAGCTTGTCTGGAAATGATTCCAGGCCTTGTGTGTGGATTTTGGTGGTACTTGAAGAATAAAAATGCCTGGTGTATGTATGCCATCAGCCGTTTTTATGGTTGAATGTTGGATGTTGAATGTGCATTTAATATGAGGAAGACGCAGGAAACTCCTTTTGTTTGGAAACTGTTCTGTTTTGAGTATATATTTTGTGGTGTTGGGGTGGCTTAGATCTATTTTAAAGAAATTATATGTTGATAGAAATGATAATTATGTAACTATTTCAGCTAACTTGGTTATTGTTTATTTATCACTAATTAGTAACCGCACGTTGTTCCCCAGCATAAATAAGTTCATTGATAGAGTAAATTCATTGATAAATAATAAGTGTATTCATCTTGACATTTTAAATCACCAAGGCACTCTAGCAATTATATCAAACTAGTAACCACAATGCATGTGCACGGAAAAAAAAAATATTAAAATTAAATTTTTTATATTAATAATAAGTAAATAATTATTAATGAACCTGATACTTAATATAATAACATAGATAAAATTAAATTTCTATTGGTCAAAATAGTAATAAAATATTAAAAATATTAAAAAGAAAAATCAAAGAATATGAAAAATATTAATATGATGTAAGAGAAAATCTAATTTAATGAATAATATTAATTCATAAATAAATTAAAAAAAAAGAAAGAGAAAAAATTGGGATTAAAAGATAATACGTAAATAAATTAAAAGAAAAGAAGAAGTCTAAAAAATATCGTGCAAAAGAAAAAATCTTCTAAAAATGCCTATGTCTGATTTAATATAATAGTGTAGATAATCGGAATCTTATTGATGCTGGGCCATCTTCCTTGTTTGAGCCCAAAAAATGAAGTAAATATTCATTGCCCGATGGGCTCTGAATTATGAGCAGGTGGGCTGATGATTAGAGGATAAATGGTCCAACACTTAGAGTGGATAAATAAATAATTGAGTGGCTTGGCTTTTTATTTTTATTTGTTTCTTTTTTTTTTTGACAATTATTTTTATTTGTTTCCGTAGCAACATAAACGACCTAACTAGTTGTCAATCTCCTTCGTCTCCATACCGAGCTAAGCTTTTCCGGGTGATCTTCCCATATGCAGATCAAATTAGCCATACTTTCGGCAATAAAATTAGTTGCCCTCTTGATGTGTCCTAGCTTTTTATTGATCCGCCTCTTTATAGCATCGAGATGGTCGGTCTGCATGTTGTTGCGTGAATTATTGGAAAAGATTAATTCTAAAGAAATGGTTTCTCACTAAGGAAAAAAGATAACAGGAATAACCTGATTTGATCGATAGTAGTGAAGAAAAAGAAAAGAAGAATTTCTTTTTATACTCTCACCGATTACAATTTCCATCCATTACTCAGATTCAATTTTTACTTAATAATTCTTCAATAATTTTATCTTTCATTATACTTAGTTTGCAAAATTCTTTTACCCACTGATTATTTAATAAAATTCTTTAATCCTTGCTCAATATACAAGGACTAAGCTTTGTTTTTCAGGTCTCTCCTTATTTTGTTAAAAATAAAAAATGAACATTTGAGTTTTGGACAAAGGCTCAAAGAAAAAAAGTAAGAAGATCACTAGTCTTCCCCTATTTTGTTCCCTCAAATAGGGTTTCTTCAACGAGAGTCTATAGGTTCTCTCCTATTTCCTTTTTCTATAGGTTTTCTTCAAGTTTCGGACAAAAATGAGAAGAAATTAAATAAAATATTGAGTTTCAAATAAACGCGAGAAATCAAATAAATTTAGTGGTGTGATAATTGGTATTTAGTGGTGTGCAAAACTGTACCAGTTATCGTTATTCAAAATTTATTATTTTACTATGTATGTTGGCATTTTTATTTTCCCGTATTTTTCAAATAAAATTTTTCCCCATTTCCGAATCTAACAAAACCATATAATATGTTTCAATTTTATATCCTCAACATATAATACTTCTTTTATTCATACCCCGTGGAGGCATTAGTCCCTTTGGGTACAGATCGTTGACTTATATTTTTCATCTTTCTATAATTCTATTGGTAGACTTACAATTTTAAAAAAACATTTTAGTGGAAAAATTGAACTAATTATTATTTTAACTAAACGAAATAAAATACGAGTTAAACCAAATTCAAAATATAGATCCGTTAGAAATCCCACATACCTTCCCTCCCTCTCGGAACCACGTCCCTTTCTCACATTAGGGTTTTGAACACCACCTTTAATCCCTAAAACCCCCAATTTCACCTCCGCAATTGCTGTAAATTCCCTGTAACTACCTTCTTCTCCACCGAATTTCCTTCAATTCGCCATGGCTCCGAACCCCCACGAACACGGCCACGAGTCCATGTTGCGGGAATCCATCAAGCACTTTCTAACTTCATACCACAGAGGCAGCACTGATTTCTCCTCTTTCGAGTCGATTTTCTTCCGTTTTATCCAGGGAATGCTCGATCCGCCTCTGGAAATATCTTGGTTTTACTCCGCGGTTACGTTTCATGCTGCGAAAAGATCGACCCTGCAAGGGGGGCCTTCCACCAGGGTTCTCAGAGCTAAGGATTTGTTTGACTTACTGATTTCTTGTTCTAATTTGAGCAGCGGCACGAAGAGGATTGCGCTGCTGGCTCCAGTTGTGTACGAGTTGTACAATATTTGTTGTGATAGTAGGAAGAGTGGGGTGTGTGTGAAAATGGAGGTGGATAAGTTGGTGGGGAGTATTGTTGGGTATGTTGTGATGTCTGCTGGGGTTTACGATTTTGGGAGCAGGGATGGTGAGTTCGACAATCCGGTGGTGTGTTTTGAGGATTTGGTTAGGGTTTGGATAACGGATCGAGGTGGGGGGAGCTGTACATTTGAGGAGAACTTCAGGGTGTTTTTTCCTCTTTTGACTGATGAAGCTTGCAGAGTGATGAATTCGAGATGTGGGATGCAGGAATTGGTTGGGATTGTTCTGTGTGAAGTGTTCTTTCTGCGGTTGTGCTCGAGTTTTGGTTCGGGCAAATGTACAGTGGACCAACTGAAAGATACGTGCTATGAGGCGGTTGAAACTATCAAGGGGTTCCGGAATTGCTACTTTTTAGGTGAGACTTTTTGTTACTTACCATCTAATGTTACTCATTATCTAATGGTTTCGTAGGATTATAGGAACAAACCTTGTCTGTTTTGAACTTTCTTGTTCAAGGTGCAATTGCATTCATTAGCTTTTCAATTAAATGGGCTATTTTACATTCAATGATAAAAGTTAAAAGGAAACAGTCCCGTGCATGGAAAGCGAAAAGAGAAGATTAGGAAACCCTGAGCTTGTTGATTGTATTGGAGCTGGATATTGTGAGTATTTAAGTATAAAATTTTTCTCCTAGATGGTATTTGGAAAGTGGGAGTGGAATTGAGAATTATCGGAATGGAGATAAGAGCCGAATTAGCTGAATCTACATAATATCCTATTTGATTTCACTTACACAAGGAATGAATTCAAGTGGTAGAGTACAACAAAGATCGTTAATATGATATGAATGCGAAATGACGAAATATATCCTCAGTTAGTAAATATTTCTTGATAGAGCAAAAAAAAATTTCCAAAGGGGCAAACAAGCAAAAATATATTTTATATAACATGGCTTTGGCATGGGAAGAAAACAGAGAATAATATTAGAAGTTTTTGGCTTATGTAAGTCAGCTCGTTGAGCCCAAAAACTTGACCTGTCGATGTTCATCCGCCATATTGCATGATATAGGTAATTAATCAAAATTGCAGCTTACTGGATATTGAATCAAAGTAGTCTGAAATGCTTATAGAATAGAAGTTTGAGGTCAAAATTCTCTTGATATGTTATACATAATTTTGCTTAATAAATGCTGTTTTGCATTAGGCGTGCTTTCATTTCCGATATTTGACTTGAAATATTTTTGCTAGACTTCAGCATTTAATGGTGTAATCGGATTACTATAATATGTAGGGTCGAGTAATTTATAATGGATTTCGTATCGTCCTCATTTTATGTTGCTTTGAAAGGTTTGGTGCACTTTATAAAACCATTTCGCGACAGCTATTCATTTTGCTGGCTAAATTTCAAAGATTGTTTTTTTGGGCCATATACCCCAGCCTTCTATACATGTCGATCTTCCTAAACAAAACACAAAGCAAATTGAGCTACTACTACATTGTTTAGCCCTAGCCTAGTGCCGGCCATGAATTCGATTGATCGCCGGAATCCGCCTGCGAGTTATGACGACTTACTTAGAAATTCAATCAGTTACCTCTTACGTGAGTATCCTAGAAGTGTTTCGAGTTCCTCCGATTTGCTTTCCATATTTTATAGGTTGATTCGAGATTTTAAAGATCCGCCTCTTGAAGTTATCTGGTTTTACGGAGCCGTTACATTTCTCAGTTCTAAACCAAGCATTTTGCCACCCCCAAGGAAACTTTTAGTTGTTAAGGACTTGTTGCAGTTGTTAAATTCGTACTCGCGTTTCTGCAACGAGGTTAAGAAGGTAGCTCTGATTGCTCCCGTCCTCTATCTCCTCTATCATCTCGAACTTAATTCCTCAGTGACGGATCCGTGCTTGAGGGAGGAGATAGGGATTGTAGTGGAAGGAATTGTTAGTTATGCTAGCATTTGTTGTTCTCGATATTTGGAGGAACGGGAACAGGCGTCAGATAGCGTAGGGGTTTATATCTCGGATTTAATAAGGGTTTGGACATTGGATCAGACTATGGAGAACAACCCTCGTGTTTTGGCATCTTTCTTTCCGATTCTGAATAACGAGTTGTTACCAGAAGCCACTGTGTCCCTGGGACACCTGGCTGGGGTCGTTATGAACGAGATTCTTTTATTAAGGCTGTGCCTGAAAATCTCTCCCGGAATTAACTCAGATGACTTACAGAGAGAGATGCTAATGTTGGCTATTCAGACTATAAAGGGTTTTCAGAATTTTTACTTTCTTGGTGAGTGTGTTGTTTTCACTCTCACATTTGTTGACCTTAGCCTACTTTTTCCATGTGTTGTGTACATTTGACTCTATCAGTGTTTGAATTGATTGAAATCATATAATTGTCGATGCGATTATGTGGAATCACTTTGTTAAACTGTTCAATGTGGTTTTCGGTTTAGAGTTCCGGTTATTTCGTGGTTTCAGTTTATGTCTTCTCTTTGCAATCTTTGCTTTCGTCATTCTGAAATCTCTATACTTACCTTTTCACGTATTCGAGCAATTTGATTAAAAGATGCTTCTCCCCAGATATGCTTTTCAAAATGCTGTTGGAGCCCAGCTTGCCTGCAGTCACCTTATTGGTATGTTTATCCTGTATTCTTTCGTGTAGTTAGAATTGTGTTTCAACTCGACAATTAGAGACATTCAACAGGGTTTTAGCATATCACCTTTCAGTAAATTCTGTTCTTACAAGAATTGATGTTGGACTTTATTTTTGGGGCAGAATCAATGAGTATTCGGAAAATAAACTCAAATAATTTAACATTTTTATGCTTGGGAAGCTAATTCCATAATGCATGCAGAACCCCGGGGATGCAACTCTTCTACATAAAGCATTGTATGACGCTGTTGTTTTGGTTGAATATTCATTTTATTCTGGGAGGTGGGTCCAATCATCTGAAATTTACTTGAAGAAGTTGGCTTTGGTTTGGGTATTAGTTGCTGAAAGAGCCATTCAGTTTGCTAGGTACTGGGAAAACTACTTAAGCACATCACTTAGTATATCAAAATGCCTCTTATATGAACATATGCTGATTTTGTTGATTATACAGGGCCACAACCGATGAAGATAGAGCCAATTCTTATCTTCGTGCATTTCGCGAATCTCAATTGGTGGCTGAGTTAATTAAGTGGTTGAGTAATCGAGCTGGAACGGCGGACCAAGGCACCAGACCTGACATTTCGGCTCCTAAAGCTCTCATAAGTGAGTTATTAATCCATTTTTACTTTTTCATTAGTCTACTTCACGTCGAGCTTTTCTTGCTGGGAAATTCTACCATGTTGGTTTCACCAGTTGTCTGAATATGACTTGTCCGTCACAAAATGATCTTGATGCCAACAAACTAGGCAATGGATTCTATTTATAATGGAAAGCTGGAAGGTCCATATGAAGGCTCCTCACGCACACGCACACGCACAAAATCATGACAACAATTGCAAATAATAATTTCAAATTCATATTTCGTATATCTATAAAGAAAACTCTCGTCACTCTTTAGTTAAATTCTTTGCTCTGCCCATCTGCATTAAGTTTCTTATTTCCATGCAATATCTGAGCCCTCTAATTCTGGGATATACATTACTTAAGATGAGTAACTTCACTCAAGTTATGATTTCCAGAGTGGCTATTGCTCCTTCAAGATCAAGGGATCGAAGTATTTGATCACAGCACGTCGTTTCTCCATTCAAAAGCAGTAGCATGCATGTCAACTGTGGAGGGCCAGTCACCTCTACTCCAGCCCTGTTCAACAAATAAGGACCAGGAAATGGGTGAAACGCCCAACAACAGATTTCAAGATACTCTTTTCTTGGGCAGGAAACGCAAGGAGACTCCAAGCGGCTTGCACGACCCGAGGCTGAAACAGGTAAAGCATGATTTTTGTGGGAGTGCAAAGCTCGTACCTCTCTCTAGTGATAACGGGTTGCGTTTTGTGAACGAGGTTAAGAATGTGGTGTCCGATGACGATATGGAAATCCTAGGATGATTAGTATATATATATGCATGAGAGAGATGTGTTGGAAAGTCCAAGGATGATATGGAAATCCTAGGATGATTAGTATATATATATGCATGAGAGAGATGTGTTGGAAAATCCAAGTCTGGTGTTGTACCGAAAGTCTGGAACTTTGATTGATTAACGATGTGCAAAAGTTGGCATTTGAGAAGGACCACATTTGCATTCAAGAATATGTCATGTAAACTATATGGCATTGGAAAGGTATATAGTGTACTGGAATTTTAGAACTGCTTCTCTCTTCTCTGTGGTGTTTTAAGTTTTTCTTGCTACAATTTTGAGTAATTTGTTTTTCTGTATCATGGTAAATTTGGAGTTATGTTTGTGTTTGGTAATGGAATAGGCTTAGATTCTTTAACCATTTGATTCTTGTATGGCCATCATCATAGTTGTGAAAATAGTTCAGACATGTCTAGGATTTAAAGCATATTGTGATTTGTACACTAATTTATTTATAGAATTGTTTACATTTGCACTGCGGTAGGATTGAGTAATTACAACTCGTACCATTTTAAATGAAAATATTACATAATATATCTTTCCAAGTTTGAAAAACTACAAATAAATCCATTCTGGTTGCATTTTTTTGTAAAATTATTTTTGAATTGATTATATCTCATCAGTAATTAGTTTTTCACTGCTAGGGGGGGGGGGGAAAGAGGTCATCATAAATATTAATTTTCAAACTAGTTATGTATTGATACTCCAAAAAACTTTATAAATTACTTATTTGTCATGTGAAAATAATGTTTGAGTTGTTGTGACTTGTGAGGAACTAATTAGGGTTTAGGGGTTAGACTAAATTAGCAGTGAAATATTGTTCACTTAAAAAAAATCAATAGTAGAAAATCCAATTCGAATTAGTTCATTTGTAAATTATTAAATTTGAAATAGTAGGTTGTGTAATATTTTCTTTAATGAATACAAATTGTAATTCCTCAATTTATTTTCTTTAATGAATACAAATTGTAATTCCTCAATTTGCCGATGTAGCAAAGTCTTTATTCATTTAAGCCCTATTGTATTTCCTTTTTTATTATTTTTTTTCCAGTTCCATAGCTTCGTCCAAGCTCCCATCACCAAGCCTTTCTTGAAGTTATTTTCCAAAGAAATTAAAGTTCTATTACTTTTTCACATATTAAAACTCCACTTATCCAAACTCCAAAGCTTATTTTGGAGGCCCATTTACAAGCCCAAAAAAAATTCAAGATTTCCATATATTGGCCCATATCATTGGTTTCAATTGAGAAAAAAAAACACGATTAATAATATAATCATACCTCAAAAGTGCAAATAGAAATGTTTAATAATACAAAGCATGACAGGTTTTGATCTAACAAGGTCGCAAATGTTCAAACTCCCTTTGTCTCCATGGGGTGAGATATATGTAAGAACCTTTGTAGGTGTTCGCTGAGCATGAAAGGCCCTGGGCCGTCATGCCCTCAACCTAAAAAAAAAAAAGAGTACAATTATGCATAAAAAGGACGATTGCTTTGTTTTCCGAAATCTTTCACATATGTCCAATCAATGAAGGCCTTAAGAAGAGGGTACTGTAACAGAACAAACAAAGAAACCGACAAACAAGCCAGTGTCGCCACGGGAATGAGAACCCACGCCTTCTTTTGACCAAACACAAGAAAGATCGTCACGCTAAACGCCACCATCATAAAGATTACGGACAAAAAAAGAGTTGCCAGCCCAATGATCAATCTATTGGGCAATGCATGCAGAAAATCATCTTCCGCATAGCGTGATGTCAAAATAGACAAGAATACCAACAGAGAAGTGGTGGACGTGAAGAGCGAAATAGCATCTGAAATGCCGAATACTATGAACCATCCGTCCTTTGCAAACGTAGGGAAGCCGGAGGTGCCATCGTAGTCACCTGGTACTGTAATAGCCGCGGCAAACATTATTGTGGCGATTAGGGCAGCGCCAATAGTGCATGATGCCGAGGTATCTTTCATCCATTTCTCTCCTTCTTCCTTCAACTGTTTGTGCTGCTCTGTGAAAAGAATTCGAGGTGTTTTGCCGTCACGGTTTGCCATATCGCGGTAGCGTGGTTGTACGACCTTTTCGACTTCCTGTGAGAAGAGACAAGATGCATTTTCATTTAGTGCCAATTTTGGTGGTATTTTGTGTATGAAAAAGAATTTAACGATCATAATTTGATCTAGCTAGTAAATGTGGATAAATTCAAGATTTTTCAACGGAAACCTATGACACTTCACGACGTTCCTCAAAAGTTGAACATGGATAATTCGGCCATATAAAAAAATTTGAACATCAATAATCCTACCATATAAAAAAGTTCATGTTTCTCAAAATTGCAACAAAACCTTGTCATAAAAATAATCATTTAAAAACCTTTGTTATTGAAGTTTTGCTTATAACTATGGAGTCTATTTGACGTTTTTTTTTTTAAAATAATTTTTGTCCCACAACTTTGCCATGTTTTGCAGTTTTAATCAGATTTCGCAATAGAATCCTTAATTCTAGCTAGAAATTGGTGGGGAAAATAGTCAATATCTCCCATTAGCCGAATCACACTCTATTAGTCATAGGTGCTGCTCATTCCCTCTCGATTATTGCCTTAAGCTTTTTGCTTTTATCATATTTTATTTATATAATCCCACTTATTTTTGGATGGGCGGAATTTTATACACAAAATCGCACCGTACCCAACCCCCTATACACTCCTAGAGCAAATTTATATCTTCGATTGTATTTCAGAATTGTTAGGAAAGCTATTAATTAGGGATTTGTATATATTCCCCCGCTAAAGAGAAAAGAGAAAGATGGGAAAGTCAATTGCCTCATAATATACGAGCATAATATGATAATTATGGGAGGTGACTTAGAGGAAATATCCCAACTTCGAGGAAATTTGTTTGGGATTTTGAGATGAATGTTTTGGGAGAGCTCAAATACTTCCTAGGGATAGAGGTGTTGAGGTCAAGGCAGGGCATGATGCCCAATGAAAGTTTGTCCTAGCCCTCTTAGCTGAGACTGGAATTCTCGAGTGTAAGCCAGTAGACACTCCAATAGTCGCCAATCATGGATTAAAGATTGTAGAAGGGGCAGAAGAAGCTGATAAAGGTCAGTAAGAATGCCAGTGGGGAAACTTATCCATCTCTCACACACCCGGCCTAATGTAGCCTATGCAGTGGGGGTTCTGAGCCAATTTATGCATTGACCGCAGAGAGAACACATAGATGCAACATTGAGGGTCTGTCGTTACTTGAAGGGTTACCCGGGAAGAGGTGTTATGTTTCAGAAATATGGGCACTTACCTATTGAGGCATATACGGATGCAAATTGGGCAGAAAATTCAGTGGACAGAAAGTCAATTGCTGGGTATTTTACACTAGTCGGGGGAAACTTAGTGACTTAGAGAAGTAAGAAGCAGAAAGTGGTGGTCCTCTCTAGTGCAGAGGCAGAATTTTTAGGTATTATACGAGGAGTAACTGAAGTCATGTGGCGGAGGAAGTTGCTTACAGAAATTGACTTTCCTACAATAGGGGCTAGCAAGTAAGGTGTGACAACCGAGCTTCTATTAGTATATCGGAGAACCCGATACAACACGATCGTACTAAACACGTGGAGGTGGACATACACTTTATTAAGGAGAAGCTGGAGGAACGGGCTATTGACATTCCTTTCGTTCGGTCCGAAGATCAATTAGTGGACATCTTGATAAAGGCAGTAAATGAGAGGATTTTCCGTAAAATTTAGAGCAAGTTGAACATCGTTGATACTCGACTTGAGGGGGAGTGTTAGGAAAGCTATTAATTAGGGATTTGTATATATCGTATAATTGACTTGCCATGCATAGGCAAACTCTTTTATATATTATATATTGTAAACCTAGTCGTGTATTGGAAAATTATAGTCCAAACCTGGTTAGGCCGAACCCAACAAATTAAAAGGACAGACGTATTACACTTGCCATTTGATTGGTCTCTCTTCCTAAATTTTCCATCAAACACACGGTAAATGTCAAACACTCGCCCCTCGTTACACCAGTTTGATCGAGTCAGACTCGGATTAGAATTACCCTTATGTATTGTGTATTACGAGATTATAGTTAATCAGAAAAGTTTTCCTGAACAACATATTTTTCTTCACTATCTATCAAGAATATGAGTAATATATTTGTTTACCTTGTACCATTGTAATTCCCTCTGCATTAGAAGGGCTGCGCCAGAAATCTTATTGAGTTTGCGAGGCGGTCCTATCTTCGCTGCTGCATGGAGCAAGTTGTTCCCATGTTTGTCTACAAAATTTCCACTTCGATGTTTATAACTGCCCATTCGATATAGCAGATTGAAGACACCGCGCGATCGGTTTTCAACCGCCAGGTGAAATAAGAATCGACCATGATCAGCCGTAAACCCCGAAATAGCATTTGGAAACGCATCTATGACCATTTCTACCATATGGCTGTTGCCTACTCTTGCTGCATCAAACATTGCGCGTTCATAAATCTCTGCAGCTTCATTGTAGCTCATAAACTCCAGTTGCTTGATTAGCTCAAGAGCAAGACGTCGTGCCTTTTGATTTAACATCATCTGCTGATCCAACTTGATACGCCCTGTAATATACATTGTGATATGATATTTGTAATTAAGTTCTTTCAATTCCCTTTCAATTCGGGGAGTGACATCCTTCCACAGTAAGCAATCTTATGTACAAAATTGTAACATGATAAAATTGATGCCAAACGGGTAAAATTACTGTAATTAAGGAAAAAGCAATCGAGACACTTTAAAAATGATTTCTTTAAGGGAAAATATCATTTTTTTTCCTTTCCAGATACGCTTGTTCGAATTTAGTTTTCATCTTTTAATATTTATCACATTGCATCTGTTATATTTAAAAAAAACTCAATTTCAGTCTTTTTACTAACGGACGTTAAAAAATTGACGGAAAAAGGCGCGTCGCTCACGCGCTACTCACATTTATTCAGGGCGCGTGAGTGACAATGCGCCTTTTTTTGTTAAAAAATTAACGTCCGTTAATTTAGGACTAAAATTGAGATTTTTCGAAATATAAGTGATGCAACAAGAGAAAAGTGAAAAGTTAGGAACCAAAATAAAAAAAAGGCTATCTGTAAATAACAAAAAATGATATTTTCCCTTTCTTTAATTTCTTTATTCAGGAACTAGAGAGAGAGAGAGAGAGATCACCTATCGGAATGAAACGCCTCCAGAAGGCTAAGGAACTTCCACCCTGAATGAAATTCTTTTTTCTAATAGCTAATGTTGACAAAGCAGTAACACCCTTCGAGGAGCTAGTGTAGCCAAATACGGGTATTTAGTAACCAATTCCAATGCTATATATGTCCATACATATATGTATGAATTATCGAACACCATTATAAGAGCATGCACTAGTTAATTGATGTTTAACAAAATAGAACAACTTGTAGGAAATCGATTAATAATTAGAACACAGTTGTAAGTAGAGTTTTTTGTTTGGTCACCCTATGATATACCTAATTAGCACTTCAAACTCTGTAATTTTTGAAATGTGTCGAAGCGAACTCAATGATTGTATTAGATTAGCACTCAAAACCCTACAACCGTGTTGTTGTCACGACCATAGGATTTTGAGTGTTAAGTTAGTGCTAATTTAATACAATCATAGAGTTCGGAATGCTAATCAGGTATATCACAGGGTTTTTGGTGCAATAAGCTCAATTACTGACCAAAAAATTAGCTCGAATAAGAGATACGAGTAGTTGGAGTCCAGAAATGCCGTTATAAGCTATTTCCTCCGTGGTGACGGACATCAAATATTCAACCATTCTTTTCTGTCCATATATTGCCGCTATCTGAACTGGATATACAATGTCTCCTTGAAGATGAGATGGTAAATAGAGCAAATCGGGCATTCTGTGTACCAAAATAGTTGTTGCGTCTAGGTTGCCCACACTTGCAGCAATGTGCAAAGCAGTTTCACCCCGCTTACCAATTCTGTGTGCAATCGCATCCTCGGGCATCATTCTCACCATCTTTTGTACTAAACGAACTGATTTTTCTGTTCTGACAGCGAAATGGAGAGGAGTCTTGTTATTATTGTCGATCACGACGCCGGGTTCTTTGTCAAGGAATGTTTTAGCTGTCTCCCAGTCACCCCGTAATGCTGCCTTATGAAGTGGTACGTAATCTATCAAATCGTTACATTGCCCTAGCCGCTGCAGAATTATTTTCTAGTGAATCAGTTCGGCTTTCTCTATTAATTCTTTCCATAATCTTACACTACTAGAATGGAAGAAAATAGGGAAATTACGTTTGACTACCCTGCTAGATAGGGTAATTACAATATAATCCATCTTTATTCGAAAATTATAATTTAGTCCCTAAATGTTATGAGCCGTTTGTGATCCCTCTATTCCATTAGGGTTGCACATTATGCCAAAGGACTGCATTGTTATATGTGTAATACCTAGAGATCGTTTTGTTAGAATATTTATATTGTAGGGATTAATTTGTAATTTTATTCGTTAAACTAATATATGGATATAACTCAACCCTAACGGAACCTTAACGGATTAAATGGATCACAAACGATCCATAACATTTAGGGACTAAATTGTAATTTTTGAATAAAAATGGACTACATTGTAATTATCATATCTAATAAGGTAGACAGATGTAATTTTCCCAAAAAAATATTGAACATTAAATAATGGAAAATTTGCGTATAAAACAATAAATTTGTTTTGTGATTGTGATAAATATGTCCTATTTGAATAGCCGCTATGCACGAAGCTTTAACATTTAAGTTCAAATAGTTAATAACCAATAGATATTGGCCAAGTGGCTGGAGGGTTCTTTTTCGAAGACAAATCCGAGTCTGAATTCTTCTGATCACCTGAAATGTGTGCGTTAAATAAAAAAAAAAATTTTAAATAGTTAATAGACCTATATCATATATACTTACATGAACCTGGGAAAAATGCAAAGAGAGACCTTTATATATATATATATATATATATTTTTTTTTTTTTTGACGTAACTCTAACATGTGTCAATTTAATGACAAATTACGTCGAAAACTCATTGAAAACTAACTTATCTGTCCAAGTCGATGACATGACATTAACACCTTTGCCATGTCATCTCCTTTAACATATAATTCATTATTTTCTTTTTAGTTACATTATATTTAATGAATATATAAAATTATAGTTTATATTTCTAATTAGAAATTGATTAAACACTTAATTAATTTCATACCAGTAATTTTGTACATTCGATGCATGTAGAGTTAAAAATTTATTATTATATAAATATATTAACTTTAAATTTGTATTAAATGTGTATTCTATAATTTTTTTAATATATAATAAATATATGAATATGTAAATGATATTATTTTAGTAATTAAAAAATTTAAATTATAAATATAAAATAATAAAAATTATATAAAAACGAAAAGAAAAAGGATGCTAAAGAGGGAAAAAAAAGTTGAGAAGAGAAGTAATGACAAAGATAAGAGAAGTTAAAAAAAAAAGAAAAGCAGATAAAATTAATTAATTAATAATATATTTTTAGAGCTACTAGACCAAACTTGAATGATCTCACTTAACATAATAGTACAGATAATTATATATTTAATTTCGCAAATTATAATTTATATATCTAATTAGTAAATAATTAGATATTTAATTAATTAACATGCACTGTTGTAATTGGATGAATATTATACCTATGATATTTTGTTGTACGTAATATATTAATTACATGACGAGATTGTATTTTCGGTATACCAACCCACTCAATTCATTAATTTTGATACATTTCAGTTTTTGATGAAAAAAATAGCTTATAATTATAAAATTTGTCTCATATATTGGGGAGTTTTGCCACATTCCTTCACATAGTTTTTAAAAATTTATAATGAAATATTTTTTAAATTTTCGACGTGTATACATTTTTTCTCTTTTATTTTTTTAATCGACATTTGGCAAGAGAGCTATTGTCGACTTGTCGTATCATTAATTTGGACAGTAAGCTAATTTCCAGCCATAATTAAGCGGTTTTCTGCGTAATTTATCATTAAATTCACATATTTTGGAGTTAATAATTTTTTTATAGCTGAAAAAAGACATCCAAAAAAATACTTGTAAATGTCAGTTGGTATCTCTTTTGCCATTTTCCCTTTGAACTTTCATGAATATAGTAGAACCAATATCATGCAAAGAAAAAGAACCAAAAATAATGAAATAAAAAGAACAAAATAAAAAAAATATCATGTAAACAAACAATTAAACTTTTGAGGAATTTATAACTTTTCAATTATTTTATAATATATTTTGATGAGCTTACAAGTTCATATCAAGCCAGAATATTCAAAAAAGTAGATTTGTTTATGTTATCACTCAAGTTTTAATTTGAATAGATAATCTGCTCCATAAAATTTACGTATATGTATGACTCGTAGTGTAATTAGTAGAATGATCAGTTATACCCTAATTAATTGCAGAAATTCAGCAAAATCAGAATACAGAAACTAAATCATCTTACTCGCGCACGCAATCTTTCTGTGAGCTTAGAAAATTTATTCTCCAACATCAACCAAACATCTCTTGCAGTTGTCGTAGCTTCAGCTTCAGGAACCAAATTTTCATGGATTGAACCCAAAATGCTTGATCTAAGAAGCCGATCGCTCCTTCTCCAGAGAAGATAGTCTTCATATTGTGTTTGAGGCTGCGGAGGTACAACGCTACCGTCGATGAATCCAAGCAACTCTTGCTCCTCAATCAGGCAAAGCATTTGCTTTTTCCAGGTCTCGTAATTGGTATATGTGGAGTTAAACCAGAGCTCTGTGAACATGAAAATTAAATTCGCCACATAAATTATTGATGGCCACGGACCATGGGTAGAGGAAACGCATGATTGCGTGTTTCATCTCACGTTTTATTTGCTTACATATGCTAAACGTATTAATAGGCAGATTACATACGTTTAGAAGAATTTTTTTTTAATATCGTAATTGTTTTTTTCCCCTTAATATCTAAGAAATACTGAAAATTCAAGATAATTCCTATACTTAAAAAAATTAGCATACAAAACTTTGTATTCTATAAAAAATACATGTTGTTTGAACTGCACACGTTGTCCTATTATAAAAATAAAAGAGGAAACTAGAAAAAAAATTATAAAGAAATATAATAAAAGATTATAAAAAAGTATTAAAAATGATACATAAAGAAATAACTAAAGAATATGTATACCACCAAAATTTTTATTGGGACGCTAACATTGGAAAGTAAAGACATAAATTTAAAGTTGGTAGTTATTCTTTAAAGAGAAATTAATAGATAAAAAAATTACATATTAAAATAATTTATTTTAAGATCCATTTGAAAAATTTTATAAATATTGAAGTAAAATTAAAACCATAAAAACTATGGAGACCATGTATATAATAAGAAAACAATATTTTTTAAAGAAAATTCACACAATCCGATCATGTAATTGATACGGCTAGCGGTGTGGCTGTTAATGGAGACGCAGAACAGGAGGATCACGTTCATGTGAGAAGAAGTGTTAAGAGTACCAAAAGCTCCACCTTGGCATAAGAATTATCAAAAATATTATAGACATTATCTTATCTCATTTCACGTTACTAATATTGATTAGTAGTAATTGTTGGGATGTTATTTACCTTTCCTTATTAATGCACAATCCTACTTTAGATTAGATTTGTATTTCATTAAGTGATTTCCTTCCTCGCAAGAGTCCTAGGCGATTAGGTTGTCTTTTATTTATTTAGTCCGTATCGTTGTTGAGAGAGTTATCAATGAAGTAAAGCAATTATCTTTTCCTCACAATTCTCTAATCTCTCTCTACCCTAACGTTTCCCACCGACCGGCCGGATCTTCGCCTGAAAACTCCCTTCTCATCCCCATAATTCTAAGAGTTCCTCTAATCTCTCTCTACCCTAACGTTTCCCACCGACCGGCCGGATCTTCGCCGGAAAACTCCCTTCTCATCCCCATAATTCTAAGAGTTCGAGACCTCGGCTGGCAGTAAAGTTTTCTGTGCAAAATTTAGATAACATAAATTTTTTTTATGAGATTTTATATAACACATAATTTTTTATTCCCATTTCAAATAATTTAAAGAAGTCGGATGCGTATAATTGCATATAAAAAATAAACAAAGATGAAATACAAGTTGAAAGATGAGATCCGAACAGGTGAGGAAGCCGTGGAGTGTACCACGCTGTTACAAAAGTTATCTAGTTTGTTTGAGTATATTAACCATTCTTTCAGTCCCCATCTGAATAAGAAAACAATGTTTTCGTGTTGTTGATTCCTTCTTTTTGTGAGTAAATGAATTAGATTTTGAAACTTCACTTGTTCTAATATTCATCAGGTAAAGAAGTATATCATCACTTTAACGAAAATCGTGGATAGTTGAGATGGAAACAGTACTATTAAAAATTAGATGAAATTACAAGTTAGCCCGTCAAATTATGGTCATTTGTTTTAACTTTTTATTCCAACTGTAAAATATTTTATATCGGTCATTTTTGTGTTGCCACATGATTATTTCCAACATAAAATTAATACTAAAACTATTTGAGATATTAATTTGAAAATTTATATAGACAACTTGAAATGTTTCATAATTTAAATAAAAGATTAAAAAAATGGTCATAGTTTGGAATTTAAATAAAAGATTGAAAAAATGAACTTGCTTTCTCCTCTAAATGTTATCTTTGGGAACTGCCCATCTTTTAAAAAGTTAGAATCATAAAAATGAGAAAAATTGCATAGAAAACTTTATAGTTATTGCTCCATTTAATTTATCTACATTACATATACATGTTAAATCAAATATTTGAAGGCTTAAAGTTAATGCATATATTTAAGTGAAATATCTTTTAATTTTAGCAATGAAATCTTAGAACAATGTTTTGAACTCCCAAATATATAGTAGAATTAATATCACTTACGATGATATTATTTTTGAGAAGTGATCACCTAGACAATAAAATTGCAGTAAAATTAGAATATTGGAATTTAAACATCTTGGTGACGTACTATTAGCTGAAATATTCATCTGTTGCTGTTGAGTTTGCGTGAACTCATAATGCTGGTTCTCCAACTCCCACCAAACGTCTCTTGCAGTATTCAAGGCGACAACTTTCGAAGCCAGTGTTTCATCGAGTGAACCTAAAATCCATCCCTTAAGAAGCTGATCACTTCTTGTCCAGAGAACATAGTTCTCTGGTTGCGTTTCGGGTGGTGGCGGTTGAACGCTGCCGTCGATGAAACCTAGCAAGTCTTGGCCCTTAATCAGGCAAAGCATTTGCTCTTTCCAGTTCTCATAGTTGCTTTTTGGGTACTCAAAGCAGAGTTTTGTGAATATGAAATTTGACACATTAAGAGTTGACGGCCATGGGTAATGATTTGGTAGGTTGGAGGAAGCCATGGAGGACGCTATTATTTTGGTGTTAATTAAGCTCTGGGATTTGGTTTGTTATGTAATGATCAAGAATATTAGAGCTTCATATGTATCATGTATGTATTTACACACGAATTTATAGACAGCCAAAATCTGTTCAATAAAGTTTTCTTTACTATTATTTATCTGATCCCTATCACGTGGGGAAAACTTCATTATTTTACGTAGATATTCTAATCACGACGGGTAGGCTGGACAACCTGTAGTGTAAAAAAATTAATACAGTGAAATGAATGATAAAAAATTCGAAATTAAGGTGACGAATTTGATCGTGGTAGACTCTTTAATTAATGGTACCTCTTTATATTATTTCCCTTGGGTAATTCTAACCCAAATCTGGCTCGGTTAAACTGGTGTAACGAGGGACGAGTATTTTATACTTGTCATGTAGTTGGTAGAAAAATTGGGAGAGTGACCAACCAAATGACAAATGTATTTTGATTGGTTGGGTCCGACCAAGTCAGGTTTGGGCTAGAATTTTCCTGCTTCCCTTTGGTACCGGATCTTTTGCTCCATTTTAGTGCTTCATCTTATACTTCACGTACTGGATGCGTGACACGTGTAACAGGTAGAATTATGATATTATCAATAAAAGGAAAAAAAATCTTCATATCTAATATCATAAATAAAAAACAAAATTTATGTATCCAATAAATTTTTTTTTTAAAGTCTTACTTTTCATTGGAAATATTTTTTAATATTCAAAGTAAATATATTAATTTAGGTTCGTCTTTTCTAGATCTTTATTTTCAAGTTATAAAATATTTTTAAGGTTTACATATTATAAAATATATTTAATGTTAATATTTTAACTTTAAAATAAAACTTTAATGTTATTATTAAAGTTTTGTAGTTTAATATTAAATATATCTTATAATATTTAAACTTCGAATATTACAAAGTTTGGATACTATTAAATATATTTAATATTAAATATTTGAATATCAACTTAATATTTTACTTTCATTATTATACAATATTTTTAAGTCTGAATATTATAAAATATATTTAATATTGATATTTTTAACTTAAAAATGAATATTTTATAACTTGAAAATAAAAACTGAGACGGACCTAAATTAATATATTTACTTTGAATATTAAAAAATATTTACAATGAAAAGTAAGACTTAAAAAAAAATAAAATTATTGGATTCATAATTTTCATTTTTTTAATGATATTAGATATATAAAGATTTTTTTTCCTTTTATTGATAATATCATAATTCTACCTGTTACACGTGTCACACATTCAGTACATGGAGTATAAGATGAAACACTAAAATGGAGCGGAAGATCCGGTGCCCTTCCCTTTTACTTTAAATTGTATTTCCTCATAAAGTTATTCATTTTCGTCTCTCTCTTCTTTCTGGGTTTTTGTACTCTTCTCTGTATGGTTTGATGAATGACGTTTTATTTTATTACTTAGGTTTAGTTTTATTTTGTCTTATATTTCATCTCCGTTATCATATATTACATGATAACGAATACTTTAGTATTGTAGAATTTTATTTATTTTTAGAGTAAAAGCAAAAGTAATCGAACTATAAACACGGAGAAATATGGAAAAAAATATATAAAATTGGAATATCAATTATATTCCGCTAGTAATTTGGAATAAAAAATTTTCCGATAAAAATTTTGCACTATATCTAAAAAATTATTGTAATTTCAAATTTTTGTTCACCTTGTCGGAAAATTACGTATATATGTCAAATACATGTGTCCCAGACCACATAGCGCCCATGTGTCAAACCTTTTCCACTTGGACAATGACTCAACAATTTTAATTAAAAAAAATTATATCGATCTCGGACAGAATCACATGCCCCGACTGCGAATGAATCTCCTTTCCTTTAAAAAAAAAAATAAAAAATTAATAATTAGATGTGACAAGAGGAAGTAGAGTGTGGGTTTGATACTACATTCATTGTAGATGTTAGTTTTGTAGGTGGTATGATGAAGTCATTAGTAAGAGGGTAAGGTTATAATTCTGGGTTTGCTGAGAAAGATCAACAGGCTGGAGATGGAGGTAGAGGATGCGGAAATGAGTGTGGAGGAGGCTCAGTTTCGTCTATTATGTTTATTTTTTATTGTAACCCTTATTCTGATTTACTAGACTGTGATTTAGAAACGTGGTTAAGGTTTTATTGATGTTATTAGTGAAATTTATGGGGGTTGTCGTTAGGGTTGTTTATGTAATTTTTTTGTCGACGCGTGTACAGAAGCATTGGTTCCAGACATGTCACATTTAACTGCCAACTTGGGGGTTTATGAATTGATATCTTTTGAGGCTTCACGTGTCGCCACATGGCAACCCTCTTCAGTAGGACACGTGAGCAACTTCACCATCCTAAATTGGCATGTCATCGAATGACATGTAACCCTCTCAAATTGGCCTCATTCGGCCATGTTATATTCTGTCTAATACAAGTGGGTCGACCCTTGCCTTGATCGATGAGCATCAGTCGACCCTCGCACTATGGGGCCTCATGAAGTCAAAGTACCTCGACTGAAGCATTATCTCGACCACTCTCGGCCTCGAACAAGTGATGAGATCGATGAGTTTCATGCAACCTTCATGAATCGAACCCCAACAACTACAAAGTACTTAGAGAACCAAGTTTGACAAAGCCTCCGTGGCTATACTTTTTGATGTGCTTCCTATCCTTTAACTACCATGTTGTGCATTAAATGCACCGCTAGTGTGTGAACAGGTGTCACACACATAATCCCTTCCTATAAAATAACATCAGCGTTTATGTCACTGGTAAACTTTTATAGTTCACTCGACCGCTTATACTTTTCTCATTTCATTTGAACAAGTACCTCACTTTACGTCGGAGTGGCAAAACCCCCAATCCCCCAATTTGGCTCAGTTGACTTGTGAACAACTAACTAAAGAGCTTTCACATCATAGCAAGGATCTCGTACCACCTAAACCAATCATATTCAAGTACGATCAAATATAATAAATATATATTGTTAAATTGATTAATTGTCGATTAAATTTTATGCTAAATCCTAATATTACTTTTTCATATAGGCTATTAAATTTGTCATAATTCATACTTATAGTTCATTGTCAAGATGCTTTAATCACTTGTAAATAGAGCCTATTGATGTTAACCCTAATAAAAAAAAAAAAAAAAAAAAGAAGAAAAGGCCTACTGACCGACGAACAAGTTGAATTAAAATTCAAGTTGGTATATGTGAATACTAAACATTTTATTTTATTATTTTTCAAAAGTGCGTAACAACCTAGTCCCTTCATTGAATATATGATTGCTTTCAAACGTGTTTTACGTGAAGGCTTAGATTAATATATATGTAATACCACGTTTAGAAGACTAGAGAAGGTAGGTCAATTGATAAAGATTATATAAAGAACCAAAGTAATTTATATTATCAAGTTGGTATATGTGGACAAAACAAATAACACATAACCCAAATACTACAGTAACTACATGATGGAAGTCCTAATCTTTGATATTAATATGTGTTAATAGACACAAATCATAGCAGAAACGATCTTGTTTGTTTTCTACTTGGATATATGCGTATGAGTTAACAGTATGTCCAATGCAATTAAGTTTAGTAGCTGGAACATATATATATATATATATATATATATA
>JBBMKE010000002.1:877457-887510 GCA_037834125.1 Lippia alba | reverse complement strand
TTCTTCCAAAAATATCATCTTTCTTCTCCATAATTTTAAGAGATGATTATCGTGTGCACAATAAACTTTGGAAAACTAAGTTTTAGAGACTGTGCACCATAAATTCTGGAAAACGAATACACAAGCACAATAGATTTTGGAAAACGAATTTTAGAGGTTGTATGTACACAACAGATTCCGGAAAACTGATACACAAAATTCTGCTACACCATCATTGTTAATCGGCTAAAATATATTATGTTCTTCTCATAACACAAACGAAGAAGAATTATTTAGCATGAGCAGTACACATCCCTACCTCAAATCGTTGGCAAAATATAAATAAAAGGCCACGACCGGTGAATTGATAATGAATATATTATCTATAAAATAAAAGGTTTGTAATATAGAATCTTCATAACCAGGTTGATAACTTTGCGAGAAGCTGTACTATTTGTTTTGTGATTGCACGTCGATATGTTTTGTGATCCCAAATAGAATTTGATTCAATGAAAATTGAAATAGTTTTATCTTGTTCATGTTTATTGTATCCCATTAAAACAAGAGATTAGTATTTTAATTAAGATGAAAGCCAAGATTGAAGTATTAAGGAAGTCAGTTTATGCAAATAATTTAGTAATAATTATTTGTACCTATAAATCGATAGGTTATTCGTTCGAATCATTCGAGTTTCAGTGGGGTGTGCACGCGTCTAACTATGTGTTAGAAAAAAAGCATTAAGAATTAATTAATTACAAGAAATTTAGAAGTAATATTCTAAGAATCACGATATGAAGAAGAAATGTGAAGAGGACGATAGTTTTTGGCATCTCCTAAAATTATGGAGAAGAAGATGATATTTTTGGAAGAAATTTTTTTGTCAAAATCTTTTATTTCTATATACCATAAATTAAAAGGTTAACATTAACTAGAGTTAAAAAAAAATAAATTAAAGATAGTAATTATTTTAATATATCATTCAAATTCCACTTGGCGTGTTTTAATTTGAAGGCTCGGCCAAGCAGGGTTTGGGGTAGAATTTCCCAATTATTTGTGATATTACTTTAGATTTTCGAAAGAAATGAATAATAAAATCTCAAAGACATTTTTTTAAAAAAAATCTCAAAGACACCTCTTTATTGCCTTAATAACTGGCATGGGACTTACTGTATCAAATTTATTTTGAAAATAAAATTAAATAAGATGAATGGCGTGGGACTTTGTAACACGATTGTGCCAATAATAAATCCTAAATATGGCTAAAATCTTATGTGCATGCATCTTTTTATTATTAGTGGATACCCACTATATTGCCAAATATTTAGTCAAAATATAATATCAAATTCATTCAAGAAATCAGAAAATAAACATGACATATTTAATCACATTATCAATTCACTAGATTACATAACTTTTTTAGACTTTATTTAAAAGATAATTCAAACCAAATTCGACTTGGTTAAACCGGTATAACGAGAAAACTACTCTTTTATATTTGTCGTGCGTCTGTCGTCTGGCAAAAAATTTAGAAAAAATGATAAATCAAACGCTAAAGATATTACAGTTATCATTAAATTAATTGAATTCGATCGACTCAGGTCTGAACAGAATAAGAAATTACATTAATAACTCAAAAAGGGAAAAAAAAATCTATAAGATGTTGCTCTTAAGTCCTATTTAATTATGATACCATCTCAAATCAAAACTTTATTGTGCAAAATATGGATTCCTTTTAATAAAACAAATTTCCATTTCTTTTTCCCTAGAATCAATTTCCTTTTTCTAATGACCCCTAATCACCAACCAAAACAAAAAAAGAAAAAGAACTTACATTCCAATGAGGAATGACGAGGACATTTACATCATTTCACAAGCTCTTACTGTCGGCCTCTAACCATAGTTAAAAACCCCAATTATCTAACCGGGTCTGGACCCTACCCAGCCCAACCCAACCCAACCCGGACCCAGAATCGTCGGTGACTCAGTGAACGTTGGACTCAACTCACCATTATATATATATTCATATACCATTCCAATCTCTAGAGAGAGAAACAGAGAGAGAGAGAGAGAGAGAGAGAGAGATTGGTATGTAAGCTGTGGATGCAAAATCCAACGCGTCTTGAATTTGAGAAACCAAAATTGGAGAGAGAAAGAGAGGTTTCTAGTCAGAGAAACTGCAATGGCGGATTCCAGCGATTCCGTCTCCGTTGATATGGAGTCAATTCCTCTCGCCGGAAAGGTTAAAGTCAAACTGCACTGGCATTATGCATTATATGCGTGTATATATGTATGTATAGGCGTAAAAGTGTTTGTTTTTGGTGTTTGTGAGAAGTATGCGTTGGATTTTTTCGTACTCATTCGGTGGAAATTGATTTCGGGAGGTGCATTTGGAGCTATATTGAAGTTTTCGGAGGATTTTGCTTGGGAAGGGGAATGGAATTTAATTTTTCTGCACAGAATTGATTTGAGTGATTAGTAATGTTGCAGTTTGCAATTTTTCGTTTTTCGCGGAATTTGAGGTTCACATGAGCTTGTTTTAGCTGTTTTCTCCATTGGCAATATCTTTGGGTTGAGTTAGGATCACATTTGAGGAAATAAAATTTGAATTTTGTGGTATAATTTTATTTGGCTTTGTTACCAATTTGGGGAGATCATATTTATTTCTTATGCCGGTTATCTCGTTTTTATATTTATTCAATGGTGGATTGTGTTTAACACGTACATGCTAGAGTACATATACTTCGTTGCAACAAGTCTAACAGCAATAGTTCGATTATACGTATAGGTTCGTAGTTTATACTTTGTATCCAGATTTTGCCTCTGATATAAACTAGTTTCAATTGTGGAAAGTCTTCTATTGGTTTTATACTACTCTTACTGTTTCAAGATATTGGCCTTAATTAAGACTGTAGGGTTGAAGTATTAATAATTGATGTAGATAAAAAAGTCTCTACGATTAGCACACCGAGGGAAAAGATTCTATAGTCGGTATCCTTTCGGCTTATTGATGCATGAATAGATTCTTCATGGATGTAACAATGATACAAAAGAAAGGTCAACCATTAATTTAACGAAGGGGGCAGCTGATAAGCTAGCCAAAAGTCTTTGCAAAGGACCACCCTTTGTGGGAATCCTGTTGGCAACAAATTATACTCTGTAAATATTCTTGAACAAATAGTTCCTCCTTTTAAAGCATGTGGAATCAGAATTTCTTTGGTTGAGTTGGCTGGTGTAATAGTGGGTTCTGATTGGCATATTTTCATTGCTTATGTGGCGAATTTCTAAACTTGCTTTACGTAATGGTTTACAGGAGCATATTGTGAAGACTAGTCAAGGTGCGGTATCTGTTGCTGTCTTTGGAGATCAGGACAAACCGGCTCTAATTACATATCCAGATTTGGCTCTAAACTGTAAGGGAACTAAACTCGAATTTTCACCTATTTTGTTGTCTTTAATTTTATTTTTACCAGACTTCTATTTTCATACACACCCATGAATCTTTCCTTGACACGTGTTTCGTGTGATCTTGGCGAAAACTTTTTGTATCTCAACATCACCAAATTTTTTATATTTATCTGCTCATTCTAATTCAAATTAGAACTCCCTCGTTCATTAAACTTTTGTCTGCAGCTGCTTGAAGTATTATTTTGATTTGGTTGATACTGATGACATCAAACTCCTTTGTCTGCATGCCACCAAACAGATATGTCATGTTTTCAAGGATTGTTTGATTGTCCGGACGGATTTTCTCTTCTTCTCCACAACTTCTGCATCTACCACATAAATCCTCCGGGTCACGAGGTCGGTGCCTTAATTTCTTAATGAGTGATGCAATTTGTCACAAAGTTGTGTGGCCTGTTTGCCACCATATTTCTTTCAGCCGTTCTGTTTCTTATCTGGTATCTTCTATCAAGAGTTGTTGCAGTTGGGAGCTGCTGTAGCTGCTCCTGATGAGCCCTTGTTGTCTGTTGATGATTTAGCTGATCAGATTGCTGAAATCCTCGACTATTTTAGGTAAGTTTAGCATTATTAATGTTCGCTTGCATCTCTTTTGCTGATTTTTTTGACTAGTCTGCCATCAAGAGAATCTTTTGATGAATGATGACATGTATAAAAATTATGCTAACTTTGTGTCACTTACAGACTTGGTCCCGTGATGTGTCTGGGTGTAACAGCTGGAGCTTATATTCTTACGCTGTTTGCTGTAAGTCATCTTTCCTGTTACTTTGTATCTATACTCCTTATCAATTCTTCACCAGCATAGTAACCTACCACTTTACTGCAGATAAAATACTCACAACGTGTGATGGGTCTGATTCTTGTTTCCCCTCTATGCAAAGCTCCATCTTGGACAGAGTGGTTATGCAATAAGGTTTGTTACTTTAGAACTCTCTCATTGTTCGTACACTAAGTCAATTTCCAATTTGCATGAAAGAGGTTACGATTTTTTCCTTAAAAAAAATGGTGTTCTATTTGCAGGTGATGTCAAATTTGCTTTATATTTGTGGTATGTGTGGCGTAGTAAAGGAGCTGTTGCTCATGCGCTACTTCAGCAAGGTTTGTTTGGAATACGTTTTATTATACAATTCACTAATTTGTAGAATTGATGGGCAATTAGATTCTGTTTGGCTTGACAGGAAGTTCGTGGAAGTGTTGATGTACAAGAATCAGATATTGTCCAATCGTGTAGAAGAGTTAGTACCTTGTTTCTTAATACCTCTTTAACTCCCATATGAACTGTTTCCCAAGTTTTACATAAACTTATAAATTGTTACAGTTGCTGGGTGAGAGACAGAGCCCTAACGTGTTGCGGTTTCTTGAAGCTATGAACGGGTAACCTCTTTAACTATTATGACATTATTACAGAACCTATAGCAGCCCGACTTCCATTTTCCAAAGAGTTTTAACCTTATTAGTTACTGCCTAGCAGGAGACCAGATATCACAGATGGATTGAGGAAATTGCAGTGCCGGTCGTTGATATTTGTTGGAGAAAACTCTCCTTTCCACTATGAGGCTCTTCATATGACTTCAAAACTAGATAGGAGATTCAGCGCCTTGGTTGAGGTTAGCAAAACAATACAACACACACACACGCACGAACACAATTACATCTGTATGCCTGGATATTAACATATTAATTATAGTTGGTACCCGCAAATTTGAAAATACTGCAAACCAATTCCTAGAAATCTTTAAAATTACATGACATTACCAGAAACTAGTTTGTGTAATTCCTCGAAACTCCCAGGGGTGATACATGTAAGCCTTTTTAAAATGTAGGGAGTGGTCCATAGCCTTTTCAAACTGGTGGGTTCCAACGGAAATAATGAAATCTCCGATGGGGCATAGCTACATAAATAATATGAATGCATTTTCCTGGTTTTGTTGCCACCAAACGCCATTTTATTAAAATTGTAATAAATATATTCATTGTAGTCACATACTTGTCAGACTCATATATCCAACATCGTCTTACTTCCCGTACTTTCTCCCAACTTATGTTAGGTTCAAGCGTGTGGGTCGATGGTTACAGAAGAACAACCAGATGCCATGTTGATACCTCTAGAATATTTCCTAATGGGATTCGGCTTCTTCAGACCGTCCCAGTACAGCATGAGCCCAAGAAGCCCGTTAAGCCCGACCTGCATTTCGCCCGAGCTTTTCTCGCCCGAAAGCATGGGCTTGAAGCTAAAACCGATAAAGACGAGGATTCAAGAACAAGTGTGAGAGCACAACTAAGGTCTGGACAAGTTTTTGTAAACTATGTAACATTGGAAAAGAGTTACAGGAGGCTTGTAGATAAAGATAAAGACACGAATAAGTTAGCAAAATTTGGAAGCAGAGAAAAAATTAGGAGAGGAGGAAGGATACATCATATATATACAGGAAAGAGACTGGGTTCACAATTTTTATTTTTTGATATTTCTTTTTTTATTTTTTTCTTTTTTGTCTTGTTTAGTCTCCCACTTGTAATGTAGAGAAGTGTTAGTTGAGGATTAGTGAGTGATATGTGTACATCATCCGAACAATTAAATTATTTGAGACCTTAAAACAGGAAATAAAGAATTGAATGATAAAATGTGGCTGCAATTATTTCATCCTTGTACTTTTTATGGCCTTTGAATCTCCTGTTATTTTGTGTTTCTGTTTCATTTCCTGTTTCGTTTATATATATGTGTTACGTGTATAAATGGACGGATGAAATACAAACCTGAAATAGGAGATTCAAAACCTGCTTTATGTATCGTCGTGTTCATGTTCTCGCTCTTCGTTCATTCTTGATGAGAGGTATAAAGAAACGATCTTGTAATTAAGAGTAGCTTTTATGGTAAGATTTTAGGTTGGTAAATTGGTTCCCCTTTACCTGACCATGGCAGGTTATCTGGATCATGAATTATTTATTTATTTGTTTATTCTTTGTCTCATTCTTTTTAAATCATAAAACTAAAATAATGTAAACTTGTACATATAATATTCACCCTCGAGTTGACATGAGTTTATGAAAGTGGAACAAACTTTTTGGCATTTGGGATCAGATCCTAGAAGATCGAATTATTCTATATCAAGTTGGAATCACATCACCTTCGTTGGGGTTTGGGTGGGGATGTGCGTAGAGAGCATGTTATGAGAATATTTTCAAAAATATTATTTTATTATATCTGATATTTATGTTCGATATATTGTCTGACATTTCTTACGTGAAATTTTTTTTAAAAAATTTATATCCTTATATCTGTATTATATTATGTCTATATCGCTATATTCGTATTCATACATTATAAGAAGAGTAGAATAAAAGGGTTGCCCCAAACTTTGTCAATCAAAACCCCACCTTGGAGAATTAAGTGTTTGATAGCCACACCATAACCATACAAATTAAACTACAACTTATCAAAATATCTTAATTTCTACATAACACTGATTGGGTTTCTCAACTGGGTGGAGCCTATCTTGAATTATTGACAAATCTTTAGCATGATCATACTAAAATTATTGAGAAATTTTCTTGAATCATTAGATCACAAAAACCCTAAACCCTAGTAGACTCTAGACCGTACCACCTCTCGAACGAGCTTTTGAACTAGTCAGCTCGATTGCCACCACAACGGTCAATGATCACTTCATCTTAAAACTTACATTACACTGAAATCTGCAATGTACAACTAAATTTATGCACGTTCTAACATCCCGTTTCTCATAATTCTCAAATATTCAGTATTATATTGAGTAAATTGGATTAGGGATACAGTGTGCCGACTGCCGATGTACATTTGTGAGGATATATACTCCAAAATAGCTAGATTACCTTCAACTTCAACTCTACTTGATCATAGGAGCTTCAAAATGCCTACGTGCATTTGTAACATACATTTACCTTCTCCATCCCCGTCAATCCACTGTAAAAAACTTAAAAATTTTAAAATATAAAAAATAAGATTATCATTATTAGTTTTTGTGTTTTTATATATGTTTAAGAACATTTTATAATATATTATCTAAGGATATATAAAAGCAAATTCAAATGTACCTAAGAGCTACGCTTCTGTGTTAATATTTTATATTTGAATAAGAAAGACAATAACTCTGTGTTTATTGAAAACAAAAATCAAAATATCTCAAACTATGGTCGCAAATAATTTATTTTATACATCTTTCTGTGTTTATTGAAAAGAAAAATCAAAATATCTCAAACTGTGATCGCAAATAATTTATTTTATACATCTTTAATCTTTTGTGTATCAAGGCATATATTGTAGGGAGCTTTACATCCACGGATTGAGTTTGTATTGTTTAGAGAGCTTTTTTTTAATTGAAAATAATAATTTAATTTGAGATACAATTCAACTTATTTCATAAGCTGGAAACAAATTGAAATGTTAAGTTGTTAAATTTGTGTATCAGCTTTTGATGTTGCAGATTGAAAGGTTAATAGCACGAAATATTATTTTCTAATGTTGATACTTAATTAAAATTATATCCATTCTAGATTAAAGAACATTGTTCTTAAAAATTGGTAGAATACAATTAAATACGACTCAATATAGATGAGAAAAAGTAACAAAAAAAATGGTAAAATACAATTAAATAGGACTTGATAAATAGATGAAAAAGTAATTGCAAATATAACTTATGCATCTAATGAAAAAAATTAAAAGATTGGGTAAGAAGGATATAGGGCTAGACCACAAAATCCTCCCCAAGAATCAACATCTCTCGGCATTCTAATATAGCCCTTTTCTCCCCATTTCTCCCCCCACGAGTTCTTTGCCAACCAATACTTCATCCCGGTTTTTTCATCCGTCCCATAACCAACCATTGTCATTACATGGTCATTGTTTCTCCCGCAATCGTTGGTGAAAATACCGCCAGCATAATGCTGAAAACAACTAGAGTCAATAGTAAACGATATTGGTTGATGCGCCACGGCTTGCATCATGGCATATTCATCATTTTGAGGGATGACTTCATAATCTGAGATTCCCACGTAGACGTCTGAGGCTGATTGCATGTTGCAAGAGTATTGAGTTCCATTATAGTATGGATAGTTTTGATAGGTTGTGAGACCATTTTGCATTACGAATTCGTATGCAGTTCCCGGGCTTCCGCCCGCACATCCATTATTTTCGATGTTGCAATCTAGAAGTTCTTGCTCGGAGAATGAAACCAAATAGCCGGTGTTGATCTGGTAAATGCCTTCAATAGCAGCAACGGTTCCAAATGCCCAGCAAGATCCTATGCATACATCATATTTGTTAGATCAAAACTATTAAGTTCATAAAAGAAAAACAAAAAAGTAGTTTAACTAAGCTCATAATCTCTTATTTTTAAATCTCACCACAATGACTCTGATTCTTAACACTCGTAACGGCTCCTTTTTCGCGCCAATCTACATGGGAAGGTAAATCAGTTACACCTTCATATCTGAAGGTCGTAATCTTTTGCTCCTTAGGCATGACATATTTATTATGAAAAGCCAAGAACTCTTCATGGGTGAGATCTGAGAATTCATTAACACCCAACACAAAAGTTCGGTTTTCATCACGATTGAAGGATTCAATGAATTCCACATTGTCCTTGAAGATTTTGTAGCGCTTTGCCTTCTCGTTATCGTCTGCATACATGCGCTGAAAACGAGTCATCCACTCGTTGTGTTTATCTACCATTAATGTATTATAAGAGTCATTATTAGTGGTGATTGCACCACAAACAAAAAAATAAAAGACGAATAAAATAGCTGAAACTGAAATGAAGAATGAGGCCATAGTATAGTGTTTGTTATGTAAGAGTTGTTGGTTCTTCTTTTCGGTAGATGCCACTTATATATGGAGGTGGAGTTATGAAAATTTTCGAAGTGTGAAAAATATAATGTGATAATTATCAAAAAAAAAATTAAGATAATAATAAGTTCCTAACTTGCGAGAAAAATAAGAGATCACGAGATTATCTCCTCTTGATGAATCATAATGAAAGATCCTAGGAATAAAAACAACATTATTTCCTATGCATGAAAATAGCTTAATGATTCTAAAATGAGATTTTATATATTTGTAATCTTTGAGCCAATCTTTTACTATTCATTGGAATTTGTTTATGTATTACTAAAAGAAATAAAAGCTTGTTTTGTAAACCCCCAACCCACCCACCCCAAAAAAAAAGAAATAAAATTTTTTTTTTTGGTTTAGACCAGAACATCCACCATGAACTATAGTGACTAGTCCTCTCGCTGGATTGTAGGCACCTCGTAGGGTGGATATTTGCGACTGTAAATAAATAAAATTTTGAAACTTTTAATACTTAACATAACTAGAAATTCAAAACAATTCATGATTATTTAAACATTTAAAATTTCAAAGAATCGTAAAATCTATTAACTCCTCAAAATGTGTTAGTTGAGTGAAAGATTAACTCCTCAAAATCGGTTAGTTGAGTGAAAATTGTAGCTCCCGCAATCTTACAATTTAGAAATCCACAAGGACCACAACTGCTTACTCATGCTCAAATTTAAAATATAAAAATGAAAAAATATAAAGGATAGTTTATTTACAACCATTGAGTCAATCTTTTACAATTT
>JBBMKE010000002.1:844798-867049 GCA_037834125.1 Lippia alba | reverse complement strand
ATATTATTAATTAAACGTCTTAAACATATTAAAGATTGTGTGGTTAGTTATTAATGGGATATTTCCTAAATTTATAAAATCAATAAGTTGATTAACGTGATTTCGGTAAATAATTAAAGTATATCCCTTGTTAAATAAATAATTAATTTAATATCTATCAAACAATCACAATTTTTAGTTTTAATTAAAAATTTCAAAAAAACCACAAAATTCTATTCAGTCAAAATTGTCTTAATTGGGTCAAATACACCCTTCATATATATTATAGTATAGATTTCAAAATTATAATTTATCTCTAAAATTTTTGGAGTTACTAGCACATGTAGCAAAGGTTGAATTTCTGATCATAAAAAGTTTCCTACATTCCGACCTGATAAAATAGTTGAGTGATGTAAATTATAGTTAAAGAAAATGTATATTTTCTATAATTTATAAGAAATTTATCCTCAATATTTGTATTAATTTTAATAATAATAAATTTATTACTTCAAAACTAACTGACCTTCCCAAAGTCACAAGAACTTGTTTATATTTGGAAGTGGTTTGGGTGATTTTTTTTCCAAACATTTTGAGTTGCTTGGTGTAATTTTGGAAGTAATTATGAAGTTGTATATGATTTACCAAATATTTATTTTTTATTTTTTGCAAATTTACCAATTACTTATTTCTTGAATATATTTTTCTTTTAAGTCAATCATTTTGGAGCGTGGTAGAATTAAAATGTATATAACTATATATTACAATAAAATTTATAATAAGTGTATACCAGGCGTATTGACAAGAAAATTTTCCAAAAAGAAACAACAAACATACCATCATAGTTCTCTTGAAAAACCCTAGAAATTCGACTAAAAACCAAACATAAAAATCCAAAATATCGTCTTCGCTTTTTATTATCAAACATTTCTTCATTTTCGCAATTAATTTTACCCAAAATAATTTCCATTAGTTTATTCAATACTTGTATATAGAAAATTGCCTCCATTTTTTGCTATATAATCCCAAAATTATTGCTTGTATTTTAAATTTTATTCATTATACACCGCAAATCTTGATTTCACCGACAATAAATTTTATGGTACAACTTGAAATATACGGAAGATTTTAGAAAAAGAATGACAAACTCATAATAATAACATGAGGTTGAATCCATTCGAAATTTTAAGATGTAAATTTCTTTTTATCAATAACAACTACATTTTCAGTAATTCAAATACAAAATTTTTCATTAAGATACAATTTTCTTTATTGATAATAATTACGTTTTCAAGTGTTCAAATATGAAACCTCTGATTAAATCAGCGTAGTAGCCACGATCGCTAATTTGGATCCATAGTGGCTCAATAATTGTGGCTCTTGATTAATTTGAAAAAGAAAATCTCAAATCTCCCATCAATTTATGACCATCAATAAATATTTGCATATTCTTGGCCCATTATATATATATATATATATATAATAGTATAGATATATATGGGGCCCACTGTGGTGAGAAATCCTGCGAGGTGGAGTTTAGATCACGCGGGCAGTTTGATAACTTTCTCACATGATCCACGAATCTACCACCTTCTCCTTTTCAACGATTGTGACTACACCCTTTCTCTCTTTTTTATTTCACTTTTCCTCCCCCATAATTTTCTCTTTTTATCCTTTTCACGCCCCCAATTTCAACTAGGCCCCTACCCCCTTCAAATACTCTAATCCCATACTTTTACTTTAATTAGTATGTTGCATACTTTATTAAACAAAGAGAAGAGTATTCTTAATCCCACTTATTGGAGACAATAACACGCTTACTAATCTAATTAAGTATAATTAATTGTCTACTATTTTTGCCACTCAGCTCAAATCATGATCTTCTTGACCATCAATCCGACATGAACAAATATTAAAACAAAAGTAATAAATCCGTTCGTTGCTTTTTCCAGACAGATCTACACTAATTTAATATTAATAGTAATTTCTTTCTGTTATAAATTACTCTTGTAATCTCAAACATGTAATCTTTATGCTAAATGCGACATATTTCATATAATCGGATAACAAATTGAATAAATTTCTCTCATAATCTTAAATATGTAATTATTTCGTTCCCTGTTGCAGTTATCGTACAAACATTATATCAAATTGATAATAATAACGTCATTTTATCGTAAATCACTCTAGTAAATTTCAAGCATATGATCGGCCTGCTCGCAGCCGCAGACCATCATGTCAATTATAACTTAGTTAATAATCAATGATCCTCCTTTTTCCATGTAATAAAAAAGCATAATTTCCTAATCTTGGATTTCATTGGACAATACTTCTTAAATAGCTTTAATTGGTTATGAGCCTACAAGAATTAAAGCACAAGTTTGTCCTCAATGGTCAATTCTTGCAAGGTGATTGGACATTTCTTTTATGCAAAAGGAGGAAATAGGGAGCAAGCAAGCTAGTTGTACTATTACTTAAAGAAATATTATGTACACTCATTACTCTTTGCAACTTGCAATATTTTCATCATAAACTAATCCCCATTAGCTTTATTTTTCCCCATAGGCTAGCTAATAAGATTCTAGTTTCTTCCTAATTGATTCTATATATGACATTCTTTAATATTTTTAATTTTTTAATATATTAAAGTCAAAAGGATATACATGTCATGTGGCCCCCTTTATTATTCCCCAATTCTAATTAAAAAAACCAACTATTTATTTGAAAAATCAAGAAGACACACCTACATGCAATAGTTGAAGTTCATTTTTACTTGAAATGGAAAGGGACCAATCACAATTTTGATTTTGTCATTTTCCAAAAATCAGAAAAATACCCAATAAATAAAAAAACCCATAAATATATAAATATTAGTGGAATATACCCTTTCTAAATGTAGTCCATTGCTTGCAAGATGCCCTCATTGTTATGCTCATTTTATTTTATTATCTAATCCCTTTCTTGGAAAATGATAATTTGATAAGATAGTTATTAAATACATTGCTTTCCCCGAGGGCAAATCAGTCCACCCCCCCACCCCCATAATTGTTCACTTCTTTTATCCATGTCTCAAATGTTTTCTTTTCTCCTCTCTCTCAAAGTTTCAGACTTTCAGACTTTTAGCTCAAAACCTCCATATATAATCCTCCAAAACCCACCATTTTTTCCCTTCTAATTTCATCATCATCAATCATCATCCTCTTCTTTTCCTCAATCCAGAATCCGAAGATTAATCAGTGGACGAAACCCAGATTGTCCACAATCTGTGTTTCTTGATTTCAGTTAACAAACAAACCCTTCAAGAAATCCATACTTGTTGCTTGAAATCTCATCAAACCCAGAATATAATCCCTAATTGGATTCATCCTTCCAAGAATTTTTCTTGGTTTTTCTCCAAATCAATGGATGATAACAATAAACCCGAAATCCCAGTAGGTTTAACCCCGGAGGAATACGCCCAGCTGGAAAATATCATCGGCGCCTACCACATGTTCGACGAAATGCCCAACACATGCACCTCCCTGATCACTCAAAGAATCGACGCCCCCGCGGCGGCGGTGTGGCCGCTGGTGCGCCGCTTCGACAACCCGCAGCGGTACAAGCACTTCATCAAGAGCTGCCGCCTCGTCGGCGACGGCGGCGTCGGCAGCATCCGCGAGGTCACGGTGGTTTCCGGCCTCCCCGCCTCCACCTCCACCGAGAGATTGGAAATCTTGGACGATGAGAAGTATATTCTCAGCTTCAGAGTCGTCGGGGGCGAGCACCGGTTGAATAATTACAGGTCGGTGACGTCGGTGAATGAGTTCAAGAAGGAAGATGGGAAGGTGTATACGATTGTATTGGAGTCGTATATTGTGGATATACCGGAGGGGAATACGGGGGAGGATACGAAGATGTTTACGGAGACGGTGGTGAAGTTGAACCTGCAGAAGCTTGGAGTGGTGGCGATCGCGAGTATGCATGGTAATGAATGAATGATTTTGTGTTATTGATTTCGATGTATGCATTCTGGGCTGAGATGGATTACACGGGTTTGAGTTTCTGCAAAAAGAATTGCAGGTAAGAATTAAGAACAATAATGGGTTGTGCAAAAAATTGTGGTGGTGGTTGTAGTTTTTTTTTTTTTAATATGTTTTGATTATTTGAATATTTGTTTAGTGGGAGGCAAAGGGTTTCTTTGTTATGCAAATTGGGAATTACTTTTTTTTTATTATCTATTTTTAATATTTCTTGCATAGAGTTTAGAGTTGTTGAATGTGTTTGTATTGATTTTGTTTAGAATGGTAGTTCTTGATGCTTGGGTATTGGCATTTTGGTGTTTAATAAATGATCGACTGATTTTTGAGGTGTTAATTGCCATTTGGATTTGTTTAACTCATCTTTGATATCTCTCTTGTTGGGTAAAATGTTAAAACCTAATTGGGGTGTGAGAGTTGAATAAAAGATTTGATTTTGGGGCTCTTAATGGGAATTTGGTTGAATCTCTCATTTCTTGTAATGTTGTTGGATCTTTTGGGTAATAAAGCTATCTTGAGGAAGGGAGAGAGATTGTGCAATTAATGTGGATCGAAATTTCACAATTTGGATTCTTTATCCCAAAGTCCAAAGATAGTAGTTTTTATCAATTTATGTGTAACGTTAGTGTGTGTATATATATATATATGTGGGTGCCCCTATAGTTATGATCATATGTTCTTTTTTTAAAATTTTGATGTATAGGGCACTTATATAAAAATATCATTTTGCGTATCGTGTAGTGTTGGACACCGTATCTGACATTTTTCGCATAAAAATTCCAGAAAAAATGCATATCGTCTATCTATCTCCGTGCATCATAGTTTCTGAAATATGTGCATAGATAATTCATTAAATTCAGTTTCTTAGCTTCGCGATTGTCATTTCATTTTCAAGAAATGATTGGTTGGTTGGTTTTGCTAATTCCCTCATCATATGATTTCCCAAATCTCTGCAAATTGTGAATCTTGGTTTTACAATTTAAAGGACAATATTCTTGCACCATAGAATAAGGGTTTGTCCAATTATATATTTGATCATTTATATTAGTTTAGGAATAGGGAATATAAATGCACATTCATTACAGCACAGGCCATTGGCATCTTGTTCTAATTTGTAATGTATTTCATATGTATGTATATATATATGGGTGCAAGTAGGTGAGCAACTTGCATTAAACTTATGGTTGTGGCGGCAATATCTCTATGTCAACCCCCATAATTTCAATGGCAAAAGGGACAGCTAGACAATATGAGAGACTCTTGTGATTTTACATGTGATCATCATCAACTCGCTTATCCACTTATTTACTTTTTCTTTCTTGTACAATTTAAATGCTTCTTTTATATATAGGTAATTTCTTGAATGAATTGGGTATTTAGTTTTTAGCTCAATTGTCAATTTTTAGTCTTGATCTTATCGTATGTGATCCATAACCTGTCTCGATCAAATTAGTGCAACGACGAACGAAAAGTATGATATATGGGGAAAGAATTGTTTATATTGACAACCCTCGTGGTTATTTTGGCTAAAATTTTCAATGGCGATGCCTTGGAAGTTTTATGATTTCATGGCTACAAATTGTTTATTTTCACGTAGACGAAATTGCATAAATTCTGGAGAAGCATAAGAAGTAGGGAAGGTTGAGTGTCAAATCTGTGAAGGTAGAGTAGGGAAGGAGGTTTGAAATTTTGCAATGTCATTTCCATCAACATACCCACTCTCATCATACTTATTTGTGATTAAATGGAAAACTTCCGTTTCCCAGTAATCAAATATCCTTGGATTTCGATTGATAAAGAGTTACTTATTTGAACTTCTTTTGTTTTACGTTGATAAGGTAGTGAGGTTGGTTTTTTGACTAGGAGTTTTTCTTAGTTCAACTTACTATTCGAATTTTATCCTGACAATTTCACGACAACCATTGTCGAAATAAAATCCGAAACAATAATAGGGTTCTAGTGAATTACACAGTATTTAAAACGATACGACACACGATAATGTATAAATACAATCAGAAACAACAAAAGGGGACACGATTATGTAAAAATACAATTAGAAACAACTACGGGGTTCTATTGACTTTGACGGTTCACACTGAAGGGATTTTAGTAGTATCTTAAAAATGAGTCTAGATGTACAAAAAGTACTATTTTGTTGTGTCGTATCATATTAGATATCATATCCGGCGCTCTTCACATAAAAAAAATGAAAAAAATCGTATCAATACCATGATGTACATTTTTGTGCACGGTAGATGGGCAACATTGAATTTAGGCCCACAAATGTAAAAGTTGACAGGAGAAAATTTGAAGCTGAAGAACTCATCAAAATTCAAATAGAAATAAAAGGAAAAACTGCAAATTGTTAATAATGATAAATAATTAAATATTACCAAACCAAGCCCACTTACCCTGGCCATTGGCCAATTATATAAGGAATAAAGGTATACCCAATAATAGAAGGAATATTAGTATGGGCCCAACATATTTCGAAGCAAAATGAATAGGAACCATTAATTCATGAATAATTGAATATGATTATGAAACAAAAACTTTCTTTGAAAGCCAACCACTTCTTTTGTACATCATACGTCCATTAAGGTTAAAATGCAGATGATACATATCAAAAGCTCTACAACTTCAAATTAAACAAAAATAGAAAGGGAAACAAAACCAAGAAGAAAAAGAAAGGGTCTGTTACACTGAATAAGCTGCAAAACTATTTTACATCAGGGAAGAATATAAAATAAAGATCACAAAATGAGGGGGATCGTCGCCTCGACCGTTCCGACTCCATGAATTGTTAGTTGTTCTAATAGTTAGATAGCTTCCTAGGACGGTTTTCGCTGTCTTTCCTTGCTTGTATTGCTCCGCCTTTCATGAGTTTCCGGTTATAAGGGCAGTAGTATGTGGAACCATTACGATTTAATAGAATTTCTCATCCTTCGTGTATCAAAAGATCTTTTGATATTAGAGCAATTCTCTGTTTAGCACTGTCCGACCGGAGATTGTCTCCTTTGAAACCAAGCTGGATGATGACATGAAGTTAAAACCGAGAACTCAAATAAATAAAGGATACTGGGATTTAATTCAGATTCATTTTCGGTCTAATGTTGTGTAACGAGTCATTTACCTCCGTTTGACTGTCGGGTGAGAACCAGCGTAACAACACACCTAGGTGCACAACTGCTGGTATCAACTTGAAAAGCAATGGGGTAGTCACCTGCAGGGGTATATTTGTCAGAAATCCTCGTTTAAGTATGAAACGAGCAATTGCCGTGTGCGATAAAGGGCGAAATACATATATATAATACATTAAACCAACAAAGCGAGAGGACTTATGATTTATACCAGACTGAGTGCTGTCGTTCCAAGCAGCAGTAGGTACACTTTCCCCTGGAAACAACCACCAAAAATTAAAAAAAAAATAAAAAAATTACTCAAAACACCAATATTGCATAATAGTGCCGTATCAAGCAATAGTTGTAGCCAGGACAACATTAGGGTATTTCTTCCCTTCCACGACTCAGCTATTTCAAGAAATTACCTCAACGAGATGAAGATTTGAGGCGCGACTAAGGAGTACAAATGCAAATTCGCCTATTTGTGCCAGTGACATTCCGACCTACACAAACCAAGGACCGGGGAATGTTGATTTATGAATGCATGTAAAGGAAAATACAAATGTGCCGTAAAAACAGGACAGCATGCATCTTACAAGAATTGCAGTTTTGTTGTTGTAGCCAAATCCTTTGACAACTCCAGAAATCACTAATGTTTTTACAGTAACCACCAATATAACTGAAGCGAGCAAGATATCCACGTGATTCCACAGGAAATGAACATGGATCAACATCCCAATGCTAGCCAGGAAAAGAGCTGCAAACATGTTTCTAATCGGCTCAACCTGCATCATACAAACAAGGGTCAAATCAAACATAACCAGGAAACAAATAAACACCATATAGAGAATTTGTCTTTAGACGAATGTGAAGAAGAGATAATCCTACTTGTTCGAGCGTGTGCTGCCCAAGATCTGTAGTTGCTATCATCACTCCAGCAGCAAATGAACCCAATTCCAAACTAAGACCAAGCTTGTCACTACACTGAAACCATACAAGAGAAATAGACATTGGTGCAATCAATTTTGGGAGCCATTTGAATGAACAGGATAACATGAGAAATTAACTGTTAGAGACAAGATGGGCATTATTTGGTGTAGACGTGTTTTTTAGCATTGTTGTACCATGATGATAAACAGGAAATAAAAGTCAAACAAGACATAAAATCAAATAATATTGAAGAAATTGAAAGGAAAACTAACCCAAGCTACAAGAAGGCAAAATGCAACTGATGCCAATTGATATAGTTCATTGGTCTGCAGAAGGAGACAAATACCCATAGTAAGTGTAAAAGCTTAAATCAACTTGGTCACTCTTCCAATATATGGCATCTTTATAGGCAAAAGACATACCAAAAGATACAAACAAACAAATAAAGGAAACAACTTCTTTTTCTTTTTCTTTTTTTTTTACCTGCGATGACAAACTTATCATAAGTTTGAGGAACCAAGGCACACAGGTACGCGACAACAGCGTTAAAACTGTAAGGAAACCGATCAACACCACCAACCTGGCTAATAATTTGATCAGTATGATGATTAACAGATTAACAGATTAAAATTTGCAATTTAGAAGATGAAAGAGGTAAGATTACTACAGAAAGTGCATAGTGTGGACCAGCTCAGAAAAATTCTAATGTTTTATTCAAGAATATTCTTGGCTCGGTTGATTTAAGCAATAAGGGTTCTTAAAATACTCTGCGTGGGGAACTTTCAAGATTAGAAAACGTGAAGCTTCACATTTCTCAGTTACAATCCATATTGTCGGATTCCAGTTATGAAATAAGAAAAATCTAATCTGTGAGAAAGGGAAAAGATTAATCTTACGATTTAGTCATGGATATTACACCCTGCATAACACCAGAAGTTCCACCCAGCACTGGAAGCAGGGCAAACAGTAATCCCACAGCACAATCCTGACAATGTGACTCAGAAGATTACCAAAAAAAGAACCAAGGAATACCCGATAAGATATGTTGTTAATAATATATAAAGAAGATAAAAACATGTAACAGAAAAATGTACAAGTTTTAATAGAAACGTTCAACCTGCTACCCACATAAAGGAGAATAGCATTCTATCACCAAGATATAGGTGATAAATAAGAATCAACAGAAAGTAAAAGAAGGATCAATTTCTATGATACCTGTAAAATTAGAGTGCCGATTGTCACTTGACCATGAAGAGCATTGGTACTATTTTTCTCCATCAGAAACTTGTATACCTACACAAAGTAGTCATGGATAAGGGAAAATATTTGAGAAATCATACCAACAGCAATGACCAAACAAGTGAATGAGCTTACCACTGCTGTAGATGACATTGACAGAAAAGCACCAATAAATATCCCCTCAGAAGCTCTCCCACCACACAGCTACATATGATGAAGTGAAATTAGAGACTCTTTAAGCTTTTTTTAAGTCCTAAAAACATAGCAACTATAATCCATGCGATGAACATACTGAGGCTATAACTCCGCATAGGCACATAAAGAGGAGGATTTGGAGTAACCCTCCAAGAACAGCAACTGCACGGACCACTCGAAGCTGTAATGTGAATAGATGGTTACTTTATTGCAACAATTGCGACATCCATTTTATATAAACAAGGAAAAGGGAACACGGGTTCATCATTCTAAAGCAAGCATCTGGCACTAAGCTAACCTTTGTTGTGGAAAATTCCAGTCCCAGAGCGAAAAGAAGGAAAATTACACCAAACTGTGCCACTGTTTCAACCTATATGCATAGACTACATTAGGAAGAGGAAACATTTCTTTCATATATACCAATGCATTAAAATAGAAATTCACATGTAATTTTCTATATTCAAACATGTTATAAAAGTTAGGAGTTAACTTTGTCTGGCTACATACTTGCACCATTTCACTGATAACATTAAATCCTCCAGGTCCAACAATTGATCCTGCCAACAAGTATCCCGTAATAACCTGCAGGAGTTCTTGAATAATACATAAAATTGGATAAAAGAGTGAGCATAAACATTAAGAACACAGGCCAGAGATCAAACCGGTTGTCCAGCACAAGCAAAAGCAATTCCACCACAAGTTGCAGACACAATGACAACAACCAGATCTGATATGAGCCTGCAAAATGAACATGTCAAGGAATCTAGAATTGAAAAAAGGATGAAACAGGATACAGCATGAGGGAGTGAGTGGTAAGGGTACCTCAAGTCCAGCTGCAGCACTGGGTACTTGGATTTGAAATTTGATATGATAAACACATTGTCCTGATTATACATATAAATGTGTTAGTCTATTGCATTGAGAACAAGAGATAGCATTAAATTCCAAAATATTCCACTCAAGTTTTTCTCTTTTGGCCTCTTTCTTTTCCGAAAATAAAGTATTTTATGATAAAGTTTCAGGAACACGACAACAACAAAAACCCAAAACAAAGGCAGAAACAGTGTGTTACCTTTCTATCGATTAGTGTTGGGGTCTCTTCAGCTCCATTGTCATTATCCAAATTGAAAACTTGATGAAGTTTAAAAGACCTATAATAACAAGTAAATCAAGATAACATAAGAATGAAAATGAGAAAAATGCTGCATACGATGCAAACACTTACTTGTCCTCCTTCGTTTCATTTTTCTTTGGCTTCACTCTAGCTACCGTTTCCAATACGGCCTAAGCATGATAAACAATAAAAAAAGGGAACTGAATCCTGTGACTCAATGGAAAATCAGTCAATGATGACAATTTAAGTCCATTACAATTTACATCCCTCTAAAACATATTGCACGGATTATGCTTGAATTACATAAACAACACAATAGAAGGAGGAGCCAATGCCACAAACCTGCTGCTCCGCCACACTGTTGTTGAAACCACCAGCTTCATTTGCTGCCAATTCAAATCAAGCACAACTTTTACTGTGTTGTCCAACACTAAAACAATCAAATCATTTCCATGTACAGTCGTAAACTTAACCAAGAAATGCACGCTAATCCTAAAAGCATTTAGAATGGGAAATCAACTGAAACTAAAACTAGATAATGCTTCCCACTAGATCCATCAATTGTTCAAATCCTAATGCCCATTGAAACCAAGTCCTAATTGGGCATCTCAAGCCTTCAAAAACACTTGCCCAGATTAATCTGAAACAAAAAAGACAATAAAATTGATAAACCAGCTCCACAATAAGCTCCTAATCCTAACAAAACCTCCCGATTCCCAGGCTTTAATCAACAAAAACCAAACGAATCAACACATCACGCAACGACCTAAACCGACCAATTGGCATCACATCCAATCAATCAAACACCAATGCAAACCCTAATCCACCCCGCACTAACCCCAAACCACATCAAAACAAACAAAACAATCCGAGATCCAACAAAAAAACCTTGATTCTGATCCTCCGTCTCCGTGAACTCCTTATCCAGCGCCCGATCGATAATATCCGCAAACGTATCCTCCTTCAACGCCGTCCTATTCCCCGCAACCCCCTCCCCCGTCGCATTCCCCGCGGCCACAGCCCCCTCCACCAGCTTCGCATCGTCCGATTCCGCAAACGACGTCGTCGTCCCCACCACAACCACAACCACAAACAGCAACACGACCCCCAGCGATCTACTCATTTGGCGACTGACTGCGCCCGCGGCGGCGGCGGCCCCCGGCGCACGCGGCGGCGAAGAGTGTCGGTTCGTTCGGCTGTCGTTGTCACCGAGATGTGTACCGCCGCGGGTACAACTACTATAGTTCAGTACAGAGTGTACCGAACTGGAGAGAGAGAGAGTGGGAGAGAGAATGGGGGAGAGAGATGGGGATTAATAATTGGGGGAAAATGGGGGATGTTCGTTATGGTGTCAAATTGTCTGCAATTAATCTAAGCAAATGACGTGAGGGAGGAGGAAGGGAGATAAACAAATGTTTTTTTGTAAGTTTTGGTTTGAGTTTGCAAATTGCATTTGCACCCACCACGTGAGTCTATTTCCCTATGTTTTTCATACAAATGATGCATAATAGTAATAACGATGATGATATTAGGGTCTCATGATTAATTTCGATCTCTTAAAGTTTTCACCCACTCAATTGAGCGAATGACTAATCTTTCGAGATAGTTGAAGTCGTTTATTTCGGAGATCCCTCCCAACGTAGTTTTTTACATCCACATTCCACAAGATTCCAATTGAGCGAAGGACTAATCTCTCGAGATAGTTGAAGTCGTTTATTTTGGAGACTCATCCCAACGTAGTTTTTTACATCCACATTCCACAAGATTCGAACCCGAGACCTTGCTTAAGTGAACTCAAACCTCTATTCACTTGAGCCAACTGCCCGTTTATAAGGTCTCCTGATTAATGGAAGAAGGGAAGAATGGTTTTTTTGGCACAATTTTGTCACCTAAAATTGGAAATCCCACCTGTTTGTTAATTCTTTTTTTAATAGGAATTAATGTGGTGGTTAAAAATGTTTAATGTGATTTCGACCTTTCATTAATATATTTGGCGTGTGTAAATAAACAAAATGAGGAATGGAACATTTATTTGTAAATAATTTAACATAAACTATTGACAAATAATAAAAAAGTTCGATCGGAACAGGCAAAAAACTAATACATAACAGATAAATTAGTCATGCACCCGTATCAATTGCAAGGAATGAGACTTGACACGCAGAGAAATTTGATAAAAATATTACATAATAAATAAAATTATCATGGATCCTAACCGATTAAAAGATATGAGACGATGGAGAATCAATGAAGGATTTAAAAATAATGAAATTTCAATCAAATCAATCCGCATCAGAAGCAACTCAAAGTAGCGACCTAGAAAAGGCTAATCATGACTAACGAGGACGTTCATCTTAAAAGAGATCGATTGTCATGGGTCTGGACCAATTATGAGATATAAAAATTATCTCATATCAATTGTATGAGTAATTGTTGAGAAGTTTATAGACCACAAGACAAAATTCCAAAGATAGCAAGTAAATAGCAAAGAGGCCTGTAATAGAGAAAATGCTAGAGAAATTTGAAAAGAAAAATAAGATACCAAAGAAAAAACCCAATAATTTTATGATACATTAACAAACATTCGACCTCGAAATAACTCATTGTTTTTGTGCTCAATTTAACTTAGATATCTAAAAAGGCTAACGTTGAAACCAAGTCATATTTTTTGTATTGATTATAGCTCTCCCAAAAGGGTCCCCATCTCTATTAATCTGGCTTCACACATATCTGCACATTGCTATCATACATACACACCACTTGACCGGATGAACAATTTTCATACCGCAACCATCTCCACAACTGGGTTCAAAAAAATCTGCCCAATAAATGCGGACTCACTGCAACGTACCTCCTTATGGTACTAGTCGAAACTTAAGCCACAAATTTGGATTGAAGCTAAACCCAAATGGCTGGATTGGAAACTTGAATCGGTCACACGAAAATTCATACAATAGGACAACAAACTATGCTCGATATGTACACCATTTCGCAAACCCGAGCAACATTGGGTGAAAGGCCATCATGTGGTTGATGTATCTCATGCACCGTCCATATTTATCAAGCATTTCTTGGATAAGTTTATGATTGAGTCTGCTATTACTTTAGCGCTCGATTTCATGTAACCACCTGATGTAAGCATGACGAGGGGGATATTCCTCTCACGAGCAAACATGAACACTTTTTCATCTCTTGTGGCTATTCCATCCGGACTAATCTGCACACATTAATTATAAATAAGAGGCTGCTGTCTATTTTCGAAGTTATACAGAAGGAACACCCGTTGGAAGTTTTTATTACACGGGATAATTGTTTCAAATTAGATGCATATCAACAAGCAAATTACAGATCAAAATTTCAAATACTTACCTTCAACCTACCAAGAGGATCTCCATCCAGGATGTCGGTTCCGGCATTGTAGATGATCAGTTCAGGGTCGAAAGCTTCAGCCGCGACCTAAAAGTACATTAAAAGACATAAGAGTCCCGTATCTTCAAAGAAGGTAGAATGTTTACAACTAAAATGATCTAGACGAATTAATTCCTCAAAACCCAACGGACTTTTCAGTGGAATAGGAAAAAGACAGGTACGAAAGGTAGATAGCAATCACATACCTTGAGTGCTTGATCAAGTCTTGACAAATACTCGCTGGTTCCTGTTCCAGTCTGTTGCAGTAGAAGAATAATTAGAATAAAACAATAGATTCACTGAAACAGGAAATGAAGTCTTTATCTCACTTGAACATATTTTCATTCTTACCGTTACTTCAACTTTCTGGTTAATATATCTCCTTGCCTCATAGTCCTCCACACAGAAGGTAAAGATAATCAGGTTACCAAAAATGGGGAAAAAAAACTTGTAGTGGTCTATCTGAAGAAAATATATCATAATTTGAAGCAGAGAGGCGGGGGTTTGTGATGAATTCAGCATGAGGTAACTTACAAATGGATATATGTCTGGATTGTACATATCAAGAATGTAAACTCTTCCTGAACAGAGATAATAGCAAATCATAAAAACAGAGTCAACATGGAAGGACTAGAAACAAACTAAACTAAGAAAAGGACAAAACGTCATACTGTCATTAGAAAAATCATTTTCGTGGCCATTTCCTTGGTGAGCATCAAGATCGATTATCATCACCCTGTGCATTAAGTACAACTAATTAGCACGAAAAGTAAGTCGCATCTTCTCCTCAAGAATCAGCTAAAAACTTAAGAGAGTCTAAGTGTGATTTAGTCATGAATTGCGTTACCTTGAAATATTTAAACGGATAAAAGCAAAGTAAATGCATAGAGAGATATCAGCATAAACACAGAATCCGCCTCCTTTATCCGCCGAACAATGATGAAACCCACCACCAACATTGATAGCCCATCCTCGTTCTTTTGCAAATTTAGCAGCTAAAATGGTTCCTCCCACCTGCAGTTAATTGTAGTTCTTAAAAGGAGGATTTTAAAGAGGAAATAAAGAAAATTCACATATGTGACCTTAACCTGTTTGCGGAATGGGTAAAGAACATGCTTATCTACAAGACAGTTGGGCAATAGTGCGACTGGAGGAACCTATATTTTCAGTACCAAATTGTTAAAAAAACAGAAATGAAATGCAACAGGAAAAGATAACACGTCACTTAAAAATGACAATCCAACACCTTATTTACTGAACCATTTAACGCTGAATTAGTCAAGTTAGAGGTAAAATGAGTTTCGAATATTAAAAGGAAAGGCGCCATGATTTTCTCTATAGTATTCAGTGAAAAACCTTAGGGAAAGATGAGAAGATTCTACCTCAACTATCATGGCTACATTTGGGCTGCTTTTTAAACTATCCAAGTATGTTTCCGAATGCACCTATCCCAAACCATGTTTAAGGTTGTCAGCAACCTACATCAACCAGGCCGTAATGAAAAATAACAGAACAAAGACAAATCTGAAGCAGTAAAGAATGGATACCACTAAAAGATCTTCCTTTTTAGCCTCAAGTGGTTCAACTACCCGCTTTTTGTCGAGAAGACCCTCAGAAATCAGAAATTTGCAGATACGACCCCATTTAGAAGAATCAAAAGGGTGCCTGGAATTTCCAGTGATATGATGGAAAACAGTTAACCTTGCAAACATATTGCAGCAATTCGTACTAGTAACAAACTGAGATCCACTTCAAAAAATTCATTTTAACTCAATATGGTAATCACTTCTTATATTTCCCTCAGGTGTCGGAAATAATTCCTTAATAGGACAAACGAAAACTCCGAATAAACTGAAAAGTTCACTAACCACATCGGTGACAGAAACACTACGTAAACACAATTTCATCTGATTAGACACTTTGGAGGTGACTATATTGGGACAATTCATTGTATTATCATTCTTTCAAGTGATTCTCAACTATTTTACCATCTTCATAGAAAATAACAAGTTATTCATTTAAATAAGCAAACGAATTCCCCAACATTTCCCCCCCACAAACTGAATTAATCAATCTAATCAGCAGAGCACATAAGGAGTTCATCACTTACAGCTTTTCAATGCCGAGAAAGGAGATATCATAGGTAGATGAATAAATTAGCGGAACCTAACCAACAAACCGAAGCAAAATCAATTAAGTAATTAACTGAAAATTCACACTTCTGCAACTACACGGAGCAGCAAACAAAAATCTAAACATTTCAGCAATATTCTCCGCGCACTCACTAAAATGATCAAAAGCTTAGCTGTCTGAGTTGAGGCTTTTACCTTAGAAGCATCAACATCGAAGTACAGCTTGCTAGATAGAACTCGATTGCGGCGAGCGGATTCAAAGTCGTCGTTTTCGGATGCGGCGGTGTTGGAAGAGCCGTTGATCCTCGGAGACGTCGCCGCCATATCGCCGCCGGAGAAAGCGTCTTTGATTGATCGACGGAGATTGAAGAGAATTGCGATGGCGGAGGATTTGATCGGCGGAGAAGTGGAGGAATTGTTCTGGATGGATATAAGGGATGGACACGTGGACAAGTGTCGCACAATTGACATTTTCTTTTAAGTGTTGACTTCCATGACTTTTAAGTTTTTATCAGAATTATAATATAAAAACGAAACAAAAATTAAATATATAAAAAAAAGTTACAAATTAGATATATTCTAAAGATTAAAATATAGCTTCATTTTTGCGTTTCCTTGGGAACCATAAAAGCAATTCGATACTATATTAGTTTATTTAAAAATTTTGTATTTAAATTACTAAACATGTCGTACTGTATTAATTTATTTAAAAATCTCGTATTTAAGTAATTATAATTAATAGAAGAATTAAATATTTTTTTTGCACTCCAACATTTTGAGATGAATTGCATTGTAGCACCCAACTTTTAAAAAATAATAATTTAATGTCTGACGTTCTATGTTTGTTCATTTTAGTGTCCATTTTCATTTTTCAATGAAATTATCCCGCTAAAATGCCACTCATGATATTCATAAGAACATCAAAATAACGAAATAAGAGTAATAAGTGTCTATTTGACTCCTATGAATCTCATATGTATGTCTCATGTAGTATTTTGATCGAAAGATTATATTGAAAAATAAAATTAAGTACTAAAGTAAATAAAAACTAAAGATTAGGTATCAAATTATTAATTTTTAAAAAATCGAATACGAAAAATACAATTCATCCCAATTGATGAGGCTTCGTAAAAAGAACTTTATACTTTTTAATATGAAAAACTTCATATTTCGGGCTATTAAAGAAATAATGAGTCTTTTAACATATTTTTAATTCCAAATTATCAACAGTTCCATTATTCCACTTTATTATAAGTTTTAACTGGACCTTCTAAATTTTTAGAAAAAAAAATCATACCTTTACTTTTAATTATTAAAAATTAGATTTTAATAGAGGAGTTTAACAACGTGGATAACCATCATTTATCAAGAACGATATTTCAATTCATTATGTTTTAAAGATTGAGAAGAAGTTGTTTTCATTTAAATTCTTTCATAACAATGGCGGGTAAGCTATGAGGGTGTTCTGACGGGAGATACTATAGCAGAGATGCAATCCATTCGGGAAATTCTTGGCTCTAAACTCCTCCAGGAAGAAGTAGCTTGGAAACAAAGGGCAAAAACTCATTGGCTTAAAGAGGGCGATCGTAATACGATTTTTTCCACTTTAAAGCTAAACACTCTCTGAATGATGATGATGGCCGAAATTGTAGCTCGGAGGAGGATATTCGGGGCATTATTGAGAAATATTTTGGAGAAATCTTTACTTCTAAGTGTCTTTCGAATGCCGCTATTGATGAAGCAATGCAGTTTATTCCTCCCCCTGTAAGTGATGATGATAAACAACATCTTCTCAGACCCTTCTCCCCCGATGAGGTAACCTGTGCACTTAAGAATATGTATCCTTTGAAATCCCCGAGCCTTGCTGGCCTCCTACTCCCCCTTCGGCCCCGCCCCGCCCCGCCCCGCCCCGCCCCATTCTTTCAGCATTTTTTGGATGTCGTAGGTAGAGATGTTACTAGGTGTGCTTTGGAGTTCCTTAATCATGGTATACTTGACAGGAAACTGAATTCTACTCATATAGTGCTAATTCCCAAATGCAATTCGCCCGAGGTTATCACTCAATTTCGTCCTATTGGTCTTTGTAATTGTAACTCAATTTTTTGTGAATAATTAAATAATTAAACATAATAAATGATCACAAATGAAACTTTATTGTTTTCTCTAATTTGTAGGTACAATCTCTATTTTTGCTCCTTTGATTCTTCCTACAGAATTTGTTGAAATTTGGAAGGTTTGAAACGCCTTCGTTGACTTTGGAGTTTTAATCTTCCTTGTCTTCAATTTGCTTCTTGAAAACGTTAATCGCGAGTCTTTCGACTTAATCGCAGATTAAACGCCTTGATTGTGGTGAACGCCAAAAAACACGAAGAACTCCGTCGAAGTGGACTTTGGATTTGATTTTGAGGACAACGCCGGATTCGTGGGCTTGATGCCTTGTTGCGGATCGAACGCCTAAATTTGTTGATCTCCGCAATTGACTCCTTAAATCTCGCCTTGATCGATGTGGATTCGATTTGGATTTGTTGAGGAGAGCGACAACCGAAATCTGGATTTGATGCTTTGATCTCGGATTGGACACCTCAATTTGTTAACTTCCTCGAAGAACGCCAAAGAACACGCTTGAAGCACCTTCGAAGTTGACTTGAAGAAAACGCCAGATTCTCGGACTTGACGCCTTGTTGCATATCGAACGCCTCAATTTGTGGACTTTCTTGAAGAACGCCGAAGAACACTTTGGATTCTTTGAGGAGAGAAACGCTGGAGAACTACTTTGATGCTTCAAAGCTGGATTGAATGTCTCAATTTGTTGATCTCTACCAAGAATGTCGTCGAAGATACCGAAGAACACCGAGGATGCTGAAAAACGCCTAAGAGCTTTTGTCTCCTTGCTTTGTTGCTTGCTCATTCGTCTCTCTGACTTGTGAGTTGTGCGTTGTGCGTTGTTATTTGTGTTGGTGTGATTTTTTGCTTAGAGGATGCCTCTATTTATAGGTGTAAGAGAGGCAAATCTTTCCATAATCACCGAGAGAAGACTTCATTCTGATTTGTCCTCGTCGATTTTGCAATCTTTTTCCATAAATTATATTTGACTTTGTCTACTTGATTTGATTTTTTTGCCAAATTTTGAATTTTGACACATTTAATATATATTAAAATATCAAATAATTAACTATTTAATTCTAGAAATATTATTTATTTAAATTCATAAAATTAAAATAGAGAATATTTATTTTTTGATATTTAATATATATTTATTTTCATGTGTCACATTTTTTATTGGGCACAGATTTTAGCCTTCTACAAATGCCCCCTCGAGACTTGTTCACGTTCAATTACTTTGAGTAAGTGAACGAGTCTCGACATTAACCATCAAGAAGATAGATAGTTTAAACTCATATCAAGGAGCCTTAATTTGAGACTTGATGGATAGTTTATACTCGTATCGAGAAGCCTTAATTTGAACTTGATGGATATTTTATAATCATATCGAGGAACCTTGATTTGAACTTGATGGATAGTTTATGCTCGTATCGAGGAGCCTTGATTTGGACATTGTAGATAGTTTATGCTCGTATCAAGGAGCTTTGATTTGAATTTGTAGAAAGTTTATTCTCATATCAAGGAGCCATGATTTGATCTTGCAGATAGTTTATGCTCATATCAAGGAGCCATGATTTGAATTCAATGGATAGTTTATGCTTGTATCAAGGAGCTTTCATTTGAATTTGTAGATAGTTTATGCTCGTATCAAGGAGCTTTCATTTGAATTTGTAGATAGTTTATGCTCGTATTAAGAAAAATTTGCTTACAATTTAATTTGGAGAGTTTAGATAATTTATGCTTTTATCTAGGAGCACTTGGGATTCAAAATCAGCAGTCATGGCATTTGTGGCAACTTCTTCGCTTTCACCATTACTATAATCACTTGTTTATTTGTCCGACTTTAAGCTCATCTCAAGGGTATAGGCGCAAGTTTCTAATTCTTCAAAGGTTCTTGGTTTGATTCCTTAAAGAATATAAGCAAGACTCCACCGCATTCCTTGAATACACATTTCCATGGATGAAGCCCCTGACAAGCAGTCTTTGCAATTGAGACTCAAATTTCTTCAAGGTTGATGTAGTCGATAACTGTCTCTTTTTCGTATTGACGGGAATCGGTGAGTTCAACCATGCTGATCGTTCTTCGGGTACTATAAAAACGAATGAGGAATTCATACTCTAATTACCCCCAACTATCAATTGAGTTTGTCTCCAAGTCGGCATACCAATCAAAAACATTTTCTTTTAGTGATCGAACAAATTGTTTTACTAGTTAATCCTCGTAAGTTCCAGCATCGTTGCATGTCTCAATGAAGTGAGCCACGTGTTGCTTGGGGTTGCCTTTGCCATCGAACTGCTGAAACTTAGGAGGTTGATAACTAATCGGAATCTTCAAGCTGTCGATTCTTTGGGTTTAGGGCTTGGAGTAGACCAAGGACGATTTGGAGCTTCCCTTGATCTTATCTTTGATTGTCCCTATGATGAATTCCTTCAATTGCTCTACCGGGATGAGTCCGTCCGATGAAGCTTAGAATTCCTTAGCTGAAGGCTTCTCGATTCCACTCGATTGCCCATTTGCAGAAGTTTCAAACTCTTCTTGCTCATCCGAACATTTTCCCTTCACTTTGCTAGCGTTGCCGCTATCCACCTTGTCCATCAACTTTGCAATGAGAGAGTCTTGTTCTTGAACGTGCTTTGTGAGTCCCTTGATGGCCTTTGTTAGAGTGGCGAGTTGTTCTTCTAAAGTTGTTGCACTTGTTATCATGGCGTACACAAAACCTGAAGAGCTTGAAGTCGAACGAAGAGTGGATGATGCCTAGTCGTCTTCTTCATCTTCACTCTTGTGGGCGAGAAGTGGCGTGTTCTTCCCGTCACTTTGGAGAGAGGGAGCTTCCTCGAAAGATGTTTGCCCCTTTGTCTTCATGTTTCTTGTGGCGACGAAGCTTTCAGCAACAAGTTTGGAGATGTTGGCCTCGAGATCGACAATCCTGTTACTAGCCATTTGATGTTTCAAACTTGTTGAGTAGAAAGAGATGAAAGGTAGAGATTGTCCCACTGGGCGTACCAGAAATTTGTAACTCAATTTTTTGTGAATAATTAAATAATTAGACATAATAAATGATCACAAATGAAACTTTATTGTTTTCTCGAATTTGTGGGTACAATCTCTATTTTTGCTCCTTTGATTCTTCTTACAGAATTTGTTGAAATTTGGAAGGTTTGAAACCTTTCGTTGACTTCGGAGTTTCAATCTTTCTTGGCTTTAATTTGCTTCTTGAAAACGTCAATCGCGGGTTTTTTGACTTAATCGCAGATTAAATGCCTTGATCATGATGAACTCCAAAGAACACGAAGAACATTGTTGAAGTTGACTTTGGATTTAATATGAAGACAACGCCGGATTCGCGGGCTTGATGCCTTATTGCGGATCGAACGCCTCGATTTGTTGATCTCCGCGAAGAACTCCATGAATCTAGCCTTGATCATTTTAGATTTGCTTTGGATTTGTTGAGGAGAGTGACACCGAAATCTGGATTTGATGCTTCGATCTCGGATTGAACACCTCGATTTGTTGACTTCCTCGATGAACGCCAAAGAACATGCTTGAAGCACCTTCGAAGTTGACTTGAAGAAAACACCGGATTTGCGGACTTAACTCCTACGCCTCAATTTGTGGACTTTCTCGAAGAATGCCGAAGAACGTCTTGGATTCTTTGAGGAGAGAAACGCCGGAGAACTACTTCGATGCTTCAAAGTCTGATTGAATGCCTCAATTTGTTGATCTCCACCAAGAACGTCGTCGAAGATACCGTAGAAAGCCGAGGATGCTGAAAAACGCCAAAGAGCTTCTTTCTCCTTGCTTTGTTGCTTGCTCCTTCGTCTCTCTGACTTGTGAGCTGTGCGTTATTGTTGGTGTTAGTGTGATTTTTGGCTTAGCAGATGCCTCAATTTATAGGTGTAGGAGAGACAAATCTTTCCATAATCGCCGAAAGAAGACTTCATTCTGATTGATCCTCGTCGATTTTGCAATCTTTTTCCATAAATCATAAGATATGATTTAATTTCCAAAACATCAT